>CM053786.1:702082994-702682994 GCA_028749045.1 Cupressus sempervirens | reverse complement strand
AGACTCCTTGTCTTCCTTAGGTTCTCGTGCATGACAAACTTTTCTTTTGGCTAGTTATCTCTATAAATAGAAAATTTATATCTTTTTCTTCTTAACCACAATCATCCCTTTTAGGGTTAGGTAGGATTCAATGAATCTACCAAATTTTCCATTTGAGATCCTCTAGAGACTTCCTCTACAATCTTCCTTGAATTCACATAAAAATTCTTTATCTTGAATTCTATGCCACTAGCTTATCATAGTCATCTTTCACATGCTAGACATAATTCAAGAAATCAAATTAGTCAGCTAAGATTTGTCATATCTTTGATTTAACACTGTTTACTATCACTCGATATCTATTCTATCACTCAACCAACACTAGTTCACTCAACAAACACTAAAGTTTACTAATGCTCGACACTAGCTAAACTTTACTCAACATATACTAACATTCACTTGGCTTGTACTATTTGTCTTATTTTCTCAACACCTATTTCTTTTCACTCAACTTCTACTATTTTCTACTCGGCTTGCATTGATTGCTTGAAAAGGCTTGGCAGACTCTTTTCTCACTTGATCTTCTTCTAGTCTTTGCTTGAGTAATATTTCATTTTAGACTTTAAGTAGATAAATAATACACTATAGTATCAATTTCTTAATAGATCTTAGTACTCCTTTTACACACTAAATAACTCAATCTTTCTCTAGTTGCTCTTGTTATCTCCTCTTTTCAAATACTCTTCATCAATCAACCACATGATAACATCTAGAGTAAAAAAAAATTGTCTTACCAACAATTAGTGGGTTTGACATCATTGACAAAATAACAATTGTTTCATTATAGGCTCTTCACTTCAAAATAACCTCTTTTCTTCAATCCCCCTCCTTGGTATTGATGGAAAACCAATACCAACAACAATACCAAAAAGTAAATAATATCTTCGTAATTTCTCCCTTTATCAGTATATGTCTTTCTTCTATGTAGAGTAATGTAAGATTTGTCAATCTCCTTCAATATCTCTCTCTTATATCTCCCTTATCATATATTTTTCTCCCTCTTTCTCTTTAGGTTATTTTCTCTCTCTTTAACAACAATGCCAAAGACTTGTCATCTTTTCATGCAGATATAATCAATTCAGGTTCTCCCTCTAGTACCTTAAATGTGACTATAAATATTTTCAATTCAGCACCTTCATTACTTTAGGTAGCTCCTAAAGTAAGATCCACTGCATCAGGTTGTAAGGTACAACATTCTACTCAGTTGATCTAGGCCACTACTCATACTTCTTAAGTAGCTTTGGAGAGGGGTATCACCCCTAGTTTAGCTCTAAGATATTCATGTGCATCCTTAGGTAAAGCTTTTATGAATATATTAGCTATCTATTCATTTTTATTCACATATTCCATCCTTACTTCTTTGTCTTGAACCAACTCTCTCAAGTAATGATACTTGATTGCAATGTACTTAGTCTTTGTGTGCATCACAGGGTTCTTTGATATATTTATAGTACTTGTATTGTCACAATAAAGTACCATTGGTTCAATAATTTCTTCCTTCATCCCTTTGAGGAGCTGTTTGATCCATACCACATTTTTAGAATTTATGATAGTAACCACATATTAAACTTTAATAGTAGATTGAGATATACAATTTTATTTCTTGCTGGTCTAAGTGACCAATCTCTTTCCTGAGAAAAATTCTCTACCACTTGTACTCTTTCTATAATCAATATTTCTAGCCCAATCAACATCTGTATAGGCTCTTAACTCAAATTTATCATTTTTCTTGTAGTATAGATCATAATCTTTTGTTCCTTACAAATATCTCATAATTCTCTTAACATCCACTAAATGATTCTCCTTAGGATTTGTGAAAAATCTTGCAACAATCCCAACAACTAACGCAATGTTAGGTTTTCTATGTACTACATATTACAACTTTCCCATCATAGACATATACAATGTTTGATTCACTTTAGAAAAGTCATCATTCTTTGAAAGTTTATGTCCTATCATCATAGGAGTGCTAACTGATTTTGAATGCTCCAAACCAAAAATTTTCAATCTTTACTTTACATACTTAGACTGAGTGATGTAAATACCATATTTCATTTGATATACCTACAAATCAACAAAGAACTTGATCTCTCCAAACATAGACATCTCAAATTCTTTCTTCATTTCATGTGCAAATGCCTCACATAGTGCATTTGGACCTCAAATAAGATATCATCAACAAAAATTTCAGCTAGTAAAATACCTTTACCTCCTTCTATCTTCAAATATAGATTTTTGTTAAAATTAGTCTTCTCAAAAAAAATCTTCACAAGATAATTGTAAAGCCTTTTCATACCATGCTCTTGGGGCTTTCTTCAAACCATATAAAGCTTTGTGTAGTCTACATACCATATTCTTATTGTTTGGATAAAAAATCCTTTAGGCTATTCTATGTAACCCTCCTCTTCTAGTATATCATTCAAAAATTATGACTTCACATCCATCTCGTAAACTTTGAAACCTTTGTAGTAGAGTAAGCAAGAAAAGTTCTAACTCCTTCGAATCTTGCAACTGGGGAAAATATTTCTCCATAGTTAGTTCCTTCTTCTTGTGCATACCCTTTGCAAACTAATCTTTCCTTAGTCCTTGTGACTTCACCATTTTCATATAACTTATTTCTATACACCCACTTGGTTCCAATCACATTCTTATTCTCTGGTCTAGGTACTAGAGTTCATATTTTGTTGTTTTCAATCTTTTCAATCTTTTCTTTCATGGCTTTACTCTCTTCTTCATTCTCTAAGGTATCTTTCACTGACTTAGGCTCATGAATGATTAACAAACATGTATCACATGTGAACCTATTCCTTTTCATTGTTCTAGCTTTTTTATCTCCAATAATTTGTTTAGTAGGGTGATGTCTTCTAACATACTTTGTTAATATTGGTTCCACTCTTCTTTCTTCAATGGGTCTTTCAAATTTAGAATCACTATGTATGTCTCTACTAGGTAGATCAACATTCCTTTCATGTAAACTTATCTTCGAATCAAAATCTACTTTAGCTTCTATTTGTAACTTAATTCCTAAATGCAACTTGGTTCCTAAATACAACTTGGTTCCTGAATGCAACTTGACATCCATTATATGTGACTCAAAAATCACGAATACTTGTTATTTATTTACAAATTGGTTTACATCATGTTCATCAATAAGCATATTTTCATAAAATTATTCAAATGACTTGTAGTCTTTAGGTTCCTTCATAGGTTCAACTTCATGTACCTATGTATATTCATCAAACTTCACATTTGCACTTTCCACAACTTTTCTAGTGTTAATATTCAAACACTTACAAGCTTTACTTCTTGTGGAATAGCCTAGGAATATACATTCTTCCCTTTTTGCATCAAATTTATGATTATTGTTGTCTTTAAGAATGTAGAAATTGCTTCCAAATACCTTAAAACATCTTACATTGGGTGAGTACCCATACCATAGTTCAAAAGGTGTTGCAACAATAAGTACCTTTCTTGATTTGTACATGGTTCAAGGTATAGATAGTTGTACTTATAGATTCTCTCTAGTACTTCAAAGAAACATTATTCTCCATCACGAGTGTTTTAGCATAATCTATTACATATCTGTTCCCCCTTTCACCAATCCCATTTTGTGGAAGGGTCCTAGGTGCATAAGTCTATCTTTTGATTCCTTCATCATTTTAGAATATGTCAAACTCATTTATGTAAATTCTTCATTTCTATCAGATCTTAGACATTTCAAGCTTTTGGTAGTCTCCTTTTCAACTCTAGCCAAGTACCACTTAAACATTTGGAAAGCATTAGAGTTTTATTTTAAAAATAGAATTGTCATCATCCTAGATTAATCATCAAAAAATATGATAATGTACATGTCACCTTTGTAGCTTTGCACATTAATTGTTCCACAAAAGTTAGTATGAACTAATTCTAGAATTTCTTTAGAGGAGCGAGTCTTACTTTTAAGACTAGACTTTGTCATCTTGCGTAACTGACATTGTTTGCAATTGACATTATCAGGTTTCTATCTCTTTTCATGTTACTGATATTGATTAAGTTATCAAAGTTAACATGACATAACCTCTTGTGCCATAGCCACACATCATCAAATTCTAAAATAAGACAAGTAACATCATTTATGTCAAGATAAGATAGATTACCTCTATTATGATTACCTTTTCTAATCAGTTTCCCATCAGTGTCATATAATTTTGCTTTCTTGTTCTCAAACTCAACTTTGCAACCTAAACTATTTAGTCATGACACACTCAAAAAGTTATAGTTAAGTCCTTGTACAGAATAAGTATTGTCACACATGATCTTTTCTATCAGTTTGATTTATCCTTTACCTTTTATTAGAAAGGGTGCATCATTACCAAAGCTTACACTATTTCCATTGTAATAATCAAGGGTAATGAACTTACTTTTATCTTCAGCCATATGATGTGAACATCCATTGTCAATGATCCATCTGTCACTCTTGTTCACATAAGATACCACTGAAGTTACCTCATCCTCATTAGAATCATCCTTCATAGAAACATACACAACTTAATCAACATGGTCATCAGATTCATCTTTTGTTTCCTCTTTAATAATGTAGCAAGACTTCTTTCCTTTATCTTTATAATCTTTGTTGTTCTCATCTCTTTTACTTTGTATTTGTTTCCACTTCTATTGTTATTATTGTTTAGACATCTAGCAAAAATATGACCAACCTCATTACAATTAAAGCATGTGATAGGCATCTTACCTTTGTATTTTCCTTTGTCTCTATAAAATCTCCTTGTTAGAAATGCTTCAAGCTTGTTTATGTCTTCTTCATCTCTATCACTATCACTAGAAACATGTTTTACCTTTTTCTTTTTCTCTTTCGGTTCCTTTAATGACAATTTAGCTTTTAAAATAGATTCAATATTGTCAGTTTTGAGATTATCAAAATTAGAAAGTTCAAAGGAAGTGAGTCTACCAATCAGTCTTTTAAGGGTTAGATTACTAAAAGGTACAACACTTAGTTCTTGTATGGTAGAGACTCTAATAGTATAGATAGGAAATAGTGTTCTCAGTACTTTCCTAATTATAGTTTTATCTTCAATAATACTATTAGTTCCTTTAATAGAATTCACAACATCTTTAATTATTGTGCAATATTGGACAATGGTCTCAACTTCTTTCATTCTCATGTAATCAAAATTTCCCCTTAGACTTTCAACTTTTGCTCTCAAAAAATATTTATCTCCTCCAAAGATCATCTCAATATCATCCCACATTCTTTGCAGTATCACATCCTTTGATGTCATCAAACTCTAAGTAGCTTAGGGTAGAGGCAAGATCTAGCATAACTTGATTGTCTTCTTTCTTCTTTTTTATATCATTAATAGTCAGGGCTCCATCAGAATCATCATGCTTAGTAGTGATGGTAGATTGTGCATAGTCTCCAAGACCTCCTAGATGTAGTTTCATCAAACTTTGCAATACAGGAAAGTTTTTCCTTTTTAGTTTGGGCACCTCTTTTCTATACATCTTGATATTTATATTTTAGTACCTTAAAACTATTCCTCTCAAGAACTAATGCTTTGATAACAATTTTTTGAATTCTTTAGAATAACTAAGAGGTGGGGGGGGGGGAATGAATTAGTTATCCAAGGTGTAGATGTACAAATACAAATTTTTAGTGCTAATTAGATCCATATCCATAAAACCTTAACATGCATGCATCCATTAGACCATACAAGACATTAACTTAGTAGGTTTCTATCTAGGTCAAAACAACTTTGCAAAAATGTAAATATAAAATACCATAAGAACATTCACACAATTTGACATAAGGATTTATGTGGAAACCCAATTTGGGAAAACCACCATAAACATGCTACCTCATTTCACTCTTTTGAAGTGATGCCTTGAAAAAGGCCAAACCTATTAAAGGTTATACTACACACTATTAAACATGACCTAGTTAAGGGATTTCAATCACCCTATTAGGATTCAGCCTTATTAGAATACTTTAGAACATTCCATTAGAATGTGACCCTGTTAAAGGATTTACAAATGACTGTTAGGTCAACCTTAATCCAAAGGATTTTATCCACACTGGTATAGTTTTTAGAAAGTAATAGTAGGGCTTGATCTAATAAAAACTTACAACACACTTATAGATTAGAGATCTCTATTTTAGTCCTCTATTCTATTTGGTATTCATAGTCTTAAACTCTAATAGCTTGTTCACCCTTCAAGAATTTGTCCCCTTAAGCCTTCATGCTTTGTATGCCAACTAAAATCTCTTCTATTTGGCCACTAGATGAAGCAATACTCTAGAATCCCTGGCTTCCTTAAGTTCTCGCACATGAAAACCTTTTCTTTTGGCTAGTTATCTCTATAAATAGATAACTTAGCTCTTTTTTTGCTTAACCAAAATCTTCCATTTTAGGGTTATGTAGGATTCAATGAATCTACCCACTTTTCCATTTGAGTTCCTCTAAAAAATTCCTCTACAATCTTCCTTGAGTTTTCCTAGAAAAATAGTTTATCTTGAATTTTGTGCATCTAACTCATCATTATTAGTTATCTTCCACATACTTCAAATAATTCAAGAAATCAAATTAGTTAGATCAGATTCATCAAATCTTTTATTTAACAATGTTTTTTGTGACTCGACATTTATATTGTTTTGTCACTCAACGAACACTAGTTCACCTAGAAAAAACTAAAGTTTAGTGATGCTTGATACCAATTAAAATTTACTTGGAATATACTAACATTCACTTAGCTTGCACTATTTGTCATCTTTGCCTGACACCTATTGATTTTCACTTAGCTTCTACTATTTTCTACTTGGCTTGCATTGATTTCTCAAAAAGGCTTGGCATACACTTTTCTTACTTGATCTTCTTCCAGTCTTTTCTTAAGTAATCTTTCATTTTAGTCTTTAAGTAGATAAAAAATACATTATAGTATCAATGTCTTACATGGTCTTAGTACTCCTTTTATACACTTAATAACTCAACATTTCTCTAGGTGCTCTTGTTATCTCCTATTCTCAAATCCTCTTCATCAATCAACCACATGATAACATTCAGACTAAAAATCAATTGTCTCAAAAGAAAGTACTAGGTTTAACATCTTTGAAAAAATAATGATTGTTCCATTACAAGTTCTCCACTTCAAAAAAATCTCTTTTCAACACATTCCCCCGTGATTTTGATACAAATGAAAAAATTGCATAACTACGAGGTAATGTAAAAATGTGAAAGGAAATCACTATTTACCTTCAAATGTATGGACATTTTCTTTTCCTAATTCTCTTGCAAAAATTTTGAACTATGCAAAGCAATCTGCACCTCTATTCATAGTTCCATCATGTGATCAACTATAGAGAAATTGTTGTCATGGATCAATATTTTTGCATGTGCAATATGTTTTTGCATTACTTCCATGCTAGGAACTATCATGCCCTTTATTTCTACTAGCATGGCCCTTATCCTATCTTCCTCCCTCAACAATTATGAATGTAGATCTATTAGATATCTAATTTTCATAGAATGTGCAAAACTATTGCTAGGATCAAGTGATAGTTGATGTGCACTTGCCTTCATATAAACATTTATCTTAGATAACTTATCCTTTATTTCCTTAGTAAAATTTGATGTATTGATTAATTTTACAAATAAAGTAACAATATTATTTACTAAATCTTCAAATGTAGCAAGAATTGTAGATAATTCTACTTGATCAATGCCTATTTTCTGAGCCACCTTCTCCAAAACTTTATTTTCAAATTTCCTTTCTTCCCTCTAGATAATTTTGTCTTGTCAATTCAATTCCTCATTATACTTATGAACTAATTTAATAAGTTGATCAAAATTTGGTTGTTTTGCATCAACCTCAATGTTTAGTGCATCAATAGATATGCTCTTAATATCTTCAAGAATTTGATTTTTCTTTTTCTTCTCTTCTTTGATCTTTTTTTTGTATGGCCCTTTTCTTCCATATCTCACCCAAGGTATCCATTTGATCAGGGGTTAGATTGGAAAGATCCTAATCTAGTATTACAATATCTACCTCTAGGTCAATTTCCCCACTAGAGGCTTCTACCTCTTTACCCTTTTCAGTAGAAGGAATAATTTCTTTTCCTTTTCTCAATTCCTCTATGCTTGGTTGAGGCTTAACCTCAAATATTATTTCACTTATTTTAGATTCACTAGGTAAAGAAATAATTTTTCTTAATGAAGAAAAAATAGTTATAATAGGAAAACTTACTGATGCTAGTTGTGACTTAGTTTGATCTATTGTTGTAACAACTAGAACTTGCTTCTTAGTAGATGAAATGGTCAACATGGCACTTGTAATACCCCAAAATTGGAACATTTCCATATTAACCAATTCTGGTCTATTTTGATCAACCCTAAGTTCTATTTTACTAGGCAATTCTTATTCTAATTATCGCTATTTGACTTAATGGTCAAATGTAGAAAATTGTAATCTACATCATTCACATTCTCTATTTAATTCCTATGTATTGACTCAGATTAGCTTTATTAAACCTATTGATTAGATTTAATTTAATTTAAAGTGTTCATACTTTGTTTAAATTAAGTTATCTCTGAAAGATAATGTGCAAAGGAATTAAAATTATTTAATTTAGTAATGTCCTTATCTTAATTATTAGGTTTAATTACTCAATTATCTAAAATATGCATTTATGAGGTCATATCTCATTTTATTAATTTAAAATAACCTTCCAAATCCTTCTCTTGAGCTTAGGAATGGGAATTCTAAGTGATCTATCTCTAGAATTGGAATTGACTTAATTAGGATTTGAGTTAGTTAACCTCACCTACATTGGGAATCTTCCATCTTGACTGAATGTAAGCTTCAATCTTGACCATTCATTCGAGTTGATCTCAACCCTTGATTGATTTTGGAAATTCTATTTAAGAGGCTTCTAATTCCTCATTATAGAGATTGGAATTAAATTGCATCGAATTACTATCAAAATAGATACTCAATTGCTTAATAATTTCATAGCTTTTATAATTACTCAACATTAATATCATATAGATTAAAATGCACTCATATAGCTTAATTTTATTTTATCTATTATTAGATTAAATTTCATTTTCATTTAGATTGATTGCACTATCATACAACTACATAAATCCTTTTTACTAAAAGGTCTGGTTGCCCACTTCTTGGTTTAAGAGCAAAGGAAAAATCCTTCTAGTTAGAAGGCAATAGGTGAGACTAATTAGATTACTTGGATGAACAATTCAATGTTCATTTTGGGATGATCTCTTAGGTAATGATCATGTTGAAGTGTGTGTGAAGATCCGAGGCCCACAATTCACATATAAATTTTTGACACCCACCAAGGGGCAAGAGAAATCATTTTTCTTGGCCTCATCTGCTCTATTTTCTATTCTTTCAATGGTTCTATTACATTCATCTGTACATATTTCCAGATTTTCATGCAAGAAATCTCATTTTTGTGTGAAGATTTGAATATTTTGTCCCTTTCATTGCACTTCCTCATACAAAAAAGTGCATAATTGTAAGGTTTCTCATGCAGTGCACAACATTTTCTTGCATTAACTTGTGCAAGATTTTGCACAAAATTTTGAAACAACATGCAAAATACAGTTTTCTAGAATTTAGTTTATCATTATGTTCAACTAACAAGTTTTCTTTGAAGCATTTTCTTTTAGAATTTTTGGCTTTCTACAATATAATAGTGGTTTGCAAGATGATTGACAAAGACATCTTTATGAAAACAACTTGAAACACGTACTAACTATGTGATTGTACGATGATTGCCAAAGAAATGTATGTCGAAGACCAATTTCAAACTCACTTTAAACATCATGTGTTCTTTTTTTTTTGCATTCATAGTATAATTAGGGCTTGTGAACTTTGTAGGGTGCAAGATAGGGGACTAGGGAGTATGCTCTTTACCACTTGGAAGTCGTAACCAAGGGTAAATCAAAAACCTAGAAGCCTCTAAAAGATGACATTCAAGGGAAGCAAGAAATTAGTGGTTCTCTAGTACGAGTCCTCTTCTATGAAGGGATGATGATTTCCTTTTAGGAAATCAAAATCTTGAGAAAGGACAAGTCTAGATCAGTTAAGCTAACTTGGTGATTAACATGTCTTGCATGTTTTGGTGAGGTGATGAGGTAGAGAAGTATGCTCTTTACCCTTGAGGGAAATTAGAAACTTAGACCCTTAGATCCAAACCACTAGTCTAAGTCAACCCTTAGAGCACCTGCCAGAGTGATCCAACCTCCAAGAATGACCCAACTGAGCACACTCCTTTTGCCAAAGATTCCAACTCACTATAATAAAGAAGCTTTGTAAAGTGAAAGATTCCAAAGCCTTGTTAATTTCTTCCTCTTAATTCCTGATATCACATATCAAGAGGAGGATCTATCTATTACACTGGTTGGTGCCAACCCTAGTATTGCTAGTCTGTGCACTTTCAGATGCTGGTGTGGGCTACTAGTCTTAACTTTTCTTGTGAAGCCACAAGGGATTTATATGAACAAAAGCCAAGTAAAAACTTCTTAATCAGTTGCTATCTGCACTAGTAGAATTTTGGCAAATAAATGACTACGTGACTAAAATGTTTAGTCACAAGACTAAAACACTTAGCCACATGACTAAAAATGGTCAAGTTCTATTAATATTTTATAGCTTATAAGTGACTAAATAAATGACTAATTTGGTTATCAGGTAAAATCATAAGTTTAGACAAAGATATGAGACTAAATAAATGATCAAATAAATGACTAAAGAATTGGTCGCCCAAACAAAAGACTAAATGAATGATCAATTGAATTCTTTTATCATATTATTACATTCATTAAGTTTTTATAATTTTTATTACTCATCAATGACATTTTTATCCTATCAATAAATTACAATCAGTTAACCTCATCAAATATCCTATCAACTATTATTAAACTTAAAATCAACTCAAAATCCTTGCAATATGCACTTAAACTTTTGCAAAATATATCTATTAAGTCATGGACAAAATAAAAGCTCTCCATGTACTAAAAAGAAAGACTCCAAGTATATCTCCACACATTAAAAAGATCAATTATCAATTAAGTATTTTATAATCTCAACATTAATTATCATTAATTACATTAATGTTATGTAATAACCATATTAAAATATAATATTATTATTTTATTTTCATTATATTCAATCAGTTTTAGTATTTAGTAAATAGTCAAAATCACTATGTGATAAATATTAAAACTTGAAATAAATAGATTTAATAATTTAAAAAAAAAAATTATTATTTAAATTATAATTATTAATAATATAAGGCATATTTTAATAAATATAATTTAAAAATAAATTAATTTAAAATAATGGTCATATTACAATTAGAACCCTTGGGGATAAATTTAGAAAAATATCAAAATTTCTAAGGGAATTTTTTTAATGATCATTAGAAATGTCAAGTTCACCAAACCCCAAAACAAGAGAAACCACTTTCATTTTCCACTTACTTTCATTTTCCACAAAACTAATTTGAAGTTCGTGTGTGGATGGTCAAAATTAAAGCATTTTAACCTTTACAATCCACCATGACTCAAGAAATGGTTATTATTATTGCAGGTTAGCAGGATGCCATTGTGATATGCAAGAGGTATTTTGGTTTAAACGATGTCTAGAGGCCTTTCGAGAGTGGCATCCCTTGAACTTAAAACTATGTATCTACAATCTTGTGCCAATATTTTTGTTGTGTGGGAATCCTTAGGAAATGGTTAAAAGCTTGGCCTAATATTTTTGGAACAATTAGCATGATGCCTCAAGATTCATGGCCTTGGCACAAGAAGGGTAGTGCCATCAAAAATATGGACTTCAGTTTTGCAGCACTATGTTACATAGACTAATGCTTATGTGTTTCTCAAACATAGGTTCATTTTACTCGAAATGATGGATTGTTATAGTTGTTCATTAAACTAAAAGCCGTATACACCCATGGTAGGAGAAAAGAGGAAGACAAAGAAAATTATTTGGTGAAGGCAGTGAAATTCTTATTAAATAGGTTACTAACCATAGAAATATGGGGTCTGACATATTTTTAGGCATAATAGAGATGAGATTATTGTTGCACAAAAATACAATATATGAAAGCACATACATATATCCACAATGTGCGATTGCAGGTGAAGCACAACAATTGTTTTTGAAAATGCCTCAAAATACAACGGTTTCATGATCCTATTCTTTTCTATATACAAAAGGGAAAAATAAATCTAGTTCACATTGTGGATCTTCAGGGTCATTCAAGGATGAGACCCAATTTGGAGAAATTTGAAATTCATGCTGTTAGAATTAGATTCTTGCCAAATAATTGAGCCACTACAAAGTAATGCCCTAATCTTTATTTGTTAATTTAATTTCTTTTATTAAGAAACTTGAATATAGTACAGAGTGTTTGATGTGTTACTTTCCTTCCATTTAGGATCTTGTCATGTTTCTAGCCACTTGATTGTATGCTAAAACCATGAATCTTTACTTGAATATATTTCCCTGGTGGTGATAGAGGAATTTTAGATTAGCATCCTCAATTATCCACCAAAGAGACTAAATTGATGTTTATTCATTGGCCCAAGAATGATACTAAAAACCACCAAGATGTTTTATATAGCTGATGGGATAGGCCACTCTCTCATTGGTGCCATTGCCATTGATTTTCCAAATACCATTTATTTATTTATTTGTAAAATCATGGATATGATATTTGCATAT
The DNA here is from genome assembly GCA_028749045.1 of Cupressus sempervirens. Lineage (NCBI taxonomy): Eukaryota > Viridiplantae > Streptophyta > Pinopsida > Cupressales > Cupressaceae > Cupressus > Cupressus sempervirens. Next base: position 702,670,211 of record CM053786.1, on the reverse strand, counting down.
GAACAAACTAGTAATATTATGGGGGACATAGTGAGTAGAGAGAGATTAATTTATAAAAACTATAGACTCTATAGACCCATGAGGATGTCAACAACACCTATTTGAAAATAAACTAAAAATTGAAGAATATCTAACACTGTGAAATCCAAACACCAAAGAAACCCTACCATTGGAAATAAATTCATTACATTAACCTACAACTTGAGAATGGAGCTTCCCTTAACTCTCTATTGGTCCTATAGGAAATGTCCCTCTAAAACCCAAAATAATGCTATCTTGAATGGACCACTAAAAAGTAGTGGGGTAAATGTTCCTTCTTTTAAAAATCAAAATCCTAAAAAAAAACTTCACACAAGCTTATCTAATGATCTCCTTGAAAGGTAATAATTGGAACCCAATTGTAGAATCCTACATTATATTTGGGAAGATCATGAAATGGTATATGGGCTTGAGGCTCATGCTATTGAGCTTGTAATATGTGAGACTTCATTCTTTGCAGATTAATGTCCCTTGAAGTGAATAAAATAGGTGCAACTTGACTGCGAAATGGTACACTGGATGGGTAGAAACCCATTGTGGAAGTTGATACCCACTTCCAAAAGGATTGTATAAAGGTCTTGACATAGAAAGTGAAAAGGAAGGTGACATAGTTGATGCCCTATTGAATTGAGATGCATAGCCTATTGATACAACTCCATTTTTTTTAATCAAACTCATGTTAGGTCTTACATTTAGTACTTGAGATATATGGTCACAATATCTTGATTGAAGCATTCATGATGAGGCATTTGGACATTGAACTAAGAGGATATTATCCTTTGGCTAATTACTCTCAAGTAAATTTTTGTATGCTCCAAGAGGGATCTCTTGGATAGCTTGTACATCAAGATTTCTTTTGTATTCTTGTTGGACATTCAAGTGTTCTTAATGAGATTGAACAAAAGTAGGAAATTTTGCTAATTCATTCTTTCTTTTAACCTCATGTTTGATAATAGCTCTTAGCAATACTTTTCAGCGAGGGTTTGGTTAATACCAAACTATTAGTGTAATTCTCAGTAAAACAATTTGCAAGAAAAAGATTCTTCTAGATTTGATAATAGAGGTGGTCCCACAAATTAAAAAATTCAATGAGTCAAAATTGAAAGAAACTAGGCAAGAAATAAATACAGGAGATCTAAACTGTAAAGTATCATCTCCCTTGATTATAGGATCACTTTGGAGTTTCCATTTCTAGCAACAAAATACCCATGCAACCAGTTGCATCTACCAACCCGGTATCTATTTCACTTGCTCACATTGAGAAACACATGATGGTAGATGAGGACTCATTTCCATTCTCGAGGAAGCCTTTGAGCACCTATTGCCTCTCTACTCAATTTATCCAATGCATCATGTTTTGCAGGGGTATAATTTGTCATGATCATCTGGAAATTTAATGATATTGTCTTTAGTTTCTTATAATTATTATTCAATTTTTCCCTTGCTTCCTCTAAACCTAATCAAATGAGAAAACACCATTTGATATCAAAATGACACCATGTTCATTTTTAGAAAGAGTTTGAGATATAACTAATATTAATTCACACCCTACATTACATAGTCTGGGATGGTTTAAAAATTTGGCAATATTTTGACAGGATGTTTTGACACTTCCATGGAAAGTCATGGAAAATAACCACACTAACATGATCCAAGTCCTCTCCTATAGTACTAGAATTATTTTAAAAATTTGGAATAGAAGTAGAAGAGTATGATAATCAAAGCATTAATCTATTTTGTTGAACCTGAAGGCAATCCATTGTCTTGCATGCTATTCTGATCTGTCTGAGACACTTCTAAAGATATGGATTGAATTTCTTCAAATGTTCGCTTTAGCTGCACATGTAGGAATTTATTTGTCTCATCATCTTTGGTATCTAGTAAAGCCAATGACAGTTGAACTATTTTACCTATATATTTTATTGCTAGTTCTTGTACATACTATTTACTATCTACAAACTGAGGTTTCATTTCTCTTGTAGTCATTTTCTAGTCCTTGCCAAGAATGATGCTGATATTGCAGAAGCAAGGCATATGTCACAAAGAGATACATACTAAATCCATAGTTAGCTAGATAAGTAGCACCATATTTACTAGCATCATGTGTGCATAACCAACACATGAGTAGCTCTAGGTCCATATCTATACTTTTGTGATGAGCCAACATTAGTAACTTAAGTTGATGATGTAAAAGCATCTAAGGAATTAGAAGCCCCTACCATTCTATAGGCCCAAAAATTATATGGGCACCAACCATAGTGCCCTATCCTTCTACATGACTAGTTTATTATTGAACCATCAGTACTAATAGTTCTAGGCATAGATGAAATAATAGATCATATATGTGATTCAATTGACCAATATGCAATAGTTGCAGTCCAATAAGAAAGATAAGTAGAGAGAGATGCATGCAAAGACAGGTCTATAGTCATATATAGATGCATAAGATCAAGACCTAGTTTTGATAACGATACCTAAAGCATCTGAGCCTATTCTAACTTATTTACCACAACCAACACTAGATGCAAAGGCTACAAAGATGTAGGTAGTAGAATGAATTATCATATATAGTACTATATACATAACCTATGGCATCATTATATGAGCTAGCATCAAATTTTGTAGCTGCCCCTCTACTAGTTCTTTTAGATTCACTTACATGAGCAGCAACTTCAGTAGTTTATCCTCAGGTTCCATCAGGAAGTAGTTTTCTAATAGATGCACCAATAGTAGCATAAGTACTAGCTAGCATAGCTAGTTCACCTATACATCACTAGTAGATATGGTTGAGTCATACCTACTATTCTAAAGGGATCCATATGCACCCTAGACTATGCCTCTACATCAAATGAGCTCTGCTACTTTAAATAATGACTAATAATATTGAAGATAATATAAATAATATATATTAATATTTAAGAATTCATCATGGGAAGAGCCAATATTGTCTTATGTTGGGAAAGATTCAAATGAATACATACCACTATATTTTAATAATCTTAAATCAATGATATTTTGGAAATGGTTGTTTGAATTTCTGATGTGAAATTTGTAATGATCCCACTACTAGATTTTGAGTATACTGAAAACCTTGATAATTATGTATTATGGATACAAGCTCTTTGTGCATGTTAAATATCTATACATATTATTCACCTAATATTCCTCTGAGCATCTATTTATATTGTTGCATTGTTGGTTTGTATAAGAGCCCAAAAGTTAACTGAAATTTGTCATGTTTAGTTTATTTTTGCTTGATGATAAAATAAGAGAGTACTGATCAATATCAACTAGTGATGGGATAATTCCTTCAGTTCTATATCCCCTGATGTCATCTTGGCTCTCTCTATTGCTTGTACAATTAATGTTATTCCTATTAGGATTATCACTTTTTATCAACTTCCCCACTTGACATGTATTTGTTCATGTGTATATGCTTGCCAAGGACATGCATTTCAATGTATGATGTCATTGACTAATTTCTTTTGTATTATTATTTCTTTATCCATTACTATTATGTGGGGTGGATATATATATCTATAATTGCTATCTGTATCCTATAGGTGTCATTGACTATCAAATCTCCAATATATTTGTCCCCTATTTTAAGTTGCTGCTCTCTATCTTTTCTACCTGATTCTTGTTGACCTATGTATGTTCGCTATGATCTTCCCTACATATTTTGTCTTGTTCCCCTTGTAGTTTCCCTTTTAGTCACTACCAAGTTGATGTGGCTCTCTCTTATTTCTTTGTTTATTTTTCCAAATGATAGTTTGATCTATGTGAAGGAATAATTATCCGTTGTTGCTTAATTTAGTACCTTTTCTTTATTTTTCTATTGTCATATTTTGATGTTTGATGACTTAATAAGCATGATACCTAACTAATTAAATATCCTCCTAGAAGTTAGACCTGAGGAATTGCGTCTTTCCACTAGGATCAATCTTAACCTTTGTTAAACTATTCCATTCTTAACTAGTTAGTCGATGATAGTCATTACTATATTGTTTAGTTACAATTATTGATTGATAAATTTTAAGTTGCTTCCAATGAAACTAGATTCATCTACATGTTTATGTCATCAGATCTATAAGGAGGTTGGTAGTGTGCATAATTTCTATGTTTCATGGTATATTTTTTGGCCTAGGACAACATCTCTTATTTGGGGAAATATGTCTAGTTACTTGACATATGTATGTATGTAGAAATCTACCTCTAACACATGGCTATCCATGTAGTCCACAACTTATCGAAATTTCTCAATAGCCTTGGTTAGACCTTCTTTGTGAGATTTACTATTAATATTGATATTTTCTTTTTGTTATGATGACTATTGTTTGATAGATTTCATTTGACATAGGATGGTTGTAATCATAGTTCCAAGAATCACGACGATTCATGCGATTTGACAATTTAATTCAAGCCAAATGATTTATTGTGAATTAGTGAATCGAATAAGCGATAAAGGGCTTATGAAATAATTTACTCACTAAATTTCAATGGTTTTTAAAAATTTGCTGATTCATGGCCGATTCAATTTCGATTCATGGCTGATTCACGATTCGATTTGGCCTTGCCGATTTCAATTCTTGTTATTTTGGTTGTAATGGAGGATCATTTTTTTATTTTTTTTGAATAATCACACATCATTTGACATAGTATGGTTCTAATGGAGGATCTCTTATTTGTTTGAATAATCACTCAGATCTCCATGTTTTCTCCACTTTCTAATCGAGGATCTCTTATTTGTTTGAATAATCACTGAGATCTCCATGTTTTCTCCACCTATATTATTTATTTAAGCTTAGTCCCTCTCTACATTTGGTATAGGTATTTGTATTAATAAATTAAAAAATATTATTACACATTATGTGCTATATATATTATTTAAATTTTATGTATTAGAGGCAATATTATTACAGGGATAATATGATAGATGATATCATATCAACTATCATATTATCCTTGTAATAATATGGTTGATGATATTATTATATTTTTATATATGATAGATGTTATAGTATTATGATAAATATATAATATATTATCGAAATATTATTATAATAATAGATTAGAGGAATGGAGATATTAAAATCCTTCATATTCTATCTATATAAACCTTATTGCAATGGATTGTGTATCTACCATTATAATAATGGCTGTAAAATATCCATTTGCATACCTATCATAGGTCTGTAACCTTTTTCTAGGTTGGTAATCTTTCTTTAGTAGTGTTTTTTGAGTGTAATTTAAGGAATAAGAAGAACTTCTAGTAGCTTGCAATTTTGAGTGTGTTAGAAATGCTAGAGTAAATCTACATATTTTATGTGCATCATCAACAACACAAATTATGTTGAATGAAAGATTTTTTTATATACCTATGATTGAAAAATGAAGGTTTTTTTGGTATATACTCTAGGCACTCTATTTTTGTGGTAATTTATTGGGGTTTAAAGGATTCAAGCCTCAATTGTTTTTTCCATACCTTTCTCTACCATTTTGTCCTATAGATGGCTATTTAAAAAATGAGTCCCAATGCATTCCATAACAATAAGTAGGAGATATTTTCCACAACAAGTCATATTTTGATATTTCTACACTTTAATGAATCAAAGTATTTAAGACTCGAGAGGATGAATTAATAATTGGACCCACCCTTAAATGAGATAGACACCCAAATGTGATTATGGAACTAAAAGCATTCAGTATAGCAACAAAAACTCAACTAGTAGACTTATAGGTTTAGATCTCATAAAAATGATATTTGTAATAGCTACCAAGTTTAAATCTCATAAAAATGATATTTTCTAGTAGTTAAGTAATAAGCTTAACTTATCGCTAGATCTAATATATGACTAATATAGTTTTAGGAACATGCATTTGGATTTTTGAGCTATTTAAATTTTCCCATAAGAATTGTATCAAGAGTTTGGTTTTAGGGATGTCTCTTGTTTATACATGTATATTATTTATCAACAAAAGAATAGTTATTACATGTTTGGCAATCTTTTGCATTATTCTTTAAAGGGTACTAGCTCAATGGAAGAGCACCTACTTTAGAAGTAGGAGGATGGTGGTTCGATTTCATCGTGTCCTAATATGATTAAACTCAGGATTAAATAAAATACAAATATGCTACTAAATAAATTACCAAATAAACTACCTAATAAACTACCGAATCAAATACCCAATCAACTATCAAATATAACACCAAATAGATCACCAAATAAAGTACCAAATACACTACCCAATAAACTATCAAATAAACCATTGAATAAACTACTGAATAAACTACCAAATCCACTAGCAAATAAACTACCAAAAATTGCCAAACAAACTACCAAATAAACTACAATGAAGCAATAATAATGGACTAGATCAATGATCAAATCAATGACCAAATTAATGATTAAAATAGTTTAGTCGTAAATTTGGTTGCTATATTAATGACCTGAAATAAACTACCAATGGTCACATGATCAAAATTGGTCATATATTGATAGTTTTTAGTAGTTTATTTAGTGATATATTGTTTTTCTTGTACTAGTGTTGGTTCACCTTCGAAAGAAAGCATAATCTATGTGCAAGGAGGGGGAAGAATCTCTCCTATAGAACTCACCATAGGCATGTACTTGGGTGTTGGAAGGTGGTATACATGCTTGACCCCTACCACAAGGGTGTTCATTTAGTGTATATGTTATTGAGCCCTTAGAATACACCAAAAACATGGGCACCTTCTAGTGGGGTGACACAGTTGTGTGAGGTGAACACATGCACCTAAGTTGTGGGATGAACATTTTGCTTTCTCTACCATTTTTTGGTTTTAGGGATAAAAGAGTGTTTGTTATTGAGTCTTAAACTTGTCCAAACTTGTCAAAACAAACTGAAAGTCAAGACTCCCCCATCCCTCTGAGTTACTTTGTCCTTGGTTGGATTGTTTGTGACTACTGCTTTCTTCTCATGTCTTTCTGAAAAGAAACTATCTTGTTCAAAACTGAAATGATGTTTAACAACTTGAAAACCATCTTCTTGTTTGTTTGAAATCTATCAAAACAATATACAATCTATACAAAACTATTTGAACCTTGTAAATCTCTTTGAATTTTAGTCTCACTTGTCAGTCTAGTCTCTATTTTCATGCCCAATTTGGCAAAATTTTGCACGAGTACTTCTTTGGCCAACACTTCTTCACGTGGCCCTATCCAAGTTTTTGTGCAGTCCTATACAAATCTTTGCATGAGATCTTGCAAGATTTTTCCTTTTGTCAAAATCATATTTTTTTCTAGTCTAGCACATCCTCACACAACCCTATATAAGTCTTTGCATGAGAAATATGGTCCAAAATTGTTTTTTTGAGTCTTCACCTTTTTAATTGCATTTTCTTGTGCAATTTTCTAAGAATATTTGTGACAAATCTTGTCTCAAAATTGTCAAATTATTTTGTTAGAGCTATCTATGTTCTAAGTCTAGTCTATTGCTTGTGACATTTTACCACTTTTCTATCTACAAATAGTTTCAAATAGTGACATCTTTCTTAGCTAACAACTTGTGACCTACACTCAACCTAGTCTCATTTCTTAGTTATCTTTGTTAGAATCTGAAAAGATTGATAACATAGAAAACTAGGGCAAAGAATAAATATCTAAACTATGAATGCAAATGATGCAAAATCAAAATAGCAACATAGAGTTAGTCTCCAAGGGAGTAATGCAAATGTTGGAAGAAAAATAGCATTAAGAGGATGCAAAAACAAGATATTACAAATACAAGCCAAGTAGCATGCTTATATAGACTAGGAAGAGGGAGGAGGTGGAAACACCGACCAATGAGGAGAAAACATCTATTGGACTAAAGATAGCAAACTATCTTCCTAAGATAGCAAATGGATGCTCACATGTAGGAAGCTGACACCTCACAACCACTTTCTAAATAAGACATGTTTTATTAACCTAAGAAAGATTATTAAAAGTGTAGGAAAAAAACTAGCAATATAGGGAAAAATAAATAACCCACTAGGAAATAAAAAACTACACTAACACCCCCCCATAAGTAAAGCTTAGGTGGATGTAGAAATGGTTCTTGGCAAGTCAAGCCTGATGAGGTACCCATGTACATAAAATTCCTCCAAGAGAGAGAGAAAAGAGACTCCCCAAAGAAAATTAGGACTCCAAGTGAGAGGAAGAGGCCCCCCCAAAAGATGAAGCATCCCACACCCCCAACAAAGCTTGCAAATTTTGTCTGGTAGATCCACTTACATCGAACAAGTTTTCTTCCCTTAAGAAAAGGGAAAAGATACCGAGTGTGGTTCCTCATCAAGGAACTATACTCTTCCTACATAGTTGTATCCCACTTAGAAATACCATAAGCCTCATGAAAGGACTGTGGATTTGAGGCAGTAGCAATGAAGATATGTAGAGCATCTTGGAATTGTGAATGAGCCTGCTTGGTGTCTGATGGATCACCAACCCAATCACCTGCATACTACAAGATCTGTCTAGCCCAAAGTGGACCAGAAGATGGAGAATCTAGAGGAGAATCATCAACCTATGAATGATGACTAGGAGAGGAAGGAGGTGAGTCCTCTAAATTACTCTCTACATAAGAAGTGGAGGTAGAAGATTGCTCAAGTGAATCTAACCCATTAGAAGATCTATCATGTATTCCAAGTGACTCTAATGTCAAAGTAGAAGGAAACCTTGTGACCATGCTTTGATGGTTAAGCTGATATAAGTAGTGGAAGTTAAGATGGCCAAATTGCTCATGCCATAATCTGCTCTAATGAGTGAGCAAAACAATCAAAGGAGGATCAAGAACAAAGTGAGAAAACATATAGAGTCATGATTGATGATCTACTCTCCCAACTACAACTATAGAATCATTTTGCAACTCACATATCTCCACTGAACTAGGAGTGAACTCAACCCGCTTGCCTAAGCTTGTGTGAGTGATCTGGTATACTGATAGGAGACTAGTTGACAATGAGGGTACATAAGGAACATCATGGAATGTGCCATCTCCCACATCAACAGACCCTCTCCCACACACCTCAATAGGAGTGTTATCACCCATTAAAATAGAAGGCATAGTACATGGCTCCAAGGATGCAAGTTCTTCCTTAGACGAAGCCATGTGGTGTGAAGTACCCGAATCAACAACCCAAGTGGATGGTGAGGAAGTAACTGCAACAAGGGCCTTGCCCTTTTCTTTCCCCTTTATGTTTTCTTTTGCCTTGTTAGATCCTTCATTTGAACTTTGTTTGGTAGACTCAGGAACACTAATATTATTCTTCTCAATAATGTCTGTCAAGTGATCAAGTTGTTTCTCCAAGCATTTATGTTCATCATGACCAGGTCTTGTACAATAGGCTTATCGCCCTTAGAAGATGGGGTATCAATAGTTGTTTTTGAAGAAATTGGTATCTAATCCTTCTTCTCCTTGATATTCTTTTGTTTCTTGTCCTTACTATTGTTTTCACTACTTTGTCCTTGTTGTTCTTTTGTGCCTTGGTTGGCAGCCAAGGCATGTGACTTAGAGGACTTAAGAGTGCCCATCTAGATTAGCTTTTCCTATTCTCGAGTGAGATTGACAGCAAAATCATCTAAAGATGGCATGGTGAATTGAGTACCAAGTGCACCCTTAGTAGCATAAAAGGTAAAGACAAACACAAAATATTCTGAACTTAGCTTAGAGAGAATACTAAGAATCAGTTGTTCATCTTTCTTTTCAATTCCACATTATTTTAATTGTAGCCTTAGTGATTTTAATTTGGTGAAAAAATCTTGGATTGTGTTGAAATTGCTTGGACTTAAACTAATTAATTCATTTTCCAACATACAAACCCTCATTGAATCTTGTGTGCCAAATAGTGTTTCTAGCTTTGTCCATACTTCATTTGGTGTATCCAAAGACTCAATGTGAAATAAAAAGTCAGGAGGAACATACAAACACAATGTTCCATATGTCTCATCACATTTGTTAAACCCCTTAGGCTTATCTTCATCTTTATCAGGTTCAGTTTCAAGTCCCATAGTTATCCTATTTAATCTTGCTTTCCTTAAGTGAATTGTCATGCATGATTTCCACTCAAAGTAATTGTATGGAGTTGGGATGGGCATATTTGTTTGATCCATGATGAAGAAATGCTAAAAAGAAGAGAACCCAGCCACGAAAAATGCCCCCCCTTTTTACTCAATCAAAGAACCCCTCCCAAAAGAAATATGATTTGGCACTTTATTTTAGTGCTTTTACAACTACCACTAGAAAGAAATACTTAGTGGTCTTGATTTTAATGCATTACAAACCCTGATGAAGAGCTTATGCTAAAAGTGAAACTTAGGCACAATAATCAAGGAAATAAATAACACCACTACAATCTACTCAAAAAATTATGCACTTTCAAAAAAAGAATCACCTTGATACAAGGTCGTATGAGAAAGTTATGATCATCTGAAGTTTCCAAAATGAGAACTGTGCACAGTCATGGCTAAGGATCTGCAATTTCTGAAGAATTCGTGCATGAAAATAAAAAAAAAACTCCACTAGTGGATAGAGCAGAAAAAAATAGCCAAGTTCATAATAAGAATCATCAAAATTGGAGTCCGTATGAGCAAGAACGAGACATTTGAAAACTGCGTTCAAATCTGTGACTTTTCATGCTCAATTATGCAAAATATACTACTTGCATGCAAAAACTAAAAGATACCTAGATGGTTTTTTGGTGCTATGAACAAAACCCAAAAAGTGATTTTCTTTCTAATGTACAGAAGATGTTGTTGTAGTGTAAATTAGACGCCTTTAATAGTAAAAAATGGCTCCAAAAATCAAGAAACGACCCCAGCAACCAAAATAGGATATGCAAATGCTGGATCAGCTTCCTAAGTCCATCAATGGCATGCTGGAACCTACAATACTAATTGAAAACTCCAAATATGTAGTTGGTTGTCAGATTTGAGATTGAAACCCTAGAGATTAAAAACATTTTTGTTAAAGCTTTTCTGATTCTCAAGTTCATCCAAAGATGCAAGAGAAGAGCATACTTCATTTTTCAAAAAACTACAATAAAATTTATTAGCCCTTCCCCGAATCTCTCAAATAAGGAAACTAAAATCTACTCTTGCACATAGAAAAACTCTGATACCATGTTAGAATTTGAAAAGATTGATAACCCAGAAAACTAGTGCAAAGAATAAATATCTAAACTATGAATGTAAATGATACAAAATCAAAATAGCAACATAGAGTTAGTCTCCAAGAGAGTAATGCAAATGTTGGAAGCAAAATAGCATTAAGAGGATGCAAAAATAAGAGATTACAAATACAAGCCAGGTAGCATGCTTATATAGACTAGGAAGAGGGAGGAGGTGGCAACACCAACCAATGAGGAACAAACATCTATTGGACTAAAGATAGAAAAGTATCTTCCTAAGATAGAAAATGGATTCTCACATGTAGGAAGGTGACATCTTGCAACCACATTCTAAATAAGACATGCTTTATTAACTTAAGCAAGATTAAAAGTGTAGGAAAAAAACTAGCAATATAGGGAAAAATAAATAACCCACTAGGAAATAAAAAACTACACTAACAATCTTGTTCTTATCCTTTAGTGCTTGTCATAATCAATGTCACAATAGTCATAATCTTTGGCTATTCTAGCCATTACTCAAACTAGTCGTACCTTAGTATACAACACTCTTGTCTTGCCTTTTTTTTGAGACTACATTCTAGTGTGGTCCTTGTCTAGGTTTTACTTTTTGTCCTTGTGTATGATTATGACAACAAGAAGTAGAAACATGTTTTATCCCCTTAGACTTAGATGAGGTAGAGTAAAGGGTCATAATCATGGTAGAGGTCACTTTCCAGTTCATATGTAGTCCATGTCTAGTTCATCTAGTGAGGATTCTGTTAGAATTCTTTAGAATAACAGAGAGGGGGGGGGGGGTGGGGGGGGGGGGTGAATTAGTTATTCAAGGTCCAAATGCCCCATTAATACCTTTTTACTACTTTTAATGAATCCATACACTTTTCATCCATCCAAAGTTAAATCAATCATATAAGCAAGTTACAGTAAATCAATATGCAAAGATAAAACATCCAAGATCAACACATGACACAATGATTTACGTAGAAACCCAATTTGGGAAAAACCACTCGTAACATGCTACTTGATTCTCACTCTTCTGAAGTGATCCCCTGTTAAAATCCTGCCCTGTTAACGGCTTACAACACACTGTTAAATGTGACCCTGTTAGAGGATTTCACCAAACTATTAGGAATGGGCCTGGTTAAAATTCTAGAACATTCGCTTGGAATGTCACCCTGTTAAAGGATTTATCTTATGGCTACTAAACCAACCTAAGTCCATAGGATTTAAACTTACTATTACAATTGCTAGAAAGTAACGATAATGGTCTTTTGATTTGATATAACTTACAATATACTTTGCATATTTCAGATCACACTTTCAGTTCAATCCTTATGCTTGGCTTCAATCACTTCAGCTCTGACTGCTTGTCTTCCTCTCAAGCTTTGTCTCCTTGAGTCTTCTTACTCATTTTGCCAATGCAATCATCCTTTTGGTCATCTATACAAACAGATTTCCAATGCTTTCTTCTCCTTAGCACCTTCTTCAGTACTTCATGCTTTTATGCTTGACCACCTCTCTCTCTCTTTTTTTTCCATTAACTTATGTCTTCTTAAATAGATATCTGATTTGTCTTTGCCACTCAATTCTCCCTCTCCAATTTTAGGGTTTCAAAATGGATTAGGTAGGATACAATGTATCTACCCCATATCCTGTTCTCTTCTAGAAACTTCACAAGTTGTATCCTTAAAAATGTTCTACATGGTGTTCTGTGCCACTAGCTCATCATTCTTATCTTCCTTTTAATTCAAAAATTTCTAGATAACAACCTTGTCGGCTTAGATCTAGTGAATCTTCAATTTCAAAAATAATGCAACAACTTAGCATTATTGAGTTACTAGTGCTCAACACCTCTGTGTTACTCGGTGCCTATACCTACTTGACACTTGGTTCTATTTGGCACTTGGTTCTACTCGGCACTTGATAAACTTTGTGTCACTCGGCATCTAAAGTTTACTTGGCATTAACTAGGAATTTGCTCGGCTCTTACTAGCTTTCTCGGCTCCTTCTCTCTAATGAACTTAGTTTGATCTTTACAAAAGACTTAGTTAAAACCTTAAATCTTTGATATGTTTTAGTGTTCCCATTCTTTGTATCTTATAGTATGTCATTGAATACACTTTTTCATCAATGGCTTAGCTGATCCTTGTACTTCATTACAACATCATAACTTCAACCTTTCTCTAGGTGTTCTAGTTACATCTTATTGATTGCCTCCTCCTTGACAATCAACTAATTGATAGTATTTGGATCACTAAAGAAATTGTCATTCTTGCAAGTAGCAAGTTTGACATCAATGACAAAAAAATGATTGAGGACATTCTTTACCAGTTCCATATATTATGCTAACAACTTTTCTTATGATCATTTCAATCATTTCCAACAATCTCCCTCTTTGGCATTGATGGAAAATCAAACTGATCAATTAATCAACTTAGTTACCACCAATATTGTATATGTTATCTTGCTGTATTTTTACTACTGATCTCATATATCTCCCTCTTTCATATATATCTCCCTCTTTCTTTGTATTGATAAGATTTATGCATATTTCTCCCTCTTTGACATAAATGCCAAAGATGTAGCATCTTTATTATGCAAAATATAAGCTTTGGGTTCTTGTTGATTTTCTCCCTTTGTCACCATGCTTGTGACTGATTTGGAGTTTCTACTCCTATTGTCATCATTTGCATCAACCTGTTAATATTTCAATGATTTATTCCTGTTGATGCAGGGCAGCTTCCTTGTTGCCTTAAACTACTTGAGTTAGGGGTATTACCCCCAACTTGCCTCTAAGATATTCATAGGCATCCTTGGGCAATGGTTTGGTGAAGATATATGTAGTTTGTTCCTTTGTGTGAACGTATTCTAGCTTTACTTGTTTGTCTTCTACCAATTCTCTGACATAATGATACTTGATTGCAATATGCTTGATTTTTGCATGCATCATTGAATTTTTGGATATGTTTATAGCACTTGTATTATCACAATACAATATCACAGGTTTTGTTACTTCTTCTTTCATTCCATTCAATAGATGTGTGAGCCATACAATGCTTATGCAATTGATTGCAGCTGCCACATATTCTGACTCTGTAGTGGACTGGGATGTACATGTTTGTTTCTTGCTAGTCCAGGTGACCAGCCTTTTGCCTAGAAATAATACACCTCCACTTCTTCTTTTTCCATCATCAATGTTTCCTCCCCAGTTTGCATCTGTATATGCATTGAGCTCAAATTTTCCATTCTTTTTGTAGTATAGACCAAAGTCATCAGTTCCTTTAAAATATCTCATTATTCTTTTTACTACTATGAGATGATTTTCTTTAGGATTAGCAAAGAACCTAGCCACTATTCCAACTACTAATGCTATGTCTAGTCAACTATGTACAACAAATTGTAATTTTTCAATCATGGATCTGTAGATTATTTGATTAACTTCAACTGACTCATCATTTTTGGACACCTTATTTCCCATTGCCATTGGTGTGCTGACTGGTTTGGATTCCTCCAATCCAAACATTTTAAGAATTTCTTTGATGTATTTTGATTGTGTAACAAATATTCCATGTTTGAGTTGATGTACTTGCAACCAAACAAAAAATTTGATTTCTCCAAACATAGACATCTCAAATTCAAGTTTCATTTTGCCAGCAAAGCCTTTGCAAAGTACTTCCTTACCACCAAACACTATGTCATCCACAAAAATTTTAGATATAATAATGTCTTTACCTTCTTCTGCTTTGATATACATGTTGCTCTTATCATCAGTTCTTTCAAATCCAATTTGCACTAGATACTTGTGAAGTCTCTCATACCATGCTCTAGGTGCTTGTTTCAAACCATAGAGTGCTTTATGTAGCTTACACACCATATCCCTATTATTTTCATCAACAAAACCTTCTGGTTGTTCAATGTAGACTTCTTCTTCTAGTATACCATTTAAGAAGGCAGATTTTACATCCATCTGATACACTTTAAAATCTTTGTAGGCAGTGTATGCAAGTAAAGTTCTTACTCCTTCCATTCTAGCAACATAAGAAAATGTTTCTCCATAGTCTATTCCTTCTTCTTGAGCATAACCCTTACATACTAGTCTAGCTTTGTTTCTGGTAATCTCACCATTCTCATCTAGTTTGTTTCTGAATACCCATTTGGTGCCAATCACATTCTTGTCAGTTGGTCTAGGAACCAAACTCTAAGTTTTTTTTTTCTTATTTGATCAATTTATTCTTCCATAGCTTTATACCAGTCATCATCTTGTAATGCACCATATACTGTCTTGGGTTCCGATTTGCTGATCAAACATGATTCATGTCTTTAGTCTATTCCTTGTCATTGGTCTTGTATATTTGTCACCAATTATCTATTTAGTAGGGTGATGTCTTTTTACATATTTGGGTAACCTTGGCTTTGTCCTTGTTTCCATGTTTGATCTTTTAGATTCAGGATCACTATGCACTTCATTGTCAGGTTGTTCTTCATCATGTGTACTATTTTCAAAATCAGATTGTCCATTTCCTTGATTCTGCAACTCAACTTTTGAATGCAACTTAGCATTCACTGATTGTGACTCAGCTGAAACTGAAACTTGTTGTTGATTTTCAATTTGATTAACATCATCCTCATCAATAGTCATTTCTTCATAAGAATACACAAAGGTTCTGTACTCTTCCATTTTCTTTGGTTCTTCAGCTTGGACTTCTGTGTGCTCATCAAAATTTACATTTGCACTTTCCACAATTTTGTTAGTGTTAATATTCAAACACTTATATGCCTTACTTCTAGTGGAGTAACCAAGAAATATACCTTCATCACTTTTTGCATCAAATTTTCCATTTCTAGCATGTTTAAGGATAAAAAATTTGCAACCAAACACTTTGAAATGTTTCACATTGGGTGAGTAACCATACCATAATTCAAAAGGTGTTGTATTTGTACCTTTCTTGACTTGTACTCGGTTCAGTGTATGAACAGCTACACTTACCACTTCTCTCCAGTATTTTAGAGCAACAATCTTTTCCATCATTAGTGTTCTGGCACAATCAATCATAGATCTATTTCTTCTTTCAGCAATTCCATTCTGTGGGGGAGTTCTAGGAGATGCCATTTTTCTTTTGATTCCTTTATCATTACAGAATATCTTGAATTCATTTGATGTAAATTCACCACCTCTATCTGATCTTAGGCATTTCAAGCTTTTTCCAGTTTCCTTTTCAACTCTAGCCACATACCACTTAAACATTTGAAAAGCATCATATGTTTGTTTTAAGAACATAACAGTCATCATCCTGGAATAGTCATCAACAAATAGCATTATGTATTTATCTCCTCTATAGCTTTGTATTTCCATTGAACCACATAAGTCAGTGTGAACTAACTCAAGTATCTCTTTAGATGTATAGTTTTTGCTTTTGAAACTTGACTTTGTCATCTTTCCTAGCTGACATTATTTGCACATGATATTATCAGGCTTCTTCAATTTTGGTAAACCTCTGACTTTCTTTATTTTACCGATGTTGATGAGATTGTTAAAGTTCTTCTATGCCATAAACAAATTACTCTTTGTTTGATCTCCTTTTCCTATCAATTTACCATCTGTATCATAGATTTTTGCAGTTTTGTTTCCAAATTCCACTTTGCAACCTATATTGTCTAACCGTGAGACTCTCAGTAAATTGTAGTTTAATCCTTCAACATAGTATGCATTGTCACATGAAATTTGTTTTGTGAGCTTAATGGAACCTTTTCCTTTGATTTGACATGGAGCATCATTACCAAATCTAACACTATTTCCATCATACTGAGTAAAGTTAACAAACTTACTTTTGTCTCTAGTCATGTGATGTGAGCATCCACTATCTATGATCCATCTGTTATTCTTGTTTATAAATGTTACCAGTGCTATGGTCTCTTCTTCATCAGATTGGTCCTTCATGGCTACATAAACAACTTCATCATCATTGTCATCAAAATTTTCTTCAACAATATAACACTTCTTACCTTTTTCTTTGTAATCTCTCTTTTCATCATCTCTTTTGTTCTTGTATTTGTTGCCTTCCTTGGAATTCTTTTTTTGTGGACACCTTGCAGCAATATGACCTACTTCATTGCAATTGAAATAAATGATAAGCATCTTACCTTTGAATTTTCCTTTGCCCCTGTGAAATCTTCTAGCGAGCAATGCTTCCAATTGTTCCACATCTTCCTCATCAGTTACTGTCACTGGATACATATTTCATTTTTCTTCCTTTCTTTGATTTCTCCTATTCAACATCTTTTAGTGATAACTTGGCCTTAAAAGCAGATTCAACATTTTCAGGTCTATAGTTGTCAAAGTTAGATAACTCAAATGCAGTGAGTCTACTGATTATACCTTCAAAACTTAGATTGTTTCTTGGTATACATCTTAGCTCTTGTATTGTTGATACTCTAATAGCATAGATAGGGAGCAAGGTTCTTAAGAACTTACTATTAATAGTATCTTCATCTAGTTGACCACTCAAGCATCTTATTGCACTTACCACTTCCTTTATTCTTGCACCATATTGAGCAGCATTCTCATTTTCTTCCATTTTCATGTCATCAAACTTTCCTCTGAGACTTTCTCTTTTTTCTTTTTGTACATTCTAATCTCCTCCATAGATGTTTGATAGGGCTTTCCACATTTTGAATGTAGTGTCATAACCTTTGATATTATCAAATTCAGCATAGTTGAGTGCAGAGGCAATTTCCAGCATTGTCTGATTGTGTTCTTGCTTTTTTTTCATGTCTTCTGCAGTAGGAGCACCTGTTGGATCTACATGTTCAGTGACAATTGAATTTTGGGCATAATATCCTATGGATCCAAGATGTAGCTTCATCAAACTTTTCCATGCAACAAAGTTGTCTTTGTTGAGCTTAGGAACTTCTCTTTTTGGCATTTTGATCTTTTCTGCTTGTAGTCCCTTTAAACTAAATCAGTAGTTAGGCTCTGATACCAATTGTTAGAATTCTTTAGAATAACTAAGGGGGGTGGGGGGAAGGGGGGGTGAATCAGTTATTCAAGGTCCAAATGCCCCATTAATACCTTTTTACTACTTTTAATGAATCCATAGACTTTTCATCCATCCAAACTTAAATCAATCATATAAGAAAGTTACAGTAAACCAATATGCAAAGATAAAACATCCAAGATCAACACATGACACAATGATTTACGTGGAAACCCAATTTTGGAAAAACCACTAGTAACATTCTACTTGATTCTCAGTCTTCTAAAGTGATGCCCTATTAAAAGCCTACCCTGTTAAAGGCTTACAACACTATTAAATGTGACCCTGTTAGAGGATTTCACCAAACTATTAGGAATGGTCCTAGTTAAAGGTCTAGAACATTTGCTTGGAATGTCACCTTGTTAAAGGATTTATCTTATGGCTATTAAACCAACCTAAGTCCATAGGATTTAAACTTACTATGACAATTGCTAGAAAGTAACGATAATGGTCTTTTGATTTGATATAACTTACAACATACTTTGCAGATTTCAGATCACACTTTCAGTTGAATCCTTATGCTTGGCTTCAATCACTTCAGCTCTGACTGCTTGTCTTCCCCTCAAGCTTTGTCTCCTTGAGTCTTTTTACTCATTCTGGCAATGCAATCATCCTTGTGGTCATCTATCCAAATAGAGTTCCTGTGCTTTCTTCTCCTTAGCACCTTCTTTAATACTTCATGCTTTTATGCTTGACCACCACTCTCTCTGTTTTTTTTCATTAACTTATGTCTTCTTAAATAGAAATCTGATTTGTATTTGCCACTCAATTCTCCTTCTCCAATTTTAGGGTTTCAAAATGGATTAGGTAGGATACAATGTATCTACCCCATATCTTGTTCTCTTCTAGAAACTTTGCCAGTTGTATCCTTAAAAACGTTCTACATTGTGTTTTGTGCCACTAGCTCATCATTCTTATCTTCCTTTTAATTCAAAAATTTCTAGATAACAACCTTGTCGGCTTAGATCTAGCAAATCTTCGATTTCTAAAATAATGCAGCAACTCAGCATTATTGAGTTACTGGTGCTCAACACCTCTGTGTTACTCGGCACCTATACTTGCTCGGCACTTGGTTCTATTCGAAACTTGGTTCTACTTGGAACTTGATAAACTCTGTGTCACTCGGCATCTAAAGTTTACTCACCATCTGAAGTTTACTCAGCATCTGAAGTTTGCTCGGCATTAACTAGGAATTTGCTTGGCTCTTACTAGCTTGCTCATCTCCTTCTCTCTAATGAACTTAGTTTGAGCTTTACAAAAGACTTAGCTAAAACCTTAAATCTTTGATATGTTTCAGTGTGCCCATTCTTTGTATCTTATAGTATGTCATCAAATACACTTTTTCATCAATGGATTAGCTGATCCTTGTACTTCATTACAACATCATAAGTTCAACCTTTCTCTAGGTGTTCTAGTTACATCTTATTGATTTCCTCCTCCTTGACAATCAACTAATTGATAGTATTTGGATCACTAAAGCAATTGTCATTCCTGCAAGTAGAAATATTGACATCAATGACAAAATAATGATTGAGGACATTCTTTACTAGTTCCATATATTATGCTAACGACTTTTCTTATGATCATTTCAATCATTTCCAATAGATTCTTCATGATCTCCTTCACCTATCAAATCATGTCATGTTCAGAGAACATTCTCTATCAACTTGCAACAAACTAGGAACCCCTTGTATCAAGAGAATCCAAAAACTAGCAAAGCTCATACATTTCCAAATAACATAAAGAAATTCTCATTTAGAGGACCTTTCCAACCAAAACATACTAAAACCATTCACATTCCTAGAATGGCTGATCAAGGACTTGAATATGGAGAACATAGTAGAGACCAAAATCAAAATAGAAATGAAAAACATAAGGAACCTCTTCTTACTGATGAGAATGAGAAAGAGGTAGAAATACTCCCTAAACACATTGAAAGTGTTGTAAGGACAAAAAATTTCAAAAAGTTATGGAAATATCGCTTAACAAAGAGAAAGAGAAATACTTTCTCAAACTCGCCCAAGAGGTAGCTAAGCTACCTCATCACTTTAACATTGAAACTATCATTACACCTGAAGAGGAAATTGAAAGGTCCAAATTGCAAAAATAGTTGATGATCATGCAAGACCAACAAGTCCAAATGATGCGTGACAAAGAAAAACTTGCAAAACATACACCTTAGATGCTCTTTGTCCATTCCCATTTGAAAAGAGTATAAACATGCTACCTTTTCCAAGAGAAGTTGAATTAACTAAGTACAATAAATACTTTGAAACTATCAATCCCCAAGATCATTTGAAGGAATTTGAGGCCTTATCTATGGAATTTATGAATAATAAGACATAACTCATGCATCTATTCCCTAGAAGTCTAGGTGCTCAAGCTATGGAGTGGTTTTCACACTTTCCTATTGGTATCAAAATGTTTGATGAGATTTCTAACCTATTTGTCCAATAGTACTCTCACAACATCCAACACTTCATTAACATTTGAGACTTGTGTAACCTTAGACAGAAAGTTGGGGAACCCCTCCTCACATTCCTTTAGAGATGGAGACAACTTTACACCAAATATTCATGAAAGATTCCTGAAACAAAAAATATTTACATATTCATTGATAACCTCCTACTTAATTTTCCTTATAGAGTTCAACTTCAAGGTCCATGCACCTTCGAAGACATGGTCACACAAGCTATCTGTATAGAGGAATTCATGATAAAAAAGGGTGAACTAACCCTTCAAAAGGAGACAAAACAAGGATCTACCTCTAACAAGGACAAATCCAAGTATGTGAATAAAAATTGAAAGGTTGTGCATGATGGAGTTGTTGACAACATCAGTCCTAAACCTACGAAGGC
This sequence comes from Cupressus sempervirens, assembly GCA_028749045.1. Taxonomy (NCBI): domain Eukaryota; kingdom Viridiplantae; phylum Streptophyta; class Pinopsida; order Cupressales; family Cupressaceae; genus Cupressus; species Cupressus sempervirens. Next base: position 702,649,137 of record CM053786.1, on the reverse strand, counting down.
AGCCTTCAATCTGACACACAATCTCAAAGTATCCAAGAATGTTCATAAAACTCCTAACAATAAGACATTTGGAAACAAATCAAAGAACACTTCTTGGGTCTCATACCCAAAACAAGAATATTGACCTCTTGGTGAACCTCTAGATGTGGTATATAAGACCTTGCTACAAAACAAGCTCATTTCTCCATTGGATAACTCTCATCCTTATGATCCACAACTAGGACCACCATAGTGGAACGAAACTGCATTTTATGAATATCACCAAAAAAAGGTCAAAAAAACAACAATTGTATCAATTCGAATCATAAGTTCCAAGACCTAATTGATGATGTTAATATTTTTGTGGAAAAACATGACAAGAACATAGATCACAAGGCTTTCAAAGAGCCATTCTCATCTTACAAAAAAGGAGAAACCTCAAAATAGAAATCTCATAACAAGATCAACTATATATACTCTAATGATAATGATGAGATAGTCCACATGCTTGAACCCATGGATGTTGAGTACTTTGATGTCATCACCATAAAGGGAAAACAAGACAAAACTAAACCTAGGACACCATTTGTCTTAAGGGTCCCTTCTTCCAATACATCTGAAAATGAACCATTGCAATCTTGTGCCCACTCTATTACATGTTCTTGTGCCATGTTTGCACTTAAAGGCTCTGTGCCTTCTACTCTTGATCTCAAACAACACAAAGACAAACCTCTTACTAGTCCTTTTGGCAAAGGAAAAAAAATTTCAGCAACCTTTGTGACTACTAGCTATAGTATCCTCAATTAGTTACAATGAACTAATGCTCAAATCATAATCTTTGAGCTGCTCATAGGCAAATTACCGATATATTGATCTTGAGAGATTCCAATCTATGGTAGGTCATCTTACTTCACCTTACTATATGAATTTATTTGAGGAGGATGACAATTCACTAAGTCATCCACATAATCAACCTCTACACATTGAGGTCATGATACATTAGAAACATGTCCATCATGTGCTCACCAATAATAGAGCTAGTTTAAATATTATCTCCACTACTCTGCTTAGATAATTGGACTATTCTAAACAGTCCATTGATCCTCGTCGTAAGATGACTATCAAAGTGTATGAAAAAGTCAAAAAAAAATATTTAGGTTTGGTGGCATTGCCTCTCCATATTGGTCCTATAGAAAGGGATGTCACTTGTTAGGTCCTTAACATTCCCTTGGCTTACAATATTCTATTAGGAAGACCATAGATACATGAGATATGTGTGGTGCCGTCCACTTACCATCAAAGCATAAAATTCCCATTTCACGGCTCTGAAGTCATTATACCTATAAGTACTAGCTATACCTGTAACATGTTAAAATTTTCTAAAAACTTTGTGCATGATAATAGGGAATCTATGGACTATCATGATAACAAGCTGAAACAAATTGAGTAGTCAATCAAACTAAAAGAATCTATAATGGGTGAATATTACATAGAACTAGTTCTGTCTCTGACATCTCTTCTCAAGTCTCCCCATCATTATGGGAGACCATATGAAGTAAAGAAACCTTTTGTGTTAACACATCAAATGAAGTAAAATGGTACTTTTGTCAAAGCTACTATTCCTCTCAAGGAGGAAGCTAAAAAAAGAGCTATTACTGCATGGATCTACAAAGAGGAAACTCCAGTTGACCTCATAGAACAATCTCAAAAAATTACTCCTGAGAAGTATGGTCCCAATCTTAGACTCATGAAATTTTTTGGCTATAGGGGAGATGATCCTATTGGATGCAACAAAAATGGTCTGATTGATCCTATCAAAGTGATAGCTAGAAGTAATGGAGACACATCTGGTCTTTGGCTTCAAGAAGATTCCCTTCCATCTAGGGAGTAACAAATTCATACCGAAACTTGAGAGTTCATTTAAACATGAGTCACAAGCTGAATCTAATGACCATAAAGATAATGTTGATGATGAGGACCCTTATCCTTATCCAACTTCTAATGATCTAGCTAAATTCTTTGTAGAACTAGATGACTTTGTACCAAGTGTCAGTGCCATGGATGGTGATAGTGATTCTTCTAAGGATACTACTAGTGCACATCATACCCAACAAGAACAAGGAGAGTCTAGTCATGCTTTACACATTGAGTACCTTTCTAAAAATTTAGATGACAAAGGAGAATTTTTTCCTATAACTATTGGGGAATTCCACAGTCTGTCTCCATGTGGTATAGATTCTCAAGAGTATGAATTTGACTCTCTCTCATAAGAAACTATAGAAAAATAAATAGATCAAGTTCATGTTTCTAAAAACCTCTTGAAAGTAGGTGAATCATCTAGAGTTAGGTCAGATGAGTCATATCCAACTAGTGTCCTTGAGTCTTTGATTAATGACATCAGTGCTCAAAGGAATTCAAAAAAACTTGTGGATGAAGCTGCTCTGGGTCTCAAATTACTGGTCCAAGCATTTAATGATTATATCATGAATGCAATCAAACCAGCCACATCTCTTTCACTCACCTATCTTGAGCTCATAGATTAGAATTCCAATGCATCTAGTGAAGTCCTCACATTCTAGAATGACTATGATCTTGCCTACTACTTAAACATTGTCAAACTAGTAACATCTTCCACCAGCAAACAAAGCATCAATATGACTAAAGTTGACATCAAATATCTTAGTCATACAATAAAAGAGAAGATAAATAAAAGGTTTGATGGTGAAAAACACATTATGGCAGTATGAGAACCTAAAAAAGTAAAAATAAAAGACATCCCCAAGGGTGAAAACCTCTTTAAAGTTCCCATGGATGAGATATTTGATGCACTTCCTCGTCATTTTTAGGAAATATCATCAATGTTGATAGAATTAACACATTTGATCAACTTGGGAATAGAGGAACAACCTCACATGATACATCTTACACAGTTGCTATCTCTAGAAGAAAAAGAAGAATTGATTGCTTTCTTCCAAAAGAAAAAGATAAAATTTGCATAGACATACTTAGACATGCTAGGATTAGATTTTGATCCCATTATGCATCACTTTTCTATCACACCAAGAGTTAAACTAGTCAAACAAAAGTTTAGGAAAATGGATCCTCATGTTGTATTGCTTGTCAAAGCTAAATTGGAAAAACTTTTGAAGGTTGGTTTCATTCACACCATTTATTATGCTGAATGGATATCAAACATTTTTCCAATCTCTAAGCATGAAAAATCTATTAGAGTCTATATAGATTTCTAAGATTTTAACTTAGCATGTCTAAAGGATCATTTTCCACTCCCTAACATTGATTTGATAGTGAACATGATGGTAGGATATGAAATGTGCTCACTCATGGATGGTTTTTATTATTATAATCAGATCAAAATTGCACCAAAAAATCAAGGAAATAATGCTTTAAATTGTGCATGAGGAACTTTCTATTGGAATGTGATGCCTTTTGGTCTAAAAAATGCTAGTGCTACATATCAAAGGGCAGTCACTACAATTGTTCATGGTATGATGCATAAAATAATGGAAGACTATGTTGATAATACTCTGGTTAAGAGCATAAAATGCCACACTCACCTTCAAGATTTGGGACCTATCCTAGATCACATGGAGAAATTTAGTCTAAGACTTAATGTAAAAAAATGTGCATTTGGTGTAATATCTAGGAAATTACTTGGCTACATCATGTTTTCAAAAGGAATTGAGGTCGATCTAGAGAAAGTTCAAGAAATCATGGACATGCCTCCACCTCATAATATTAGTTAGATGAAGGGATTACAAGGAAGACTCTAATCCATTCATAGATTCATCTCACAGCTGGTAGATAGGTCATAACCTTTTACCAAGACTCTGCATAAAGGTGTAAAATATAACAGGAGCCAAGATTGTGATCAGAGTCTAACACAAATAAAGCAATACCTTTCTAATCCACCAATCTTTGTGCCTTCTATTCGTGGGAAGCCTCTTATTCTATACATTTTATCAATAGAGAGATCTTTGGGTATCTTGCTAGCTCAAGACGACAATGATAATAGGGAAAGAGCCATTTACTATCTAAGTCACATGCTAATCTCCTATGAAAAGAATTATAGTATCATTGAGAAGGCCTACTTGATAGTCATCTTTGCTTCACAAAAGTTGAGACACTACATGCTTGCCCATACCACATGATTGGTTGCTCAAGTTAACCCACTAAAGTACTTACTCAACAAGGAAGATCTAACAGGGAGATTGGCTAAGTGGGTCATGATACTAAGTGAGTTTGACATTCAATATGTTGAATGGAAGGCTATTAGAGGACAAGCAATTTCTAATTAGTTAGTAGAGTCAGCCATGTAGCATCTTCTTCCAGTAAACATTGATTTCCCTGATGAATCAATTCTAACACTCATACATCAAACCTGGGTGATTTTCTTTGATAGTTCCTTCACACAACAAGGATCTGGTTCTAGGTTACTATTCATAACACCATAGAGAGGTATTCACTGCCTAAGCTAGATTCTATTTCCTTGTACAAATAATATTACATAATATGAAGCTATCATTAATGGCATAAAGATTGCATTTGAATGGAAAGTAGATCAATTGTACATCTTTGGTGATTCCTAACTCATAATCAACTAGGTCAATGATGTATAGTAGATGAAAGATGAGAAATTGATCCCTTATAAATGCATCATGGATGATCTAAAGAAATACTTTGCTTATATCACTTTTCAACAGGTTTCTTGAGCAAACAACAAAGCAACTAATGACATGGCTACTCTTGCTTCCTTGTTAAAAATTATAGAGAATGATCTCTGACATGAATTCTTGGTTGAAATGTTACTCTACCCTACCTATGATACCCCTAAATCTTGGATGATCTATTCTATTGTAGGACACAATTCATCTTGCTACCACCACATATACTCCTATTTGCATGACCAAACCATTCTAGACAATCTAACATGGAATGAAAAATTTCACCTTATCCACAATGCTTCATAGTATGCCATTATTTCTGACAAATTTATTTAGAAGAGGTCTTGATGGAACACTCCTTAGGTGTCTAGAAATCGATGAGTCCAAGATGCCATTTAATCAATGTTCATGAGGGCATTTGTAGATCCCACTCAAATGGCTTAACACTAACTCATAAACTTATTAGAGTTGGTTACTATTCGCTGAATATAGAGCATGAGGAAATCGAATATGCCAAGTCCTATAAACAATGCCAACTCAATGGGAATCTAATTCATGCTCTAGCCAAGGAGCTAATTCCATCCATCACATTATGGCCATTCCAAGAATGGGCCTTTGATCTTGTTGGTCAGATTCAACCATCTTCTTCAAATGGACATAAGTTCATTATTACAGCTACAGACTACTTCACTAAGTGGGTGATGGTAGTCCCTCTCTCTATAGCAAATGGAAAAAATTGTAGCTCTATTCATCATGAATTACATCATATGTAGGTATGGTGTACCTTCCTTCATTATTACTAACAATTGAGGATAGTTTAAAAAAAGGATCTTAAAGAGTTACGAAAAAAGTTCAAAATCATGCAACACTGGTCTTCTATCTATTACCCCCAAGGTAATGGTCAAGCAAAGACATACAAAAAGGTGGTCCTTAAGATCTTGCATCACATTGTTAGCAAACCTAGAAGGGACTGACACCTCCTAATTAATCTGGCTTTATGGGCTTATAAAAAAAGTATTAGAACTCCAATAGGTACAACACCCTTTTCTTTGGTCTATGGAGTGGATGTTGTGCTTCCAATTGAGGTTGAGATCCATAATTTAAGAATCTCCATGAAGGACCTTATTACTAATGATGACTACAAAATATCTTAGCTTCAAGAGCTAGTATTAATAGATGAATGTCAAGAAGTGACGTATGATCATCTTTGAGGTTATCATTAATGTATGTCTAGAAGTTACAATAAGAAAGTTAAGCCAGGTGACTTCCAACTGGGTGATCTTGTTCTCAGAGAAACCTCTAAAAATCAACAACAATGGGTACAAAAAGGAAAGTTTGAACCCAACTAGCTTGGTCGCTACATAATTACTACATTGTTTGGATCTAGTGCTTAGCAATTTATATGGCTAAGGGAGAGGTGCTTAAGGAGCCTATCAACACTTTCCTTCTGAAGTGGTTTATAGCTAATATATTTTCCAAAGCTCTCTATATATTATTAAATGTCTTGAAAAAAAAGAAAAAAAATACAAAAAAAAGAAAAAGGAAAAAATGCCATTGATGAAAACTTGGCAAACAGGCATCATGGTAGCAAAAAAAGAATCTCTACCAAGAAGATGAAAATCTGGTAAATAAGCATCTCTTGTTTCAAATTCTATATCTTGTAGTGCATCTTCTAGATCCTATATAGTTGCCTTCCTACTTTTACTCATGTATCCATGGATTGAATCTTGTCATTTGGGGCAACATTCTATAGTGTTATAGGAGTTTCTTTCATGATAGTCACTAGTTGTTCTAATTGCGTCTACCTACTATCACTCATGTCACTTTTGAGATTCCCCTCACAAAAGATCTCTTTCATGACAATCACCAGTTGTTCTAATTGCATCTACCTATTATTGCTCATATCACTTTTGAGATTCCCCTCACAAAAGATCTCTCTTGTATCAGTCACTAGTTGTTCTAACTGTGTCTACCTATTATTGCCCATGTCACTTTTGTGATTCCCGTCATGGAAGATCTCTCTTGTGTTAGTCACTAGTTGTTCTAACTATGTCTGCCTATTGTCACTAGTGTCATTTTTTGAGATTCCTCTTATGGAAGATCTCTTGGGCTAGGCACCAATTGTTCTAACTGCATTTGCCTACTATTGCTAGTGTCACTTTTTGAGATTCCTCTCATAGAAGATCTCTCACACCAGGTAGTAGTGGTCCTCATTGTGTCTATCTACTGTCACTCAATTTCCTACTAAGTTTCTTCTTATTGAAGATTCCTTTTTGAATTTAGTCACTAGTTTTTCTAATCATGTCTGTCTACTAATGTCACCCTACTAAAGGGATTTCATGCATCCATGTTCTAGATATTGACACTTGACATCAATCCTATAACACAAAAAGTGAACTTAAAATGATAGATTTGTTTTGGGATATGCTGAGCTTTTCATTGTTCCTTTTTCTGTCACTTTATCATGTCTCTTTGAGAAACTTGATGATGTCTCTTTTGAGTAGAGAAGCAAGGACTAGGGGCATGAACTTGTCTTTACTTTCTATTTGTGGTTTAGTTCCAATGATCTGAAACTTTCACATAAAAGGGGTGTCGACTATAATAGCCTCCATCCTATATTGGATGAATGTGTGTACCTCAACTCCTTTTATATGAATAAGTTAGTGAGGCTAGCTCTTCTCCTTGTTTGTTGGAGTGAACTCTATATGCTACAATAAATAATAATACTCATCTTGCTTAGTGAACATATAGGTCACTACGAGTATACCTAGCACACTTCTATCTTAGGTTATGAATATAGGGGTCATTGTGGACATAATACTTACTATTTACTAAGCATTAGAAGGATCTATCATGTTCCTGGTTTGTTTGCATGCAAGAAACATTCTGGTCATCCTAGCATTTATGCTTTGATGCTTATGTTTTCTTGCTACATTAAAAGGGATAAATGTTCTAGTCATTTTGGCTTCTTGTGCCTCAAATGCTTACATTTAATCCTAACAATTATAACATGTGTCATATTCATATTTCTATGATTGCAATGTCACTGGGAATTGCATGACATGTGAGATTTTTCTACAAGCTCAATGATGATAATTATTGAAGTTTGGTAACTAGACCTAGGGTTGCATCTAGTCTAGGTATTGCATATAGTATTGACTTGCATTGCATAAGTACATGTTTTTAGGACTAATTCACTTACATCCTTTTTGATGAGGGATTGTTGGCTTCTTCAAGGTATCATGTTTCTCCATGATTGCACAAGTGTTTGGTTCTTTTGTTTGTCCTCTCAATCCTCAAGGGATACCTATCACTAACAACATAAACATAAAACTAAATGAGATGTTAGTCCTTTCACAATTTACATTTCATACATAATTACATGATTTAGCTCATCTACACTACACTCATACATTACATCATATTTACATTTCATAATCATAGCATAAATCATCTCATTTACAACAAGCTATAAAGAGAGAAGTGACAAATACAAATGGTACTTGAATCAAAATTTCATATATATATATCAAAAGTGTACATCTCTATAAAACTGAATGCTACTCGAGCACTATCGATAAAAAATGGTGCAAAATGTTGCTGGCACACCAATGGATATAGAGCCAGATAAAAATTGGAGTCACAAAGAATCTATCTCTCCCCTTCTCCCTCACCTCCTACTAGTGGTGGTGGAGGAGGAGGAGGCATGTCTAGTTTTGTTGGAGGTCTTGCTCCCCCTGATGCTCATGCATACTGTGAAAATCAAGGCACCTACTTAGCCTCATCTGGTACAACCACTACATATGCCTCAAAATAATAGGCTTCCCTAGCTAACTGTAGCTAGACCTTATCATACTACTGCTTGAATCTATGTTGTGCTAACTCTAGCTACTCTTGTAAATTGTGGATCTCTCGATCCTGCTCTATAATTTAGGTATCTCTAACCACTGCTTGAATATGTAGCTATCCTAACTATTACTACATGGTCTGCTCTTGATCCCTTGACCTCAGAAAGGCCTCTTGGGTCTACACTAGGATGTCTCCACCCTGGGCTCCTATAATAGGTTGGTCTTGCATCTCCTCATCACCAACTACAGTGTTAGGCTACTTAGCCGGCTGCTCTTGCTCAACTCGTTGCCTCAATGCATCTTTGCCAATGGCTCCTAGGCCTCCCATCTTGCCTTTCAATTGCATCTAACTTGTCCCACTTGCACCAACATTCAAATTTAATCTCATGTGTCTTAGAGGAATCTAGACCTATCTGGTCCTATGTCTCACTTGTTGTGGTTGCTCTAGCTACTATCTAGTGCCAGGGTACCTGTGCTAGCTATTTGGGAGCTGCCATCCCCACTGTATATATAAATCATGGAAAGGGATGACTCGCAAAATAGGTCTAATACGTGGGAGTCATCCCTCCATCTACTATTGCTCGTAGGTAGTCCCACTTTGTCACAACCAAGTTGCACACATCTATCATCAATCTCCTAGGATCCAATCTTAGGGACCATCCATGGTCTACATCTATCACTAACTATGTGTAGGAGTAGTACTCTTATGAAATATCCTACAATCTCCCATACTACTACCACATGTGTGTCAAACGAAATCTCTCCATAATCTATATAGATTGACCTATCAATGGTCCAGAGAAGAACATATGACTCAACTCTACTAGTGCATCATCCTAGTCCTTTGTCTCCCTCCATGGCTCCATGCTACTACCACTAAGTTATCAAGATGAGCCCTCCACTGATTAGTCTTTCCCAGAGAAATTTGGATAAGTTGGCCTTTATATTTGAAAATATATGGCTCCATAGGCTACCTCTCATCCTAAAAAATGGGCCTCATGACTGGTAGGTGCTCCTATGCCCAGATTTGGAGGACATAGATCCCAACGGGCATGCTCTTCCTCTCATGATACACAATCTCATGCATCTTGTGATAAATATGTGTGAGCATGCACTGACCCCACCTCTATCTCTCTAGGGTCTCTAACATCATCTATAGCATCTTGTCCCATCCACACTCTAATCTGAGCTAGCCTCTATCTGACATCAAGAAACAACATATAAATATCCCCAAAACTAATGCCAACCTATGAGTGGGACCATAGGTATGCACAAGCTCATCCCATGTGATTGCTCTACCCATAATCAAGTTTTGCTAGAAGATGGCCTTTAGTGTCTCTGTACCTACTCAAGGAACTATGCCATAAATCACCCATGGTCCATGGAATGGTATGTGGAGAATCTTATAGATGTCCTCTAGTATCATTCTCATCTCTCCCTATGGCAAGTGGAAAGTGTTCTTCTCTAAATGGAAATGCTCCACTAGTACTATCAATAGCTCATGATTCACCAACACTGGTGGAGTCTAGAAAAGATATGACAAACCCAATCTATCTATATGAGCCATATCAATGTCAATGAGTCTCCGCAACAAAGCTCCATATGGCAGGTAATGGGATCAAAATATGATATCCTGAAAGGTAACTTACACACACATGATTAGTCTCTACTAAATAAACATGATGATAGAAAGTGCAAAAATTGCAATGAAAATATCAAAATTTAAAAATTTAAACTAGCATTTTACTCTGAGATTTCTCACAAAATCTCATCTCCTTGTGTGAGATTGTACATCTTCTCATGAGTATACACTTTCTTGCACAAGATGCGATCATGTACTCAGTGAAAAATGAACCCAATCTAGGGTTTCTCACATGAGATGTAGGTATCTCCCATGTGAGAAAGCCCACTAAACTAGGTGAAGAAGTACATGCCTAGTACTTCTTCACATGAGAAGAGACTGGCTTTGCATGAGAAGAGACATCCTCATGCGAGAACTGACAAGGGAAAGTTAAAAACACCTAAAGCAAGCTACAAAATACCTCAAAACATGTGCAAAACTTAATGTGAATGAATGTTATTGACTACTCACCAGATGTCCATAGTCCATCAGCCGGCTATGTTGTTAGGAGTGCTCGAATCAATGTGTAGACAATGAGATCACCATTTTCACCTCAGAGCTCTATTCTCCACAAAAGACAAAAGTGAAAATGATTTGCAAATGACCTTGTGGGCCCTTATATAGGTTTTGACCTAATTTTTCCAAGTGCTCCAATGGGTGTAAAAATCACCCACTAAGTAATCTAACACTTTGAATCCATTTTCGAGATCAAATTTGAAATCTAACATACTTAAACATCTCAAAAATGAATTTTAAAATTTTTGGACCAACATGATTGAATGCTTGTACAGTCCATCTTTCTAATACTTTGTGCATCTTGGAATCTTGTAATGTCCCCTTTCTAGCATTCATAGCATGATGTTGTCATTAGCCTATTTCCCCATAGTCCCGTAGGCTAACTAGGACATTAAAGGGGCTTAGAGGCCATTTGGCCTAGACAGTTTCAATTGCAGGTCTTTCTGAGGGGTTCTGAGGCAACTTTGGGCATACTTACTATTTATAGTAAGTCATCTTGGACATGGCCGGACATTCAGTCACAGTGGTATGTCGATGGTAATTTTTTAAAAATGACAGGAAGACTTATTTATCATTGATAAGATTTGTTATGCATTGATAAAGCCATTTTATAAAGTTAAATTTAAATATTTAACTTTATTAATGCATAGACTATAGTTTGTGGGAAATATTTAAATTAAAAGAGTTCCCTTTATTTTTATAACACATTGGAGACATAAGGTACATAAAGGGAGTTATGTTTTATCCCACATTGAGAAAATGAAGGATTGAGCTCTTGTGAGAACACTATAAAAGAAATGGAAGAGCTTTTTTTTTGTATGCTTGGATGAATGTTTATGTTATGTTGCTGGATATCTGATTATCGGGCTTGGAGGACAGAATCCCTCTTTCCTAGCATTCTCTTCGCTGTTGGAAGACACAGTCAGGAGGATCAATGGTGTTTTCACTTCAGGAAACACTGGGTTTCATTTGGGGCGTTTGCATAAAGAAATTTACAAGGGTTTGAGGTGCAGATCTAAAGTTAGTTATTGCTATAGTGCTGCATGAACAGTATTTTGCTACAGTAAGCATGAATAGTATTTTACTACAGTACGGCGTGAACAGTGTTGGTATCAAGTTTACTTGTTTTTTTGGCTGATTAGAAGTTTGGAAGGCTTCTGACTACATTTGCAAAATACTACAGCAACTAATTCCAGGTTTCTTCTGTCAAATTTTGATACTTTGCATAATAATAGTTGAATACAAGTCTGAATAGTAGTTGTAGCCTTTAAGGCAGTTTTAAGTGCACGTCTACATTTAAAAAATCACCTTTTATCAGCAGATTGAAAGAGTTTCCAAATTTTTCATATATTGTTGAATGTGTGCCAAGTGTTTGTGAAAATGTTATGATGTGTATTATGCATTTTAATGTCACTTCATAGTTGTTTATAAATCTACTCATTGGAAAGCAATTTATTGAGGAAATTAGCTTTATGAGTTTGCATACAAAGTGTTTGAAAATATTCCTTAAGTTAAATTTCTACAAGTCAAAGTTCAAATTAGGGGAGGATATTACAGTGGTATCAGAGCTATAAGTCCTGCCATCCTGTGGAGGTCTTATAGGAAATTTGGAACTGGCGGATAAAGGGGAAAGTGTTTGATAAAATGTCAAAACACTAAAATCAGAGCATTTATGTTTGAGCATGCGACAGGGGCCTTATAATTTTTGCAATACCAGAGCAAGAAAAAATAGGAGTTCAGACCTGCAAAGAAAACAGTCTAGTTCATCCGTACAGGGGGGTATAGAATCTAGTCATACAGACACAGTAGAGGTATTCTTTGATCAAGACAGAAATATGGGTGACCGAGATGACAGGAATACAAGATTAGGTGGAGGCGGGAATGTCGGTCCAGAGCCTAGAGAGGAAAGATTCTTACAGTTATTAGAGACCTTGGTACAGGGATAGCGAGTAGCAGAACAAATGGCACAGGAACAAAATCAGAGATTGGATCTTATGATGCAGATGATGGCTCGTCAAATGGGGTTGAATGCTAACATGGGTGGAGGAAATAATCAGAATGGTAACAATCAGAATGGAAATGATCAGGATGGGACACATAATGGAGATGACCAAGTTGGGAACAATTTCGGTCATGCACCCCAGCGAGCTAGGACAGTGAGTTCAAGGCCCATTATTCCTACATTTCCTCCTAGAGCTCCAGAGCAGCTCGTACCAGAGCCCCAGATTACTGATATATAGGACTAGTTGAGGAGAGATTGGGAAGCCAAAGGGCCAGATTTTACTGCTGCAATTACCTTTAGGGAGTATATGGATGTGCAAGTGAAACATATGCCACGTGGACATGATAGGAACCAGAGCTATGAGCTACGAAAGAAAGTAGGGAGACTTGAGTTACCATATTATGATGGCTCAAGAAAGTCTACAAAAAGAACTTGGGTTCAAAAGCTTGACACATACTTTCAATTGAACCCTATGCCTGAGGAAGAAGCTATTAAGTATGCAGCAATTCATCTAGATGGGTTAGCACACGAGTGGTGGCATCATGGTATGGTCACTATGGGACATGCAGACATTACCTCATATGTGGAGTTTACAGAGAGGCTGATTGAACATTTTGATAGGAAGGATCCAGAACTCCATTTCAAGGAGTTAGCTCAGCTTAAACAGTGGGGATCATTGGAAACATATATTTTAGAGTTTCAGAAACTTGCAGTGTTAGTAACAGATGTATCTAAATGGAGGATACTAGTTCTATTTATGGATGGGTTAGCTGATCCGTTGAGATGGTGGATTAAAGCTCTCAACCCTCCCACTTTGCAAGAAGCCATTAAGAAAGCTCGTGACATGGATTCCTCTTCATCTTCAAAAAATAAATTCCAGGCAAAGAGTTTCGCTTCAAGGAAAGATAAGGACAGGAAACCTTTTCATAAAGAGGTTCAGCCAGCTAAGGAGGAAAGTAAGAGGTTGGAAAATGAGACACTTAATGATCTCAGGAAGAAGAAGCTTTGTTTTCATTGCAAGGAGCCTTGGGATTTGTCACATAAGTGTCCATTGAAAGAAAAAGCTAAGCAGATGGAGTACTTTTCAGCCGAAGAGTTAGTAGATGGAGATTCAGAGCAGTCATCCAAATCAGATGGAGATGATGATAGTTCTTTATAGGAGGAAGCACGCGGTGATAGCATGATAGCTCAGTTGTCAAGTATACAGGAGGCTTTCACTTTCAGAGTTAGGGGAACCTTGGATGGATAGAGAGTTGTGGCACTCATTGATACAGGGGTGAGACATAACTTCATTGATGAGAAGTTTGTGACACACAGAGGGCTACATATAGAGGAGCATAGGGGATTTAAGGTGATGGTTGCCGATGGCTTCAAAATTGAATGTACCAAGAAAATCTCCAACTTGCAGCTTCATTCGGGAGATTATGACATGACAGGAGATTTCTTTGTGGTCAACATTGGTGATCAGGATATGGTGCTTGAGATGAACTGGATGAAGTCTCTGGTAGAGTTTACATTTAACCTTGAGAAAATGGAAATGAGGTTTGAGGCAAATGGTAAGAAGATAGTGCTTAGAGGTTTGTCAGATGGGAGACTTCGAGTGGTGTCACTCAAGCAGATGCAGAGTTTCTTTAGACATGATCAGGTGCAGTGGGCAACAGAGTTTAGAGTAATGCCTGAGATGATAGAGCAGCATAAACAAGAGTATCCACCTGATGTACAAAAAATAATAACCAAACATACTAAGGTGTTTGGTGAGATACCTCCAGGGAGACCCCCGGATAGGGGAATCAAGCATGTTATTGAATTAGAGGAAGGGGCTAAGCCAGTTATCATCACACCTTACCGCCATCCAAAGAGATGTAAGGATGAAATAGAAAATGCAATTAAGGAGTTGATTGACATGGGGCACATACAACCAAGAAAAAGTCCTTTCGCTTCTTCAGTAGTATTGGTGAAGAAGAGGGATGGTACAATGAGGATGTGCATTGATTATAAGGAGCTAAACAAGAAGACAATCAAGAACCGATACCCTATCCCGTGCATCGATGAGCTTATTGATGAATTGCATGGTGCATGCTACTTCTCCAAGATTTTTTTGAGATCTAGCTACCATCAGATACGGGTTAGAGAGGTGGATGTGGAGAAGACAACTTTTAGATGCCACTATGGACATTTTGAGTTCTTAGTCATGCCCTTTGGGTTGACAAATGCCCCTGTCACTTTCCAGTCCTGTATGAATAGAGTGTTCAGAGATTAGTTGAGGAAGTTTGTGTTGATATTTTTTGATGATATACTGATATACAACCATACTTGGGAGGAACATTTGAAGCATATTGATACAGTGCTCAGTATTCTAGAGATGGAGTCATTATATGCCAAGATGAGTAAATGTGAGTTTGGGATGACAAAGTTGCTCTATATAGGGCATATTATTAGTGAAGGAAGTGTTCGGGTTGACCCAAACAAGATCAGGGCCATTCTGGATTGACCACCACCGAGGAACACTTCACAACTCAAGGGATTTCTTGGGCTTTCTGGGTTCTACTGTAGATTTGTGAAGGGATTTTCACAGATAGCAGCACCACTTACAGATTTGACATGAAAAGATAGTTTCAAGTGGTCAAAGAGGGCTCAGGATTGTTTTGACAAGTTTAAGGAGCTGATGAGTACATGTCCTATTTTAGCCATTCCAGATTTCACCAGGCCTTTTGAGCTGTAGTGTGATGCCTCAGGAGAGGGCATAGGAGCTGTTCTTATGCAAGACAAACATACCATCACATATGAGAGTAGAAAATTATGAGGTGTGGGGAGAACCTACAACATCTACGACAAAGAGATGCTAGCAATCATGCACGCCCTAGCTAAGTTCAGGCAGTACTTAGTGGGAAGTCAATTCACAGTAAAAATAGATCATAATAGCTTGAAACATTTCCTTGGACAGAAGGACCTTAATGACAGGCAACAGAAATGGTGAGTAAATTACAGGCCTATGATTTTGACATAGCCTATGTCAAAGGGAAGAAAAATATTGTTGCAGATGCTTTATCTAGAAGGCCTCATTTGCTTGCTATTGGGATAGTCATGGATGATTGGAGAGAGATGATCTTGGCAGAATATGCTAAGGACAATTGGGCATCTAGCATTATTGAGGGAGCTATTCAAGATAGTCGATACACTGTCGTAAATGATTTGATCATCTACAATGAAAGGATTTATTTAGTACCCGGGTCTGCTATGAAGCAGAAAATTTTGAGGGCATTTCATGATTCACCAATGGCAGGACATCCCAGATTCTTTAAGACATATTGGTAGGTGAGAGAGCGCTTCACTTGGAAAAGACTCAAATCAGAGGTGCTTCAGTTTGTTAGGGAATGCCCTATGTGTCAATAGAACAAACAGGAACATTCTTTTTTGGGTGGTTTACTACAGCCCCTACCCATACTAGAGAAGAAGTGGGATAACATTTCCATGGATTTTATCACAGGCCTCCCCAAGGCACAGGGTCAGGATTGTATTTTTGTTGTGGTAGATAGATTGACAAAATTTTCACATTTCTTTGCAATTTCATCTACATATTAAGCAGCACAAATAGCAGAACTATTTTTTCGAGAGGTATTCAGACTACATGGGATACCACGGAGCATAGTCAGTGACAAAGATAGCAGATTCATGAGCCACTTTTGGCAGGATTTGTTCAGGTTATGTGGAACAAAGCTCACTCTGAGTACCAGCTACCACCCCCAAACTGATGGGCAGACAGAGATAGTGAACAAATGGGTTGAGGGGTACCTTCAAAACTATATTGCAGGAGAGTAGAAGGCTTCAGTGAAGTGGCTACATCTAGGGGAGTACTACTATAATACCTCTTTCCATATGTCTATTCAAATGTCCCCTTTTACGGCACTGTACAGGTATGATGCTCCTAATTTTTTGGATTTGTTATTTGGGGACAGTAGGGTGCCTAAGGCCAAGGATACTTTGCAGGAGTGTCAGGACATTATGCAATCCTTGAAGGAAAATTTGCAAAAGGCACAAAATCAGCAGAAGCAATATGCTGATCAACATAGGGTTGAGAGGTCTTTTGAGGTGGGAGATATGGTGTACCTCATGTTATAGCCATATAGAAAGCCCTCTCTCAAGAAGAGTGGAGTAGAGAAATTGAAACCACGCTACTATGGATCGTTCAAAGTAATCAAGAGAGTGGGTGAAGTAGCTTATGACATGAAGTTTCCTGCAGACAGTAAAGTGCATAATGTGTTCCATGTGTCACGCCTTAAGAAGGCATTGGGTCACAATGTGATGCCTTAAGTAGTATTGCCACCTCTTGATGATGAGGGAAAGCTTATCTTGGTTCCTGAGGCCATACTTGACTCCAGGGAGAGGGTGCTTCGCAGGAGGACTATCAGGGAGTATCTAGTGAAGTGGAGGAACTATTACCTTTTGCTCACCCGCCAAAGGTTTAAATTTTAAATGCTTAGCTTGTCCAACGGCTAGCCGTGGAAATATTATTTTATATGCCAAGATCGGACCTTATGATGTATTTCACAGCCCGCAGGATATTCTCCATCAAATTTCAGTAGGATCGACGATCGGCGCGATCTCGTCATTAGAGATACACGAGAAATAGCGTTAGTGACATCACACCCAATTGACGTGTGTCTGGTGGCTCCGATGAGCAGGCTACAACAGAGGGTGGGTTGGGAAAGTTTTTCAGCACCACAGGTGCTATGTCGCTATCGCATGCCGGCCAGAAAATCTCCATAGTGATATAGCGCCCGATGAAAATGCTCACGACGGCGGGTGACATGTTTCCCCAGGCCAAAAGTTCGAAAGACTGGCGAGGCGACATAGCGCCCAACTGAAAAATCCACAATGGCAGGAAGCGACCAGGAACATTGGGTCCCAGCAAGTACTTTGCATGAGCAGTCAGGAGCCCAGCGCCACGGTGGTGAATCAGATGTAGCCACGTATTCATCAGTGGGGTCAAGGCAATATGGACCCTCCGAGTTGGTGCTTTGTCAGACCAGGGAGGTGTTTCATTGGACCAATAAGGAGCGACCACATTCCCCAAGCCAGAGTTCAGTCAGTGTCACAAGTACATGGAAAGGTAAGATCTCCACCGTCGAATCAAGGCCAATCGATGGCAGGCGCCATTGCGCTATAGAAGAGTTGTGCGAGTCTTATGTTAACGACATTGCGCCTGAAGGACATGTGTCCTCGTGGGTCCAGGGATGTCAGCGAGGACTAGTCAGACCGTTGATACATGGCCAGTTCTTATTCATCGATACGTTGAGAGGAATGATCTTCCTTGCACACCGTCAGATCGATTCAGATCAACAGATGGTGCCATCTCGCTATGGCAGAGATGCACGGGTTTTAACATGGTGACATAGCGACCATCCGCCACGTGTCGACGGGAATCAGGTCTTACCAGTCGGCATCAGGAGAACAAATCAAATGATGACACGCGTTCAGTAGGCCCATTAGTTTTGGGAGGCATGGTGAGTCTTCACGACTGTCAGATTAGAATAGATCTATGACTGGCACTGTCTCGCTATCGAGAACAGCTCGGTGGATAACATCGACGACTTGGTGCCCTTGCGCCACGTGTCCTGGCGGGACCATATTTCATGCTGCCGACGCAATTAGGTTCATGGTGATCGACAGACCAATAAGTTGATGCCACATTTTGTGGGCCAGACGAATCATAAAGGAGGGAGGGTCGCGGGAGGTCAAGTTTTGTGACCGTCAGATTAGAATGGATCGGTGGCAGGTGCCATCTCGCCATGGCAAAGCTGCAAGATTTTTAGTATAACGACATGGCACCCTTTCGCCATGTATTGGTAGGGCCAAGTCTCGCCAGGATGCATCGCTGAGGTGGTACCAAGTGGAATGGGCCCGGTCACAGATTGAAAAGTTTGTGGTAGGTCAAAAGTCTCACGATGGGCAGACTGCGTTGTCGAAAAGGTGTACCGACGGCGGTTAGTGTTACGGTGAATCAGGAATAGCCATGTGTGCTGGATCAGAATGAAGACATAAGGTGGCACTAGATCTCAGTTCGACCAAAATAGCCACATGGCGAGTCTTCACGATCGTCAGATTTGTAAGGATCTACGACTGGCGATATCTCGCCATCGAGAACTGCCCGAGAGTTAACGTTGGCGACATAGCACCCAGGCGCCACGTGTCTTGGTGGAACCGAGTTTCACGCAGTTGGCGCAGTAAGGGTTAAGTGATCGTCGGACCACTAAAGGACTACCACATATGCTAGATCAGAACATAGACATGAGGTGGCACTAGATCTTAAAAGTGGCTAGTGCAGTCAGGGGTTGAATTTTGAGCCGTCAGATCTGCAGAGATCAAGGGCAGGCACCATTGTGCTATGGGGAAATTGTGCGAGGTTTGCCATAGCGAGTTGGAGCCTTTCTACCACGTTTCCTTGGGGCCCAGGGGGGGATGCGCAGTTAACAGCACAGTTACGATTGACAGTTAAGTTGCCAAGTCAATGATACAATCAGGTTGGGGCATCACGGTCATAGTTTGGTACCACCCCGGATAGAGATAAGTGTTGGGCGTTATGTCGCTATTAGAAACTTCAGGGCATGGCGCCCATAGCGACATAGCGCCCAGTCAAACATAAAGGTGTGGTCAGTGCATGAAGAGGATTGCTAGGGTGGCAAAGGGGAGGAAAGTGATTGCCCCACGTGGCCCAGTCAGCATGTGGACCTGGTTGACCTTTTTGACCCTGCTGTTTCATGAACCAGAAAGGATAGAAATCATTTATTTATTTTTTGCCATGGATCTGATTTCATAATCAATTGCCACCAACTCAGAGTGAATATCAGGTGCAGAGGGACATTCCATCTATCCAGTCGATCCATCTACCATGTCAGGGAATGTTGTGGCGCCGTTCCTATCTTCTCTAGGCTCTTTCTCAGAAAGATATGAGATTTCTTGGTATGCAAGCCAGGATTCAATTAGATCTTCGATTGGATTCTCAAGATGGGAAGTTAATGCCAGTAGGTAGGAAGTAAATGTAACACAGAAATCTTCAAGTTATGCCTGATCTATAAAGGCAATTTTGTGATTTTTGTTCCGGGGTCAACTCTTCCTAATTTTCTCTGCTACTACTTGCAGACTTGCAGTGTAGAATCCCTGTGTCTCTGAGCTACATAGCATCCTGTGTCATTCTCTTCAGTGGTCAATGTGTATGTGCTTCATTTTGCCTCTCATTGATGCATTATTGAGATTAGTGGTCCACATACTGTATCTATCTTTGGCCTATTGGATAATATACAAGTGAAATCTTCTTTTCCTGGTGTCATTCAGTTGGTTTTCTGATTTGTATGTGATTATTGATCGATATAATTATGGACGTGTATGACTTTTGGATGTTACCCTAGTTCTGTAGTGCATATATGGGTAGGAATGAGTCTGAACACTCTGTTTTGGTGCATCACTGCCTTAGATTAGACTAGGTAGATTTGCTTTAACACTCTCTTTCTCCCTTCCCTTCTGAGAATAGATAGGTGCACCCTGACAGTAAGAGGAAGCTGGCCTTCTCCAGAGACTCAACCTCGTAGTTCAAGTCCCACAACTTGGAGGTTGTTTTCATGTTTCACTAGGTTGTCCTCGCGCATAGGCCTTGGACAAGGGTGCAAACCTAAGTGACAACAGTTTTTGGCACACCTGGTGGGACTCATATAAGAAGATTTAAAGTCTACTAGTGTTAAGAAGAGAGAATTCCAGGGATCAACGCTGAAGAAGTAGTGCTAGCTTTAGTTTTCAAGCCTTCAGAGGCTGATTCTTCAAGTACTTGGCGACTCTGAACATCAAAAAATCTGGTTCTAGACCAAGTTTGTAGTAATTCATGCCTAGGACTGAAACAAGGGCATCTTCTAGAGGTAAATTTCAATATCAAGAGCTTTCTATTTCAAATCCTAGGAGAAGAAGGACTAGAACTTCATTATCACCAGTTAGGGGTAGAATAACAGTCGATATACCTGTAAGATCTGTATCTACTCCCCCTACTATTTGAACTCAGCCTAGATTGCCATCAACACTCATCAATAGAACACTTGCTTATATGGCACAACCAAGAGTTCATGCTTTTGCCACCTTTAATGGTGGAAGTCCTTTGTTGTTAGCCCAAAGACATGATATACCAGTAGCTGCACTAAAAAGCATACCTGATTTTACTGGTGAAACTTCTATTTCCCCTTTAGAGCATATCCAAGAGGTAGCAAATGTTTGTAATATTCATGGTATTACAGAGGATGATGTTGTTGTCAGACTTCTAGCCTCATCTTTAAAAGGAAAAGCATTACAATGGTATAGAGGCTTAGCTCATGGTTCCATAACTAATTGGGATGGACTAGGAGTAGGATTATGCAAACATTTTGAGGATAAGAGTGACCATTTGTCACTACTAGAGCAGCTGACTATAATAAAAAGAGCCCCCCATGAATGTATGATTGATTTTAATTACAGATTCCAAAAGACATGGGATAGAATACCTACTATAGTAAAACCTACCGCTGCTAATGCTTTCTTGCATTACCTTAGAGCTTTCAACAGTGACATTGCCACCACAATCCAAACTATGGGGGGAGATACATTACCAAATGCTTATGAGACAGCTATAAAAGCTGAGAATATCCTAATACAAGGTGGGAAGTTGGCTCCAAGGCCTCCTATGCCATTCTTTCCTGATGTTCCCAACCACCAACCAGCAATAGCCCCTCTTCCTACAATTTCTACGTCACAAGCCCTTACTCTAGTTCCCCAAGCTTCCACATCCTCAAACGGAATAGATGAACTCAAGGAAATGCTCCAAGGTCTAGTGCTGAACACAGATAAAAGAGAGAGGACCCTGGATAAAAAATTACAAGAGCAGGAGAGGGAGTTGAAGGACCAAGGGAAGAGATTAGAGGATAGTTTTTCTCTAATACAAAAGATGAGTAATAAGGTGGTGGCCTTAGAAAGGCAACAAGCCCAAGGTGGCAAGCCTCCCCAATTACAATATCAGGCTCCAAGTGGTGGTAGGCCTCCTAATCAGTGGAATAGCTCTTTTGATCAGAATAGGCAGAATAGTCATGCTTCTGCTTCAAGCTCAAATCAGAATAGAGCTATAGTCCCTCAAAATAACTTGGCCCAAGATCAAGAGTTTTGTCCTTCTTACAATTATTCTTATACCTATTGCATGTGTCAGAAGGCAGAATCTTATTTGGCCTTAACTGTCCAGGAGCCTATAGTAAAGCAATCACACAAGGAAGATCATACCAAGGAGGCCTCATATATCCAGAGGCAGGGTGATTGCTCTTTCATGAATCACCAGATGGAGGAGCATTGTAATGTAAACCAGGATTCCGTTGCTCATAACACAAGAAGTAAGAAGAGAGCTATGGAACATGCTGCTCCTCCTTCTCCTAAGCAAGCCTCAACTTCAAGTGTTATACCTCATACACAAAAGGCAAATGAGCAGACAAACATTTCACAATAGCAAAGGCAAGATCCAAGAGAGGAGAATGCAAGTGATCCCTATGTTGCTCCATCTCAACCTCTCATGAGTGTAGCTCCCAAAGTTTCTACCAAAATTCCTAACGCACCATTGAGTGTGGTAGAGCAAATGAAGAGGACCAATGTAAACATTTCCATGTGGCATGCTGTTTCTACCATGCCAATGCAGAGGACCAATGTAAACATTTCCATGTGGCATGTTGTTGCTACCATGCCAATGCAGAGGAAGATGCTGCAGCAAGAATTGGAAAGGATTGAACCCAAGGATCAGTCATCTACCGTGGAGAGTGCCACTAGTTTAGTACAACCAGCAAGAGATGTGGAGACAAGAAAAAAGGTTAGACCTCCTCCATTTTATGTTTCTCTAATCATAGGGGGCAAGTTAGTCCATAATTGCATGATAGATTCGGGGGCTAATAGCTCAGTAATGCCTAGGTGTGTTGCTGATGCTTTAGGGATGAAATATGAGCCCATTATTGGAGATGTGTTACAATTAGATGGGAGTACTATCAAAACCGTAGGCATCCTTAAGAATGTGGAAATGGCCCTACATGCATACCCTAGTTGTACTGTGATTCAAGACATATCTGTTGCTGAAGTCAAGCCCTATTTTGCCATCTGTCTTTCAAGAGACTTCACTGCCCAAATAGGTGGATTCATATCTGCTGATTGGTCTTATATGTCATTTAAGACCAGATATGGGGCCAATGCTTCAATAAGAGCAGAACCTCAAGCTCTTCATCACACTTAACCCTACACTCCCAACTTCATCAATATGAATTGCCCTATTCTAGAGATGGACGAAAATGACATAGTAAATGAGCCTGTCACTTCCATAGCAGAGATTTCAGATTTCTTCTTAGATGAGTGGGCAAATACATGTCAATTTGAGCCTATTTCGAAAACTCTTGAGACAGGCCTTAGTACATATTGCATAATAGAGAAAGAGGTTCAAGTTCCTGACCTTGTTAGGACTAATGATGACATAAAGGGAGTATGGAGTATGTACTTTGATGGCTCAAGGAATAGAAATGGATCAAGGGCTGGTGTTATGCTGATCTCTCCTACACAAATAAGATACTACTTCTCTTTTAGGCTCCAATTCAGTTGTACCAACAATGTGGCCAAGTATGAATCCTTGATCCAAGGTCTCCTACTTGCCCAAAAGAGGGGAATTCAAGCCTTGAAAGTATATGGGGATAGTGAGTTCGTAGTGAACCAAGTGAGAAATCAGAATATTACCAAAAATGGCCTGCTCAAGTCTTATAAACACAGAGTCTGGGATTTTCTTGAGGGTTTCCAAGCATTTAATATCCAAAGCATTCCTAGGAAAGAAAAATAATATGTTGATAGACTTGCAGCAGTGGGTGCATCTTATGATGTGCCAAGGAATCTTGAAGAAGAGAAGAAGCAACAAATAATGGTGGTGATAAGGCCTACTGTTCCTGATAATAATACTCATTGGCAAGTGTTTGAGTCTGATGAGCAGATTGTGAGTTTCTTGCAGAATGAAGCGGAATTTTCAGAAAGAAATCAGTCAAGACTACAAGACCAGTATGGTGATCAAATCATCCACCTCAGTTCCAACAAGTTGCCCAAGGGTCTCATTACCTTGGAGAGTATCTTTAATCTTGATGATCAGTCAAGGGGAAAAGGAATAAATCTAGCTGTAGAAAAGGATGATAATTCTCTAGTTACTATTGCTGATGGAAAATCTCTTAACATGGGGAAGGTATGTTCTGAGGCTGAGCAAGAAAATTTCATTCATCTATGTCAAGAATTTAATGATGTGTTTGCTTGGTCATATGATGACTTAAAGGGGTTTGACCCTATTTTTTTTTAGCATACCATAGATTTAGTTGATAGGGTCAAACCAGTAAGGCAAAAATAGAGGCCAGTGAATCCGAAGATTGAACCCTTAATGAGGAAGGAACTATCCAAGTTGATTGAAGCTAACATAATTTTTCCTATCAAACACTCATCATGGGTGGCTAACCTTGTCCCTGTAAGGAAGAAGAATGGAGAAATCAGACTATGTGTGGACTTTAGGGATCTTAATCAAGCTTCCCTTAAGGATCACCATCCTTTCCCTTCTATGGAGCAAATTCTGTCCAAGGTCAGTGGGTCAAGGAGATTCTCTTTTCTTGATTGGTTTTCTAGTTATAACCAAGTGCTGGTTAAAGAGTCTGATAGGTACAAGACAACATTTACTACTAAATGTGGCACCTATGCTTATTGCAAAATTCCATTTGGATTAACAAATGCAGGTGCCACATTCCAAAAGGCAATGGAGGTAGCTTTCAAAAGATTAATTGACAAGTTTGTCTTAGTATACCTCAATGATATAACTGTGCATTCCAAGAATGTAGAAGATCATCTTGATCATTTGAGACAGGTATTTCTAAGATGTAGAGAGTTTGGGGTTTCTCTCAACCCAGCCAAGTGTGTCTTTGCTACAAACCAAGGAAAACTATTGGGACACATTGTATCTAAGGATGGATTGACCATTGATCCAGAAAGAACAAAAGAAATACTTGCCCTTCCTCTCCCTAAACACAAGAAGGGGCTGCAAAGTTTTCTTGGTAGGATAAATTTTGTAAGAAGGTTTATTCCTAATCTTACTACCATGGTGAAACCCCTTACAGCCATGCTCAAGGAAGATATGGTCTTCTCATGGACCAAGGAGGGGAAGGAGAGTTTTGAAAAGATCAAGGCAGCCATAGCATCGGCCCCTACCCTCATGAACCCAAATTTTGAGAAAGATTTCATCCTCTACACTTTAGGTGGTGAGTCAAGTATTTCTGCTGTCTTGACTCAAACAAATGACAAGAATGAGGAGCAGCCCATAGCCTTCTTTAGTGAAGGGCTTAAGGAATATGAAGATAAGTATAGCTTTGTTGAGAAGCAAGCCCTTGCAGTCATTAGAGCCTTGAAGAAATTCAGACGCCTCTTATCCAATAATAGTATCCATTTGTTGGTGCCCCATGCAAGTGTAAAAGACTTCTTGTTAAACAAAGATATTAGTGAGAAGAGAGTTGGATGGATCACTAGGGTAATGGAATATGATGTTGACATTCAGATTACCAAATTGGTAAGAGGGAGAGGATTATGCAAAGAAATTTTATCAAGTTAGGATTCAGATGAAGAAGCTGCTATGGTAATTACAGAGCAGCAGGAGGAAAGAAATGTTAATGCCCCAAGGAGCTGGATGGATGACATGAGGAACTTTTTATTAGGGAATGGATACCCTCAGGGATTGGATAGAGCTAAAAGAAGACAATATAGACTACAATCCATTCCCTATGTTGTGATTGATGATATCCTATTCAGGAGGGATTTTAATGGGACCCTGTTGAGATGTGTTGAAGAGGATCAGGCTGAAAGGATGATTAAAGAACTCCATGATGGCCCTAATGGTGGCCACTTCTCTACAAGAACAACTGCCATGAAGATCATGAGGGCTGGTTATTACTGGCCATCCTTGATTCATGATTGTCATAGGTATGTGAGAAAATGTGAGAAGTGCGCTTTCTTCTTAGGCAAACAGAGACTTGTAGCTCTTCCTCTCCATCCCATTCAGGTGGATCAGCCCTTCACCTAGTGGGGGTTGGATTTCATAGGCCCCATTAATCCTCCATCTAGTGCAGGTCACAAATGGATCTTGGTTGCTACTAATTATTTCACTAGGTGGACAGAGGCAATTGCCTTGAAGGATGCTATAGAGCCATCAGTTGTTGAATTCCTTGATGGAATTGTATCTAGGTTTGGAGCTCCTTCTACTATCATCTCAGATAATGAGAAATCTTTTGTTGGAACCCAGATTTGTGCATGGGCAATGAGTCACAATATCTATCTGAGCACATCATCAAATTACTACCCGCAGGGTAATGGTTTGGCCGAATTCTCCAATAAGAATCTGATCAGAATCATAAAGAGAATGATAGAAGACAACCAGAGGGCCTGGCATAAGAAGCTAAGAACTACTCTATGGGCTGATAGGATAACGCCCAAGAGATCTATTGGGAATTCACCTTTTGTGTTGGTATATGGTAGGGAGGCCAGACTCCCAATCTCATTGGAGTTCCCATCCTTGGAGTTGGCTCATCAGCTAGAACTGATTGAAGATGATGCCATGTTAGTAAGAATGGCAGAACTAATTGAACTGGAAGAAAAGAGAAGCAAAGCTATGCAAACTCTAGAGATACATCATCAGCAGATGAAGAGGAGCTTTGACAAGAAGGCAAGGGCCAGAATCTTTAGAGAAGGAGATTTAGTTCTCAAGTGGGACTCAGACAGAGCAAAACCAGGAAGACACTCCAAATTTGATCCACTATGGAGTGGCCCTTATCTGATCTCCAGTTGCAAACAGGCCAATGCATTCCAGCTAAGCAGGCCAAATGGTGAAGTTCTGCCCATTCCAGTCAATGGGATCCATTTGAAGCCTTGTTTCTGAAGGATTGTGAGTCCATGTACATAGTTAGCCTGGCTGCTTCCTGTTCGTTCTTGTTTGCAATAAGTGCGCGTGCACATGGCTCTCTTCTTGAGTTGCCAGTTTCCAAAATTTTGACAAGTCTCAAGTTGTTAAGGAGGTCCTATTTTGTTTACAAGTTGCAGGGACAGAGCCAGAGTTCAAGGGCTTTTTAATGTTTTGATTTCCTCATTTAGGGTTAGGGTTTCTTGCAGCTCTCAGTTTCGTACCTTCTAGGCCCTCTTTTCCAACTCCATGGCCCAATGGATCATTCTCAGGCACTGGTCATGCATTGAGCAGGCTCATGCCCCCTATGAGTCACCAGAATTGTTACCTTTCGCTCACCTACCAAAGGTTTAAATTTTAAATGCTCAGCTCGTCCAACGGCTAGCCGTGGAAATATTATTTTATATGCCAAGATCAGACCTTATGATGTATTTCGCAGCCCATAGGATCTTCTCCATCAGATTTTAGCAGGATCGACGGTCAACGCGATCTCGTCATTAGAGATGCATGGGAAATAGCATCAACGACATCACGCCCAATTGACGCATGTCTGGTCGGTTCGACGAGGGGGCTACAATGGAGGGCAGGTTGAGAAAGTTTTTTGATGCTGTAGGCGCTATGTCGCTATCGCATGCCGGCCAAAAAATCTCCATAGCGACATAGTGCTCGGCGAAAATGCTCACAGCGGCGGGTGACACGTTTGCCTGGGCCAGAAGTTCGAAAGACCGGCGAGGCGCCATGGTGCCAACGAAAAACCGATGCATTTTCCGATGGCGACATAGCGCCCAATCGAAAAATCTACCGTGGCAAGAAGCGACCAGGCACGTTGGGTCCTAGCAAGTACTTCGCATGAGCAGTCAGGAGCCTAGCGCCACGGTGGTGAATCAGATGTAGCCACGTATTCATCAGTGGGGTCAAGGCAATATGAACCCTCCGAGTTGGTGCTTTGTCAGACCAAGGAGGTGTTTCATTGGACCAATAAGGAGAAACCACGTTCCCGAAGTCAGAGTTTAGTCAGCGTTACTAGTACATGGAAAGGTAAGATCTCCACCGTCGGATCAAGGTTGATCGACGGCAGGCACCATCGCGCTATAGAAGAGCTGCGCGAGTCTTATGTTAATGACATTGCGCCTAAAGGACACGCATCCTCGTGGGTCCAAGGATGTCAGCGAGGACTAGTCAGACCGTTGATACATGGCCAGTTCTTATTCATCGATACGCTGAGAGGAATGATCTTCCTTACACACCATCAGATTGATTCAGATCAACGGATGGTGCCATCTCGCTATGGCAGAGATGCACGGGTTTTAACATGGTGACATAGTGACCATCCACCACTTGTCGGTAGGAATCAAGTCTTACCAATCAGAGTTAGGAGAACGAATCAAATGACGACACACATTCAGCAGGCCCAGTAGTTTTGGGAGGCATGGCGAGTCTTCACGACCGTCAGATTAGAATAGATCTACAACTAGCACTGTCTCGCTATCGAGAACAGCTCGGTAGATAACATTGGCAACTTGGCACCCTTGCGCCATATGTCCTGGCGGGACTGCATTTCATGCTACCAGCGCAGTTAGGTTTAGGGTGACTGACAGACCAATAAGATGATGCCACATTTTGGCGGGCCTGGCAAATCATAAAGGAGGGAGGGTCATGGGAGGTCAGGTTTTGCGATCGTCAGATTAGAATGGATCGATGGCTGGAGCCATCTCGCCATGGCGAAGCTGCAAGATTTTTAGTATAATGACATGGCACCCTTTCGCCATGTGTCGGTAGGGTCAAGTCTCGCCAGGATGCATCGCTGAGGTGGTGCCAAGTGGAATGGGCCCGATCGAAGATTAAAAAGTTTGCGGCAGGTGGGAAGTCTCATGATGGGCAGACTGCGTCGTCGAAAAGGTGTACCAATGGTAGTTAGTGTTACGGTGAATTAGGAATAGCCACATGTGCTAGATCAGAATGTAGACATGAGGTGGCACTAGAACTTAGTTCGACCAACATAGCCACATGGCGAGTCTTCATGATCGTCGGATCTGCAGGGATCTACGGCTGGCGCTATCTCACCATCGAGAACTGCCCAAGGGTTAATGTTGGCGACATAGCTCCCAGGTGCCATGTGTCTTGGTGGAATCGGGTTTCACACAGCTGGAGCAGTAAGGATTAAGTGATCGTCGAACCACTGAAGGACTGCCACATATGCCAGATCAGAACATAGACATGAGGTGGCACTAGATCTCCAATGTGGCTAGCGCAGTCAGGGGTTGAATTTTGAACCGTCAAATCTGCAGAGATCAAGGGCAGGCGCCATCGCCCTATGGGGAAATTGCGTGAGGTTTGCCATAGTGAGTTGGAGCCTTTCTGCCATGTGTCCTTGGGGCCTAGGGGGGATGCGTAGTTAACATCACAGTTACGATTGACAGTTAAGTTGCCAAGTCAATGATACAATCAGGTTGGGGCGTCACGGTCATAGTTTGGTACCACCCCAGATAGAGATAAGTGTTGGGCATTATGTCACTATTAGGAACTTTAGGGCATGGCGCCCATAGCAACATAGCACCCAGTCAAACATAAAGGTGTGGTCAGTGCATGAAGAGGATTGCTAGGGTGGCAAAGGGGAGGAAAGTGATTGCCCCACGTGGCCCAGTCAGCATGTGGACCTGGTTGACCTTTTTGACCCTGCTATTTCGTGAACCAGAAAGGATAGAAATCATTTATTTATTTTTTGCCGTGGATCTGATTTCATAATCAATTACCACCAACTCAGAGTGAATATCAGGTGCAGAGGGACACTCCATCTATCCAGTCGATCCATCTACCATGTTAGGGAATGTTGTGGCGTAGTTCCTATCTTCTCCAGGCTCTTTCTCAGAAAGATATGAGATTTCTTGGTATGCAAGCCAGGATTCAATCAGATCTTCGATTGGATTCTCAAGATGGGAAGTTAATGCCAGTAGGTAGGAAGTAAATGTAATGCAAAAATCTTCAAGTTATGCTTGATCTATAAAGGCAATTTTGTGATTTTTGTTCCGAGGTCGACTCTTCTTGATTTTCTCTACTACTGCTTGCAGACTTGCAGTGTAGAATCCTTGTGTCTCTGAGCTACATAGCATCCTGTGTCATTCTCTTCAGTGGTCAATGTGTATGTGCTTCATTTTGCCTCTCATTGATGCATTATTGAGATTAGTGGTCCACATACTGTATCTATCTTTGGCCTATTGTATAATATACAAGTGAAATCTTCTTTTCCTGGTGTCATTCAGTTGGTTTTCTGATCTATATGTGATTATTGATCGATATAAGTATGGACGTGTATGACTTTTCGATGTTACCCTAGTTTTGTAGTGCATATATGGGCAAGAATGAGTTTGAACACTCTGTTTTGGTGCATCACCGCCTTAGATTAGACTAGGTAGATTTGCTTTAATGCTCTCTTTCTCCCTTTCCTTTTTGAGAATAGGTAGGTGCACCCTGACAGTAAGAGGAATTCGGCCTTCTCCAGAGACTCAACCTCGTAGTTCAAGTCCCACAGCTTGGAGGTTGTTTCCATGTTTCACTAGGTTGTCCTCGCGCATAGGCCTTGGACAAGGGTACAAATGTAAGTGACAATAGAAACCTACCTGTCGAGGATGCTACTTGGGAAAATGAGCAGATATTGCAGCATCCAGAGCTAAAATTGCTTGAGGACAAGCAATTTTGGGAAGGGTGGACTGTAATGTCCCCTTTCTAGCATTCATAGCATGATGTTGTCGTTAGCCTATTTCCCCACAGTCCCATAGGCTAACTAGGACATTAAAGGGGCTTAGAGGCCATTTGGCCTAGACAGTTTCAATTGTAGGTCTTTCTGAGGGGTTCTGAGGCAACTTTGGGCATACTTACTATTTATAGTAAGTCATCTTGGACATGGCCGGACATTCAGTCATAGTGGTATGTTGATGGTAATTGTTTAAAATCGATAGAAAGACTTATTTATCATTGATAAGATTTGTTATGCATTGATAAAGCCATTTTATAAAGTTAAATTTAAATATTTAACTTTATTAATGTATAGACTATAGTTTGTGGGAAATATTTAATTTAAAAGAGTTCCCTTTATTTTTATAACACATTGGAGACATAAGGTACATAAAGGGAGTTATGTTTTATCCCACATTGAGAAAATGAAGGATTGAGCTCTTGTGAGAACACTATAAAAGAAATGGAAGAGCTTTTTTTTTGTATGCTTGGATGAAGATTAATGTTATGTTGCTGGATATCTGATTATT
This sequence comes from Cupressus sempervirens, assembly GCA_028749045.1. Classification (NCBI taxonomy): domain Eukaryota; kingdom Viridiplantae; phylum Streptophyta; class Pinopsida; order Cupressales; family Cupressaceae; genus Cupressus; species Cupressus sempervirens. Next base: position 702,618,231 of record CM053786.1, on the reverse strand, counting down.
GAGCTTGGAGGACGGAATCCCTCTTTGCTAGCATTCTCTTCGCTATTGGAAGACATAGTCAGGAGGATCAATGGTGTTTTCACTTCAGGAAACACACTGGGTTTCATTTGGGGCGTTCACATAAAGAAATTTACAAGGGTTTGAGGTGCAGATCTGAAGTTAGTTATTGCTATAGCGCCGCATGAACAGTATTTTGCTACAGTCAGCATGAACAATATTTTTCTACAGTACGGCGTGAACAGTGTTGGTATCAAGTTTACTTGTTTTTCCAGCTGATTAGAAGTTTGGAAGGCTGTCGACTACATTTGCAAAATACTATGGCAACTAATTCCAGGTTTCTTCTGTCAAATTTTAATACTTTGCATAATAATTGTTGAATACAAGTCTGAATAGTAGTTGCAGCCTTTAAGGCAGCTGTAAGTGCACGTCTACATTTAAAAAATCACCCTTTATCAGCAGATTGAAAGAGTTTCCAGAATTTTCATATATTGTTGAATGTGTGCCAAGTGTTTGTGAAAATGTTATGATGTGTATTATGCATTTTAATGTCACTTCATAGTTGTTCGTAAATCTACTCATTGGAAAGCAATTTATTGAGGAAATCAGCTTTATGAGTTTGCATACAAAGTGTTTGACAATATTCCTTAAGTTAAATTTCTACAAGTCAAAGTTCATATTAGGGGAGGATATTACAAATCTGTTGAAAACATAATTTCTTCACATCTACCAAAATTTTTGGAAAAAGTCAACTCAGGTCAACATTTGTCAAACTTGGTCATCTAGACCTCAAAATTGCTCCAAATCGACTCCAAATTTCTTTTGATCATTCTGATCTTTTCTATATTCTTCAAAATCTCCAATTTCTTTTTTATTTCTCAATGTATTGCTCTACATCATATTTCTCATGTGTCATCTTTCCATTTTGCTCCCAAGGGGGCAAGATGATTACATCATTGACTATGAATTTTAACTCAATCTAAATCTTATGTCCTCATCACTCAAGGCATCTCATCATTTGAGGAATTTTGTCCCCTTTCTATCTGACATTTATGTCATCCATCTCATCTTTTTATTAGCTAATCACATCTTATAGCAGTCCTTATCAGAGTTTGATGGACAGGTATCGGGACAATCTAAACCCTAAATCCTAAGGGTCAAGCCTCATTCTAGGGATGATTCTATGACTCATTATGGGATCTTTCTATCTTTAATGGCTAGGTATCTAGGTGTTCAATTTTAATCCCTTAAGGTTATGCTCTGTTCTAGAGATAATATTTAAAAGCTTATCAATCTAGGTATCTAGGTGTTCTATCTGGATCCCTTAAGGTTAAGCTCCATTCTAGAAATAATCTTTAAAAGTTTATTGATCTAGATAGTGATGTGTTCTATCTATATCCCTTAAGGTTAAGCTCCATTGTAGAGATAATCTTTAAAAGATTATCAATCTCGATATCAAGGTGTTCTATCTAGAACCCTTAAGGTTAAGCTCCATTCTGGAGGTAATCTTTGAAAGCTTATCAATCTAGGTATCTAGGTGCTCTATTTGGATTCCTTAAGGTTAAGCTCCATTCTAGAGATAATCTTTAAAAGATTATCAATATAGGTATCTAGGTGTTTTATCTAGATCCCTTAAGGTTAAGCTCCATTTTGGAGATAATCTTTAAAAGCTTATCGATCTAGGTATGTAGGTGTTCTATCTAGATCCCTTAAGTCTAAGCTCTATTCTAGAGATAATATTTAAAAGCTTATTGATCTAGATATCTAGATGTTATATCTAGATCCGTCATTCTAGAGATAATCTTTAAAAGCTTATCAATCTTGGTATCTAGGTGTTCTATCTACATTCCCTAAGGTTAAGCTCTTTTCTGGAGATAACCTTTAAAATCTTATCAATTGGTCTTTGTATCATCAATTGTAGAACCAATCTCATTTCTTGATCTATGCATCATATGTCTAATTTTCTTTGAATTAAACATACTACTCGCACTTTCATTCAAAGAGGGGCAACTGTAATACCCCAAAATTGGCACATTTCTATATTACCCAATTCTGGTCTATTTTGATCAATCCTAAGTCCTATTCTACTAGGAAATTATTATTCTTATTATCGCTATTTGACTTAATGGTTCGATGTAGAAAACCCTAATCTGCATTAATCACATTCTTTATTTAATTCCTAAGTATTGACTCAGATTAGCTGCATTAAAACTATTGATTAGATTTAATTTAATTTAAAGTGTTCATACTTTGGTTAAATTAAATTATCTCTTAAAGCTAATGTGCAAATGACTTAAATTTATTTAATTTAATAATGTCCTTATCTTAATTATTGGTTTTAATTACTCAATTAATTAAAATATGCATTTATGAGGTCATATCTCATTTTATCAAATTAAAATAACCTTCCAAATCCTTCTCTTTAGTTCAAGAATGGGAATTCTAACTAATCTATCTCTAGAATTGGAATTGACTTTAAAAACTTATTCTCTCACTCAGGTGAATTTTAGTTAACTCTTCATTACACTCAAGATCTAGGTTAGTTAACCTCACCTACACTGGGAATCTGCCATCCTGACTAAATCTCAGCTTCAATCCTAACCATTCATTTGAGTTGATCTCAACCCTTGATTTATTTTGGGAATTCTATTTAAGAGGCTTCTAATTCTTCATTATAGAGGTTGGAATTGAATTGTATCAAATTATTGTCAAAATAGATAATCAATTGCTTAATACTTCCATAGCTTTTATAATTGCTCAACATTAATATCATATAGATTAAAATGCACTCATATAGCTTAATTTTATTTTATCTATTATTATATTAAATTTAATTTTCATTTATATTAATTTCACTATCATATAGCTACATAAATCTTTCATACTAAAAAGTCTGGTTGCTTGCTTCTTATTCTGAGAGAAAAGGAAAAATCCTTCTAGTTAGAAGGCAAAAAGCCACACTGATTAGATTACTCAGATGAATAATTCAATGTTCATTCCAAGATGATCTCTTAGGTAATGACTATGTTGAAGTGTGTGTGAGGATCCAAGGCCCACAATTCACATATACATCACTTAGTAGGATGGTTCCAATGGTCAATTGGATTCTTGATAGAATAGTGTTTACCATAATTAACTTAGTAGTGTCATTCTTTGAGCTAGATTGCACTAAGGCTTTTCTCAAAGAGAGTGGGAGGGAGGCCATTACCTCTATTGCTATATTCTTAGGATCTGAGTCTTAAATACTTTGAATTTTAGGAAGATCTCCTCTTGCAATCTGATCCTCTTCATCCTCTTCATCCACATTATCAACTTCATTAAATTTATCATTGTTTATTTCCTTATCATCTTTCTCACCACCTTCTTCATCATATTTTTCATCATATATTTTCATAACCTACTCACTAGGCTTGTGTAGACCATATATTTTCTTCCATTAAATTGTGTTAGACTTCACAATTGATTCAATGTCTTTTGCTAGAATTAGGAATGCATTGAATATGGGGGTCAACTTTGGTTCATTCTCCTTCAATGATTCTTTCACTTCCTTTCTAGAAGATTTGGCATAAGTTGTCTCAAGGTTTTTTCTCTAATGTCCATGAAAAAATTTAATGCATTCTCCCAATAATATGTAACAACTTTCACTAGGACATCGAAAAATTTCTTGGTTAGTTCCTCTGGGGAGTACTTTCACTTAGCCATTTTTGCCACTAAGGCTTCCTCAACTAGTTTTTTCTTTGCCTTGGTTCTTGTTTCATACTTCAAAAACTTGAAATCAGACATACCTTCAGCATCTTGAATTCTTTGCAGTCTTTTTTCAAAGGTGAGAGATTTTCTTTTCAATGTTACTTGCTAATCTTCTTCTTCATCATCATCATCACCCAATTTGAGTTTCTTCTTACACTCTTTAGATCTTCTAGTGAATATTTTAGGGGAGGAATTTTTTGGCCTTGCTATTATAACCTTCCCTTTCTTCTTGGGAGGCTCATCTTATTCATATTATTCTTGCTCCACATTCTCTTCTTCTCCTTCTTCTTCCTCAATGCCATCTTCTTTTCCCTCTTTTAGAAAAAGAGAAGAGATGGTCTTCTTGGTTTCCTTTAAGAATTTCTCATCTTCCTCTCTTCAAGGATTGAGGAAGCTTGACCTCCAATAAAATTCTAGCCTTGGATTCTTCATAGGTACAAAGATATGGTGCCTTGGGGTCCACTAGTTCATTCACAGGAGCCTCAATTATATTCGTTGTATCATCAATGTTAACCTTATATCCTAAAGGCTTAACCCATGACATTCTTGGCCTTACTGCATGGATATGTCCTTTATCACAATCCACAAGAAAAAAAATATCTTTCTAATAGTCTTCCACTATCTTCTTGGGAATTCTGTATCTACTTTGTATTTTCTTCTTAAAAGTCTCAAAGTATGCATTGCCTTCAAAATTCTCTCCCATTTTGTCTATGAGCTCATTGATCTGATATATAATGGGTGTAACCTTCTTCCATGCCATGTTGGCTTTCAAAGGGAAAAAATTTTGTATATAAAAGAATAAGAAGGTCAAAAGTGATCCAAACTTACATGGATTATTCTTCAAAATTCATATGCTCTCCATGCTTTTGTTCAATTGGTTCAATAACAACTTGGCAAGGTCAAAAGATAAATTTTTATTCACAACTTTGTATGCTAGGTCATCAACTTTGCATAAAACATTGTTTAGACTGCTCAAGCTATAGATTTTGTGGGAAATAACATGGATGCCAAATTTGATCTTCATTTTAGTTACACCATTCAATTTCATCCCTCTGCCATCCCACTTAGCGAGAGTCCTTTTAGCCAATCTTACCCAACCTAGGGTTTCGGTGGTTTTTGGCTTGCTAAGCATAAGAACCCTATTATTCTATGTATTATCTTCTTGGTGATGTAAATTGGTTGATCGAACCATATACAAATGTCATGACCTTGGCTAAGAATAAACCTAATCCACTTTCCCTAAAAATCATATGTGTTAAACCTTTCATTTCCAAATGCTTGCGCCCAGGCTTCGAATTTCCATCCACACAAAACTTATTATACATTTGGTTCATTTCTAGGGTTCCCAATTCTTGAATAGAATAGTGATAATATGACCAAATATCATGAATTAGAAGTGCCTTAGGAGGAATTTATGATTGACTCCTTTCTTTACTTTGCCACTGGAAGATGCCATACTGCTAGGTAATTCCTCAAATGTAGGAATAAACTTCGATGAAATTTATCTAAATCACTTGGGGGCTCTAGAATACTCTTTACTCTTAGCTATAAATTTTTTTGGTGAAACAATAACCCTTAGTTTCTCCTTTTAAAAAAAAAATTGTCTTTGAATTCATCATTAATGCATCACATAATAGTTAGCTTGATGATAGGCTATCCAACTTGGCTAAGTCTTTATCACTTAGAAGATACCTTTGACTTGGTAAAGTATCTAAACTCAAAAGGAACTTCAAGATAGTAAGAAATTCAAACTTGGTAAGAACTCCAATCTCACCATCTACATCCATGCTTGGTTAGGTCTTGCAACTTGACCATGCTCAGTAAGGTCTAATATATCACTTCAAGTGTCATCTTAACTCGGTGATCCTTGTGCATGTAGAATGCTGATATGAATCTTCTGCTTGCTGAATGGAACTGATGTGAGATATCTCCTTAGAATCATAGTTCTAGTAATCTCCATTAATAAATATTTTGAAATGTTTGAGTCACTCAACTCATTGACTTGGGCATCAACACTTTCATTTCTCTGGTTTGTATTCTTTGGAGACTTCTTTATCCATTGTTGCCTCATTTGACTAATGATATTATCAGCCTTTGTTTTCTTTTCATGTTTAACTCTTACTTGGTTCATACAGTTCTTGGCAAGATGTCCAAGTTTTTAGATATAAAGCATCTCTTTGTAGTATCTATCTTCTTTGTGTGATGTTTTATGTAATCTGTGCCAATGTGCCCATACTCACCACAATAGTGACTTCTACACCACGTGTTGTAGTCCCAACCAAATATTGCTTTGACAATTTGTTTTTTTGGGTTCCATTTCTTGGTCTTGCATTCTGAAGATTTGTGTCATTATTTTTTGGAATTGAAACACTTTCCTTCAAACTTAGATTTCTCTATGCACTCACTTTCTCTATGTCTTGATTTATTACCACTGTAACACTTACCACTAAACTTTGATTTACCATTGCTCCAAAACTTTTTTTATGTATGCCCTATCTTTCCACAATGATTACAAGTAAGCCTTTTATTTTTTTGAGCTCCTCGCTGAGATGGTTCACCTTCTTCTGTGTATCCTAATCCAGTTTTTCCTTTGTGTGTACATTAAGTTTTCTCATTCAATTGATTCATGATTTCTTGAGATTTCACCATCCTCTCAATAGTTTTCTTCTCTATTCTGAGATCATTCTACAATCTTTCATTCTCTATCCTTAATTTGATAATCTCTTGATTTTCATCATTGAGTTGATCAATCAATTCTATTTACTAAAGAGATAGTTGATGAATATTATTGTCCTTTTCTTTTATTTCTTGTTTGGATTTTTTGTTTTATTCCATGACTTCACACATTCTGATTAATTGAATTTTTGGTTCTATTTTTATCTTCTTGACTATTTCATGAAGAGTAAGATTCTTCTCAAGTAGATCTTTGATTGTTGCATCAAATTTATTTGAACTTTTGTCTTGACAAATGTCTTCAATTATATCTTCAATGTAGAGATTTTAATCCATCTATGTTGCAAGGTATTTTCTTCTTTTCAAGGATAGAGAGAGCTGCTCCTTCATTTTCTTGAATTGGTCCATGGCCAATTGCATATCCAGATTTTCATTTTCAATAGCTTTTTCCAGTCTATATATTTCTATTGCCTCTAATCTTTTCTCAAATTGCTAAACTTCTGATGTGAGCTAGTGCTCTAATACTAATTGTTGGAAATGTAGAATAGACTGGGTGATTGAGGGGGTGTGGGGGAGGGGGGGGGGGGGGGTGTGTAAATAAAGAACCAATAAAAATTATACTTTAATTCACCAATTATACCTTCACAATATAATCTGATCTAGTTGCATGCATGAAAGACTAGAAGCAATAAAACATTCATAACACTTGACGCAATATTTGGTAACCCAAAAACCTTCCAAATAGAAAGAAAAATTGGGGTGGGGATGATAGCCATAAGCTTTATTAATGGATTATAAAGTTAGCCTATTAAAAATTGCAATTGATCACTTCTGGTGATCTTCTCTATTAGGAGCAATAAGGACTTTTGGGTCCACCTTGTGAAAGGATTTACATCATACAATGAAGTATGCACTGTGTTAGACATTTGGAAAAGACTATTAAGTCCATCTTGTTAGAGTATTTGATTGATGCACCTATTAGGATGAATTAGTGGTTGATATTTGATCTACAAGTGTGTTTTCTAAATGAGATTCCTTCAAAATACAATGATCACTTGACTATGATAGATAAGACTAGATACTTTTCCTTATACTTCTTGTAGTCTTCTTAATTCACACTCATACTAATTCTTGTGTAATTCACTTCAATGCTTTGGATATGATAAGATGTATTACATGCATACCAATTCTATTAATTACCTTATGGAGTTGGCTACAATACCTAATTCAAACAATCTTCACTAAGTTAGATTACTACTGTAACTCGAGTTTTGAAGACAACTTGAGTGATATTCTAACACTTGACAACACTATCAACTTCAAAAATATGGCATTCATTTAACACTGATGCTCAGTCCATATTGATCACTTTGGAGTAAGAGTAACTTAGTTAGCATTGGAAAACTTGGTGAATACTAATAAACTTGGTAGACTCGATTGACACTAAATGGTTTGGTCAATACTACCTTCATTTTGCTTCATTAACACATTGTAGCTTGATAGACAACATGGAGATTGTTTGACACTGAAACCTTCATCACTTATAATAAAGATCTCGATAGCAACTAATATCTTCTTTTGGAACTTGGTAGACTCTACTATGCTTGAGAGACTCTTCTTTCTACATAATAAGCTTGGTAGTAATTGTGAACAACTGACTAATTATTAAGTCACTAATTAAAAAATCATTTAATCTTAATGTCAAGAATAATTTTTTTATTTATTAAATTTATCCAAAATTACATATAAAATGTTTCTATATCAAATGTATCCATAATAAGATGTAACAATAAATGAAATACACATCTAAATTAACACAAGTACTACATATGTAGATTTGCTACATTGCCTTCTGATCCATGACCTCAAAAAGCTCTATGCTATGCATAAAAACTCTGTGTCAAATGAAAGAAATACATACATACATATCAAACTAGAAGTACTTATATACAATTATAAAATTACATGTGTGCACATATATATACATATATACATATATAGACATATATACATAGATATACATATATAAATATATAGATATATATACATATGTATGTATGTATGTGTGTATGTATATATAGGAGGGTTATTTTAGGAGGTTTTGTAGGGGCCTGGGTAGGGGTAGGTGATGCAGGAGGCATTGAAATATTCTCAAAAAGCATGGTCTATTGAGGAGATGCAAAAGGTTTAAGAATATCCTCTTGTCTCTATAGGCCCTATTATCCTAATGTGTGTGAGAGAATGTGGCTAATGTATTTTCCAATGTCACTAAGAGGAATCAAAGTGATTGTCAATAAGGCTTGATATGCACCATGGAGATCATTAGCTAAATGTGATGCCATATCACATAATTCATCCACATATAATATAGGAGAAACCTCTACCAGAGAAGGTATGTGTTTTATCTTATATGCATCATCAAGTCCTATGATAGAGGATGTAACTCCATCAAAATGGTACCACGAGACCACTACATATATCTCCCAAATTGATCAAATGATATCACCTACAACTATGTGACAATTGTGGTTCACCTACAACTATGTGACAATTGTGGTGATGCTAGAATATATCTGAGTCCTAACTAAATCATCTAGAACACTTAGATATGCTGAAGTCATCCCTAGAACTTTTGGCATAACCAAAAGGTTCAAATCACCATTGCCAACTTATTAATGGGTGCAAGGGTATTTGCAAGTATAAATCTCTTTGATAATATACCAAGGCCCTACCTATCATGACCTAGAAAATCTATATAGTATACACCATACTATAAATGAAATTTTGTAAACAATTATTTGCAAAAATAGAGGAGAAACTCATCCTTCTATGACCATTTATGATGTGTGGCTATCCAACAAGGATATATAAATGATGCAACAAGCTTGTCCATGCATTTGGTATCCAAGTAACCTCAAACCCAATTTTTTTCTATATAAAAGGGTAATATGGTCTTCATCATAATGGTGGTGACATTTGGAACAATCCTTCTATACTCTATAATGCTAATGACACTGTGAGAAAGAGAAGTATAAAAAGAGTCAATATTGATATAATCATAAGGGTTGTATGATTCAACTTTCTAAATCCTATGATGTAACTCATCTTTTATACTAGTAACCTTCTCCCTATTAGGAAGGTTTGTGGAAGTCAAAAGTGTAGAATCAAGGTCCTTGATAGAATGAGATAACCTAGCCATGGTATCTATATATAACTACTCCTTTTCCTGACTAGATGATGTTGATTCATGTGTTGTACCTAATTGAGCAGTACTAGCCCCTCCTTGAACACTACCCTTCCTTGAAGATGTAGGTACTACCCTAGTACTGGATGCAATACTCTATGATGTAAGGATGTATATAGCTATAGATCTCTAAGATATAAGTATGATAAATATATCTACACGTGCATATATACACATATACATAAAATATAAAAAATAATAATCAAGTTTTAAATTAAAATATATATGTACAATAATATGTATGCTATTTAATTATATCTAAGTTGAACAACTAAAAAGTATCACTCATTGTTGGAACACTGTCACCTAGGAAATGCAATAAATTTTAAAAGAATCATCAGGGGGATAAACTAGAGAGTTAGAACCTCCATACCGAGGAGTATCAGATCTAAAAGTCAAGGCTTGGACACTCGAACACAACAACACCAAATAGAAATACAACTAACCATCTAAACCATAGCAGTATAAGAAAGTGTACTAAAAGTAACATTGCAATGTACAAGAAAAGAACAATACTCATGTGTAGTTCCTTTGAACCATAATAGCATCATGAGACCTCAATGCTCCTAGCCATCCCTCACACGTAACATCTCAAACTACTGACTAGATAGTTGGAGCTATCTTATGAGGGTGTCACTACTAAAATATAATAACATCATAAGAACAAGGAAATCTAACATGCTAAACTAATAAACAATAGATACTCCAATTAAGTAAATTACATCATCTAATCATATGCTAATAATCATAATAAAGAAATGTGTCAAATAAATTTCCATCATCTAAACATTATATCTAGGCATTCAAATGAAAGCATAAATCACAAGGAAGCATACTCTAAAAACCCAAATACACCAAGTGAAACATTGAGCATCAGTTGCAATTAGAAAAGAACTATCTTTGTACACTAGTCTACAGTAGTAGTATAGGTAGCTAAGCCTCTCATCCATGTGGAACCTATAGGTCCACTCCCATTGTGCTGAAGGAGATAATGATCTAACCACAAACACACATAAAAAAAATGTCCATGGCTAACACTCATGCTAGACAATAGTGATGATTGAAACTAAGATCATGAATTAATGTAAGTACAATAGGTCTTGATCAAACTCTCAATGGATAACTATGTGGGGAATCACTACATGGAGAGTCACTTGGAATCGAAAAGCATAAGCTAGATATTGTATAGTTCAACTTGCCAACGAAAGGCTCTCATACTGTATCCTTTTATTATCTTTGTTTTATTACCTAGTATTTTATTTAGTTATCACGTGTTTAAAACTTATTCTCGCCAACCCTCAGGGCACAATGATCACCATGCTGCAAGATAGAAGCCCCCTTTGTGGTGCTACCCTACCTTACCGATGCTCATCCAATAATGAGTGCCCATAGGCATGCATATTCCCATCCCAACCCCAAAAGAACATAACTCCACCAAAGTACAGCTGGGAGTTTGGGACTCACAAGTCACCTAACAAATGCATGTGCACATGCTTGTGTGTGGTGCACCACCTTCATGAAGATCATACATAAGGACTGGAAAAGAACACAATAAAAAATAACCCTTAACTAGATACAATCTCAGGAGGATGGATGTAGAACACATCCCAATGCAACATAAAAGTGTAATAGGGGTCTAACTGACATCCTGTGGATAGTCTAAGTCCACGACCAACATTGTGCCAAGAAAACCCGAGAATGCAGGGTGACACATAAATTGAGGTAAAAATCTTGAAACTCAAAAAATTTGAAAACAAAAGATTTTTGGTCTTAGGGCACAAAAGCCATGAAAATCTAATAAAATTGAGGTTTAGAAACTATATGCAAAGTGACCAACATAATGGTGCAAAACCCCAAACCCTCATCCCAAAAATCATGGAAACATTCATACCTGACCAACTAGGTAGAACTAGCAATTAGAAAGGGAGGGGAATACTAGTTCTCAACCACCTAACATATAACTACTAGAAACAAAAGCAAAGGAAGACATGAAACATGAAAATGGAAGAGCCCTACTTGATAGCCAAAAGGGCTAAAATGAGAATCAACTAGATAAAATAAACAACCCATAGAAGCTACCAAAAGTCATGACAAAACAAGGTCTCCCCAAGCTAGATCCAACGAGACTCATCTTGCAAAGATCCCATCCTCGTAGCTCTTATAATGAATAGAAATACAATCCTATAGAAGAGGATTTGGTTAAAAGCTCTCAAATTTCTAATTTTAAAAATTAAGAAGTGAAGAATTCATTTCCTCTTTGGATACTTACTCACTTTTCAAGTGAGTAATTGATTAGGGTAAATAACCAAGCAACCTAGTTAAACCCCGAATCAACCCAAATCAAAATAGTTTATTCCAAGTAATTGGAATTCATCTATGGAAAAGATTTCTTAAATTAAAATTGATTTAAAATAAATCTCGAAAACCCTTAAAATCCCGTAAATTAAAATCACAAAAAACCTAACAAACTTTCACAACAATTCAAACCTCTAAATGCATAGACACATTCATAGGTCTAGTCATATAATGCAAATGATTCCAGATTTAATCAAATCACTAGATGATTTAATTTAAATAATAAAATATGATACATGGACCATACAGGGACAACATTGGTAGATATGAATAGTTGAATCACTAACTCTAGGTGCCAGTGCCAAGGATATACATCTTGATCACTAAAACACATGATCAAGTGCAATTGTATATAATAACATAGCCAAACAAATAAATACATTAAATAACCTAATTTAACCATTTATTCAAACATACTAAAATAATCCATATACATCACTCACATTCACATAAATCATAACAAAGAAAGAATGAAGTAAATTATCATAGGATAAATCCAACATGCAACATAATCAGAGATATGTCCAAATACCAGATAACCAAATATCATTATAAAATATACTATCATCTCAAAATGGCATCATCACACAGATATGATGAGCTCAACAACATAGTAATCTGACATCTATGATACTAGAAATCAAAGTATAACATTTGACCATCAAGTCATCTAAAAAGTAAAATAACATGAGTAACAAGTATCTCTTGGATCAAAGTATAACAAGGTAAAAAATACAAACACGAGAGGTACTACATCCTCCCCCACTAGGCATAAACTTACTCCTAGAAGCCCACAAATAGATAGAGGTACAATCCTCTCAAACATGTAACATCCTCTCAAGTAATAGAGATGTCATCACTCAAGTCCCATTGGACCCTTTCCTGCTCTATGTCTTGACCTCTCTAGGTCAGTCTTTGATGTTGTAGGATACATATGGGCTCTAAAGAAAGCTACCCATCCTCCACCTAAAAAGCATCCCAATCAAGAACATGGGTCACATCAGGAATATACCATCTCAAAATACATACATGAAAAACATCATGCTAGTTGATAAGCATCAGGACCAATTCTCTCAAGGATCTCAAATAGTCTAACAAACTGTGGCACCAAATTAGAGCCTTTGCAATAATAGATGGGGCTCTTCCTCGAATGCACTCTTAGAGTCACCCTATCACCAATAGAAAGGTGACGATGCAACCTATGGGCATTTGTATACTTCTTCTACCTATCATGAGTGGTAACCAAATTCTCTCTGATATGAACAACCTACTACTCCATATCCTAGCATCTATAGACCTAAAAGTACTCGGTCCTCCAAATGATCCCAACTCAAGAGGGTATGACATGGTCTGCCATACAAGGCCTGAAAAGGTGACATCCCAAGAGAACTATGATAAGCATTATTATATGAAATCTCAATAAGGTATAAAAAATCCTCTCACTTCAAACACTTGTCCATCACATACATGTGAAGCATGTCTTCTAGAACCTGGTTTACTCTCTATCTGACCTTCAGTCTCTAGGTGATAGGCTGAACTAAAATTGACTATGCAAAGCATGTTGGAGAGACATCCATAGTGCTGAAGTAAATAATTGATCTCTATACAAAATAATCTGACAAGGGATCCCATGTAATTGAACAATATCTTCCAAGAAAACATGTGCTACAAAAGAAGCTATGTAGGATGTCCTCATGCGTGAAAATTGTACTACGATCACCATAATAAAATCATGTCATTCTGATGACATAGGCAGCCCAATGATGAAATCAATAGATATCATATCCCATTTCCACTCTAGAATGACATGTGGCTACAAAAGACCCACTAGATGCTAATGCTCTACCTTCACTCTCTGACACTTGAGACATCAAGAAACAAATTTAGCAACAATATGCCTCATCCTTGCACAAAAGTACAACTATTTGAGATCGACATGCATCTTTTTAACATTGGGATATGTGGAATATGGTGCATGATGTGCTTCTAATAAACCAAGGTACAAAGATCACTAGACACTAGTACATAGATATGGCCCAAGTGTCATAGTGGTCCATTGGATTGAAGCAAATATCTTGAAAACATCCCCTCAAGGGTACATCTACACTTGATCTCCACCCTCAACTCTTGATACTAAGTGTCACATGGAAAATCCCCTTAGATATGACCTAGTAAATCCACTTCCAATGATAAGACTGATATCTCATGTTGCCTCCTACTCAAGGCATCCATGATGCCATTCTCTTTCCCTTTAATGTAGTGGACATTAAAGTCATATTCACATAGAAACTTTATCTAGCAATTTTGTCGTGCATTCAAATTTTCCTGAGTAAAGATATACTCCAATATCCTATGATCAATATGTATCTCAAATTAATGTCCTAGAAGGAAATGCCTCTAATGTACAACAACATGCATTACGACTGCAAGTTCTCAATCATCAGTGGGGTAGTTAAGTTCATGGTCCTGAATCTTCCTAGAGTCATATGCAATCAATCGATCATTGTGCATCAACACCACACCCACACCTTCCAACAAAGCATCTATATAAACCATAAAATTACCTACAAGATTAGGCACTACAAGGACTAGTGCACTGGTCAAACACTCCTTAAGAGAAACAAATGTTGCCTCACATTGGTCTAACCAAACAAACTTCTTCACTTTCTACTACAAGGAAGTGATGGGATGAGTCACAAATGAGAAATTATTCACAAAGCAATGGTGATAACCTGCCAATCCCATGAAACTATGAATCTAAGAAACATAGCAGGTACCTACCAATCCATAATAGCTCTAATTTTCTTTTAATCTACCACAATACCATTACTAGTGATGATATACCCCAAATACTTCACTTCAGACTAGAAGAATCCACATTTACACAAGTTTCCATACAACTGATGATCTCTCAAGCACTACAACACCTAGCATAAATGGACCTCATGTTCCTCAATAGTCTTTGAATAGATCAATATGTCATCCAAGAATACAATGAAAAACCAATAGAGGCACGTGAGAGATACTCCATTCATTAGAATCATGAAAATTGATGGCACATTGGTTAACCCAAAGGGTAAAATCATAAACTCAAAATACACATATTGTGTACAAAAAATTGTTTGATGAATGTCAACTTCCTGAATACGAAGCTGATGGTATCTTGACTTAAGATTAATCTTCAAGAGCACTCATTCTCCCTTCATCTGATCTAACAAGTCATCTATCCCTGGCAAAGGGTACCAGTTCTTCATTATCACCTTATTCAACTACCAATAGTCAATGCATAAATCTAATGATCAATATTTCTTCTTCACAAAGATGACTAGTGCAACCTACAAGGATATACTAGGATGAATATGGACATTGGCCAATAATTCCTCCAACTACAATCTAATCTCAATCAACTCTTGAATAGTCATGTAGTAAGGAGTTCATGAAATAGGCTCCTCTCTTGGTATGAGATCAATCTAAAAATCAATGTCATGGTATGATAGCATACCTAGTATCTCATAAAGAAATACATTTGCATACTCATAAAGGATTGGGTTATCATCAAGCATCATTATATGAATCTTATCCTCCTTAGGATCACTGAAAGAAACAAAGAACAACTAACAACTATTCCACAAACTCCAATTTAGCTCATTAGCTAAGATCATCTAAAGTGAGACTAGTCTCTAGATTCCTAACAACTCCACCTGTCTACCTGTGTCAACAATACACTATACTAACTTATGATAGAAATCTATATTTTCCTAATGTGTGGCTAACCAATCCATGCCCAACATAATGTCATATGATCCTAAAGGTAGGATGTGAAGATCCACTATAATGGTGAAGGTGCCCAACTTCAAACTACAACCATAGAACAAGGAGTCTAAAACCACTTTGGATCTTGTGGCTAACTCAAGTTGCCACCTATTGACTTGATGTGTTGCCACTAGCCCACTTTTCTGAATAAGAGATGGTTAAATAAAATAATATAAAGCACCTAAATCAAATAATAATAAAGATGAAATACCATGTAATGTACCTATAGCCTTCATTGTGGTACCTTTTGATGCTTATCTTGATAGTTATCAACTACCACAAATACTCGATGGTTTCTACTTACATCTCCCATAGTAGGCTCCAATCTAGCTGCACATCTACTAAATGTAGAAGAAGTCTTAATAGGAAATCTCAATAATTTATGGCTAGTCTGGCCACAAGAATAAAAATCTCTCACAAAGCTAAAAATAGTTCCATGACCACCTTGAGTAGCACTAAAATATGGTGCACTTCCCTTGCTAGATTTTTGCTAACTACTTTGAGGAGGATGATCCTAATGAGACTTCTATACATGGCTCTAGTCATCCCCTTTCTTCTCTAAGGTACCTAAATTCTATCCACCCTTTGATTAAAACCCTTTTCAATTCTTGTACTGATTGGGTTTGCTCCTTTCTTGTAGACTGAGAAACCTGTACATCCGGCCCTGAAATTTGTGCACTATGGCTCTAAGATCCTAATTTTCCACTAAAACCCATAGCCACATTACTCTAAATAATTATATCCTTCTGAAAGTGTTATCAGATGGTGAAAATAGACATCCCCAGATAGAGTCCCTAAGGCCCCTAACAATTTTTTTGATGAGGAGTGGTTTATCATGATGGTAACTCAAATACTACCTCAACCCAAGAAACTACTTCTCATATTGATCCACTAACATACTCCCTTGCTTGAGATCATGAAATTCATAAGTATGGGCCTTACGGTACTTTGGAGAAAGGAATTTCTCTCTGAACCTCTCCTCAAAGATCTCCCAAGTGAGATCCACCAAATTGATATGGAGCTTCTCACTCTCCATATCCCACCATATTGATCCATGGTCTCTCAACTATGTAATAGCATAATATTCCTTCATGTTTCTCCTCTAGGTTAATAAGGAAAAAAAAATCCCATATCCAATAACCAAGTCTCAGCTTTGAGCCCCATCCCTTGGTCATCAAACAATAGTGTTTTAAAACTTTGAAGTTCATGCATCATCTCCACCTTGGTGAAGTCATCATCATCCAAACTATGGCCCCTCCAATGGTGCCTTCTACCACTAGGTGGTGTACAAGAACATTTCCATTCATGACCATGTTCCTCTTCTTCCCAATGATCTGATCAATGGGAATCTACATGATGAGATCCCTCTTCTTGCCCACAGTCATGTTGGTTTTCCTCAACATGAGGTCCCAACTAAGATATGATCTCCTAAAGAAAAGGCATCACTACCCCAATGCTACCCTAATCATTATTACCCTAATATTCCCCACTAACCTAACATTCTTGCTCATACTCTTCTTCTTCATGGTTATTTTTTTGATTGCTACCCAACGACTAGGTCTACATGAAGGATGCATCACTACAAAAGAAACAAGATACGGTTAGAAGCATACATCAAAATCATAGAGTCACAAGCATGAACCACAATGAGAAGTAAAAATAATAAAACATAAGATATCAACATACACATTGATAATAATAACATAGTGGAAGCATAACATAGAGATCCCAATGTTGCAACATGGGCTCTAATACCAGATGTAATGCCTTGCCCGAAGATCCTTGGAACAAGGATAAATAAAAGTGAAGATATATATATATATATACATATATGGATTCACATGACAATAAAAATACAAGGATCACAAAGATTGCAATGAAAACTAAACAAAAAACCAAACACTAATGGTTCTCTAAATGCCACTATTGACGAAAATGACAAACTATGCAAGTCACAAAATGCATTTGAAATACAGAACATTCCAAATTGAAAAAGTCAAACCAAGGAGTTCAAGAACCCTGAAAATGGTATCTCGATCACCTCCCAAAAACTTTGGGTTAAGTTGAAAAGTGCTTGCTGGTCACCTGCACAAGTTTTCATACAAAATTGTGCGACATTTTCTTACAACATGGGTGATACTTTCTAGTATCATACGAGTTTTCTCAAGAAGTTGTGGGATGATTTTAGGGACCAAGTGATAAAGTTTCTAAGGTCATTTGATACTCTTCTAGGATTGTATGACATTTCTCCAATTGGCTTGCAATTCTTTCTAGTATTGCATGACATTTTCCCTTAATACGAGTGATCTAGTACTACATGATATTCCTTCTTTTGGTGTGTGA
Organism: Cupressus sempervirens; assembly: GCA_028749045.1. Classification (NCBI taxonomy): domain Eukaryota; kingdom Viridiplantae; phylum Streptophyta; class Pinopsida; order Cupressales; family Cupressaceae; genus Cupressus; species Cupressus sempervirens. Next base: position 702,600,059 of record CM053786.1, on the reverse strand, counting down.
TACTTTATAAGTTTTGCTCAGTGCTAGAACACTATCACCCAAGAAATGCAAGAAACGTTACAAGAATCATCAAATGGATAAAATAAAGAGTTAGCACTTCCACATTGAGGAGTACCAGATCCACAAGTTGAGGCTTGGACACTCAAACACAACAATACCAAAAAAAAATACATGTAACCATCTAAACCATAGTAGTATAAGAAAGCATACTAGAGGTAACATTACAATGTACAAGAAATGAACAATAGTCATGCATGGTTCCTCTCAACCATAATAACATCACGAAGCCTCGAAGGTCCTAACCATCTCCCATGCATAACATCTACAACTTCAAACTAGTCAGTTAGAGTTGTCTTATAAGGGCATCAATACTAAAAAATAATAAAATCATAAGAACAAGGAGATCTAACATGCTAAACCAATTAGCAATAGATACTCGAACTACGTAAATCACATCATCTAATCATATACTACATATCATAATAAAAGAATGTGTCAAATAAACTACCATCATCTAAACATGATATCCAAGCATTTCAATGAAAGAATAAATCACAAGGAAGCATACTCCGTAATCCCAAAAATACCAAGTGAAACATTGAGCATCAATCACAACTAGAAAAGAACCATCTATGTACACTGGTTCCCAATAGTGGTATAGGTAGCTATGCCTCCCAACCATGTGGAACCCATAAGTCCACTCCCATTGTGCTGATGGAGATAATGATCCGACCACAAATACACATAAAATAAACATCCATGGCTAACACTCATGCTAGATAGTAGTGATGACTGAAACCAAGATCATGAGAAAATGCCAGTACAACAGGTCCTGGTCAGACACTTAATAGATAACTATGGAGGTACTCACTGCATGGAGAGTTGCTTTGCATCAAAAAAGATAAGATAGATATCACATAGTTCAACTTCCCAATGAAAGGTTCTCACACTGTATTGTTTTATTACCTTAGTTTTATTACCCATTATTTTATTTAGTTATCACTTGTTTAAAACTTCTTCTTGCCAATACTCAGGGCACAATGATCACTACGCTACAAGATGGGATCCCCCTCCATGGTGCTACCCTACCTTCCCATGCTCATCCAACAATGAGTTCCCATAGACATGCATATTCCCAACCCACCCCAAAAAGAACATAACTACACCAAAGTATAAATGAGAGTTTGGGCCTTGCAGGTCACCCAACAAATGCACACACACACGTGCTTCTTTATGGCACACCATCATCACAAAGATTATAACACAAGGGCTAAAAGAGAACACAAGCATAAATAAAAATCAACTAAATACAAGATCAGGAGGACGGATGTGACATGCATTACAATGCAATATAAAAGTACAATAGTGGTCTAACTGACATCCTACCGATAATCCAAGTACATGACCAACATCATGCCAAGAAAACATGTAAAAAGTAGGTAACACAAAAATTGATGTTAAAACCTCAAAACTCAAAAACTTCAAAAATAAAATCCATTTGGTCTTAGGGCACAAAATCCATTGAATTCCAATAAAATTTAGGTTCAGACATCATATGCACAAGGATACCTGTAGTGGTTAATATGCGCTAATTGGCTAATCTCATTCATCAGAGACCCTGAATTTGACTTTTTTTTTGCACTTTTGGAGTGATCATTTTGCCTACACTTTACAAAAATTGGGTCCCTTGCAAAGACCAATCACTAATAATAATACATAAGTATTTGTATTTTAGTGATGACTTTGCCAATGCAATCTATTTTTTCCATGCAATAAATTATATATATTCGCCTACAATTTCCAATTGTTATCTTAATTGATGTCATATTAGCCAATATTTAGTAAAAATTGAAGTTAGGTTACAAATTAATTATGTAGATTCAACATGCATCTTTATTCAAGAGACTTTCCATGAAACTTATTATCCTTTCTTACTTTGGCCCAAACTAGATTTGATTGGGAACATGTGCGTTTACCTTTGGGACTTTCTTTAAAACTCAGAATCCTTTTATAAGTTTGGTGTGAAATAGGATTTAGGCCATTGATTTAGGATCCTCCAATGATCATAAATAATAGGGGTTTAGCCTACATACCACCACTCAATAATTTGGAGGGAAACTATAATGATAAAATTAGAATAAATTGAACCTTCAAGTTTGATACTCAATTAGGATCCGTATAATAATAATAATAAAATCATGGTTTCTAGGTATGCGTAATATCCATAATTTTCATCAATATTGAAAGATCCATCAAGATTTTAAAGAATTTTCATTAAGTTGAAAAATAAATCGTTGATAAAATTAATTCACCAATGGAAATTAATTATTTTCTCTTGAACTAACGTTTGATTTGCCAAAATTTTATACATTTTCCCAAAAGGGGGTTTCTTAAAGTTATCCCTACATATGCATAAATGACCAACATAATGGTGTGAAACCCCAAATCCTCATCCCAAAAATTGGGGAAACATTCATACCCAACCAACCGGGTAGAACTAGTAATCAGAAATGGAGCAGAACACTAGTTCTCAACTTCCTAAAATACAACTACCAGAAATGGAAGTAGAAACAAAGCTAAAACATGAAAATGGGAGAGCCCTACCTAATAGCCAAAATGATTAGAATGAGAATCAACCAGATAAAATAAATAACCTGCAGAAGCTCCTATATGTTACATAAAACAAGGTCTCCTCGAGCAATATGCAATGAGACTCATCTCATGAAGATCCCACACCTGTAGCTCTCACAATGAATAGAAACACAATCCTCTAGAAGAGGATTTTTTAAAATGCTCTCAAATTTATAATTTGAAAATGTGAGAACTAAGGAATTAATTTCCTCTTTAGATACTTATTCACTTTTTGAGTGAATAATTGATTAGGATAAATGACTAGGTAACCTGGTTAAACCTTGAATAAACCCAAATGAAAACAAGTTATTCCAAGTAATTGGAATTCATTTATGAAAAAGCTACCTTAAATTAAAATTGACTTAAAATAAGGCTCAAAAATCCTTAAACTGAAATCATAGAAAACCATACAAACTTTCACAATAACACAAACCTCTAAATGCACATACATGTTCATAGGTGTAGTCACATAATGTAAATGAGTCTACATTTAATCATATCATCAAAATTTTTAGTTTAAACGATCAAATATGATATGTTGACCATATAGGGATGACATTAGTAAATATGAATAGCTGAATCACTAACTCTAGGTGCCACTACCAGGGATATACATCCTGAACACTATAACACATGATCAAGTGCAATTTCATATAATAACATAACCAAAATAATAAATATATTAAATAACCTAATTTAACCTAATAGCCCTTATTTTAAATAAGCTAAATTTTCAAAATTTATGGTGAAAATGTTTTAGGAGTGTTGTGTTGTTAGGGTTCATGTTTTATTTGTTTTTATATCTAGAGAATATCCCTAACATGTCTTTTTTTCTGTAGCGTAGTATTATATTCTTTCCCTAGTCTCAAGAGGTAGTGCCCTAGGATTGTGTTTTCATCTTGCTCACAAAAAATTTCATAAAAATTCATAGCCTAGCCCTTACCCTAGGTTTTATTTCTAAGTGGGAGATTGTTTGTATTTTGAATCATCTCTTATGATCTTACGATCAAAGGGGTTGGTGAGTGATTGTGGGGTTAAAATCTAAGTCTCTCAGTTTTAAGATATGATGTGGTCATAATATCACAAATATAAAAGATGAGGTTCCTGATCTTACAATTCCCCTTGTGTTGTGTCATTGTAAGTTGTAATGGAAAGGTTTTAAAACCATGGTGTGTGATGTTATGACAAATAGGCGATCATGAGATTGTAGAGGTAGAAAAGAAGGATCACAACCATGTGATAAGTGACTTATCATAGGATCATAGAAGTGTGAAAATACAAAGAAGAAGCTAAAGGGTGATGATCCTATGATAAAGGAGTAATTGATGCATCATAATAGTCTTTTTGAATTTTTTTGATGTTATGCTAAGGCCCTAGTCATAAGATCAGGGGCAAAGAATTTGAAGCTCATGATGCTATGAGGGATGACGATCGTAAGATAACAAATGATAAAGCAAGGTGACATTTCAATGTCAGAAGATAACATGTATTCTATCCTGATTAGTTAGAACTACAATGTATAAAAGGTGGATGCCTTGTTGGGTTGGTGGGGACAAAGATGTCTTTGCATAAGTCTTATGGAAATATGATAGATCTTGTTCTTTGATCTTATGACAAAAATGTTTCATAAGATCTTAGGGTCAATGATAAAGAGTTACGATGCTACAAAGTAGTGTATTAGGAGATCATAAATGTGAAAGTTAATACTGATGATGCTACAATGAAGATAGGTAATGATTTCTCATAACATTTTAAGGGTGAGAAAGATGATTAGTGAAGTTATAAAATGTTCCACTAAACCATGATCATAAGATCGTAAGGTAAAGTAAAGTGAGATAAGATGCTACACTAATGAGTGTAAGTTGCCTCTTGTAAGATCATCAAGGATTTAAAGGTAAGCTCTGATGTCATGGTAACTAGTGTGTTGTGATATTGTAAAGACCTTTCTCAAGGCTTATGATGATGTGATAAATGGTCTAACTTTATGAGATTGTATGATCATAGAGAAAATATTCCCCACCTAAGATATTAAAAAGGGCTTGACTTCTAAGTCAATCACAAGATCTTAAACCCTAGTTTTGACATGAAAATATGTTTTCCACTTTTTAAAGCTAGAAATGACAAGTGACTCTTGACCAATGATATCTAGGTAATGTACAAAAAAAGAGATGTTGGATAGTAATGGAAACAATACCCTAAGGTGAAAGAAAAAATCAATTTTAAGGCCCGAGCATGCTGAAAATTAATGCAAAGCGATGTTGATGATGTACATTTGAAATATAGGGGCATTCTATTGACCAGTTACAATTTACTATTCACAAAAGGAAGAATATCTAAGAAATTACAATGTTTTTAGTGCTAGAGGATTTTGTCAAGAGCTATTTGCAGAGTTTCTCAATGTTTTCAAGCTATTTTCACAATTCTTGATAAAGAAGTTGAGGAAATATAGGATTTAAACATGGTGGTGGTAGAAACATTAGCTAAAAAGGAAATAAAAACTCAATAAAGATCCTAGGATCCTCAAATTCTAATGCTATAGATGATCATGCTTTTGTGGACCTATATACTGTATGTAGAGATGTTATATGTCCTGGAGTCTCTAGTTATGAGCTTTTTAGATATCTCTACAACAATAAAGAGAATAAGACCCTTGTGTGTAATTCATGGAAGAACTCAAGGTAAAATTGATCTTTTCAGAGGTTTTCATTGATGTTGATTTGGTAAAGGCCCTAATAAAGTCATATAGTCCAACCACCAAATCATTGCATAGGAGAGATAAAACTATTCTATGTATACTGGACCATGCCTCATTCATCAAAGCATTTGGATTGGATGGTGCCATGGGCCAGCCTGTAGACTTGGAGGATCTCTAGAGGAAGCTTGAGAAAAACAAAAAAGCCTACACAGGGAAGTCTATGCTAAAGAATACTCCTATGGACTTAAAGAATGTGGCTGATTACCCTAAGAAAGTGGAGAAAATGATGCCTTTGGATAAATTTAACAATTATTTTGTAAAAATAGTGTCTGGTGTCTACAAGGTGGTTGGAAAGAATGGAATAGATATGGTATATGGAGCATAATTTATCATAGCTAGGGATGTGCAAAACTCATACCATGGAGGGGAATATGATTATGTTGAGTATATTCTAGAGGTGATGAAGGAACATATTGCGTTGGCTTAGAATGGAGAGATGAAAGATTTCATTTCATCATTACACATTGTTGATGCATCTGATCCTATACCAGAAGATGGGGTACATAAGCCTTGATTTCATTGATCACACCTTTAGTGCAAATGGAGAGAAACCAATTATGTCGTGGACACAGGTATGGGATAGTTCATATCACTTTTATGATTATGTCTCATTTTTCAATAATTGTAGTGCTATCATAATGAAAATGATAGACCCAAGTTATTTTAGGGCACTTTCCATTTTGAAGGGTCTTTTGCGACCATCCCTACTCCTTGAGAGTAAAAAATTAGACCATAACTAGGGGAATATTTTCCTATTTCCAACCTTTTCTTTGATGAGGGTTTATAGTTGTCCCCAATTCCCACATATTTTGACAAAATTCTTCCCTCCTAGATTGACCATTATTGAATTTATGTGGTAATTATTTATAGTTAATAGGGAGTATCTAGGGCCTAAGGTTCATAGAGGCACCTTTTTGTGTAGATGTTTCAAGGTGGGGGACTTTTCAATTGGAAAAGAAGCCCTAGATTAGATTCATTCTTTCCTTCACCACTAAAACATGTCAACAAGTCCATATAGAATGTATGACCTTGATAATTGGACGAGGACCACTCTCCAAGAAATTAGGAACTATGTGTTACATAATACCAAGGAGCTACCCCATGAGGACCTCATTCCCAATATTGTTGCAGAGAGAAAAGCAAAATTTTTTTTGTCCAAACTTGATGATGTGTTGAGGGTAGAGAGAAAGATGAAGAGAATTGATCCCAATTTTAAGGGATTTTATATGGACATCCCTTATCCTCATAGGATTAGGAAGATGGTCATTTACCATGCTGAAATTATGGCCTAAATGTCAGAGGGACCCATAGGAGAAGAAGAGAAGGTATGTCCTAATAGCCTTGAACCTGATGTGACTCCAAAAATAGAGGAAGATGAACCTACTGAGGCTTCATGGGTTACAAAGGGAAAAAAGATACCAAAGGTTGTACATATCCTTGTATAGGTCAAATAGAGGACACTACAAATCCTACCTAGTAAAAGATAGTATTTTGCTAACTTGAGATAGAGCTATATCCAAGATAGGGTCATTGCGGCTGAGAATACCATCACTAATTTAGAACTAGCTGCAACAAGGTTTGATGATAGGATTATCCAAGCCAACAGTTTATAGAGGATAATGAATTCATCAAATCAATAGAGTTCAAAAGTTTCTTGTACAAGGTAAAATAGAATGAGTTGGTGCTCAAGACAAAACTAGGAAAATCATATGAACATAAGGTAGAACTGGTTGAGAAATTACAAGCCTATGATCTTGAGAGTGAAGTCATGACTTTGGAGGAGGCAAGAGATCTTGTGTAGAGGAGTGGGATGTTGTTGGTGCCTAGATGGGATTTGAAGAAAGCATTTATGCTTGATTAGATTAGAAGATAGGAAAATGCCATCTCATATGAGGCATATGGTGCTAGTGGATTGTAAAGAGGATCAAGATTCAACATTGACACCAAGTCTCAAGTAGCATGGAACATGGATCCTTCATCAAATTAACCAAAGATGATGGATGTGAATAGCACATAATGGGGTAACATGATTGTATGGAATTTGAAAGATACTTTAGGTACAAAAATATCAAAGGCCATGAAACATTTTTCATTCATGAATGAGGCTAAGGAATAGGAGATAAAATCATGATTAGCCAAGTCCATACAAGGTTACATTGATGTAAGGAAGCTCTAAAAGAATGAGCTTAAGAAGAGCATGTGTACAAAGAAAGGATTAAGGAGCTTGACGCCAAGGTCCATGGTTTTTAAGATGAAGTTGCATCTCTAAGAGAGCAACTGGAAAATGCAAGACAAATGGTTATTGCAGAGTAGAGCAAAGAACAAGATAGTCAAGGGCAACCATCCATGGTCACAAGAGAGGCAATAATACTGACTAATGAGTTCAAGGTAGAGAATGTAATAGATCCCTTGAGAATGAGAACTGATGCTCCACCAACTCAGCAAGGAGATGAGGTAAGAACATTTGTTATTAGGTGTATGATTGGTCATAGGGTAGAGATTCTGAAGAGCACATCAGAACAAGCCCATATATTGTATCTTTCTTTACAAAGTACTGGGCAATTTTGTAATGAAGCACTCTCATGATTATCACCTACATTAATTTATAGAGGCCATATACTCAAATTTTAGAGAGGCTTATTATGTTGATGGCTAAAAAGCCATATTTTCCTGATAAGATAATCATAGTGAAGGAGAGCCTAGAGATAGTTATGGAATTAATTGGTTTCTTCACTGGTAAGATACAAAAAATACAAGGAAAGATGAAAGTACTATCTTAGGGAATCGAGCCCAATGTACCACTAATTTTAGATAATAGTAATATGTTTAAAGAATGGCATGAATGATTTGATGAATTCAAGGCAATATTGACTCAAGAGGCCATAATGGCAATTTTTGAAGACAACAGTGATGCCCCTTTCCATAATTTAATTGACTCCTTGTTAAGAACATAAATAGATTTCAATAAATTCATAGTAGAGTCTAAAACCATAACATATGCCAAGTGGAAAAAATCCATGAAGGACCTAAAAGAGGTCAAAACCACAGAGTGGCCCACCAAGTGAGAAACCTATTTTTGGGAAGCAGTGGGAGAAATAAAGGCTCTACTAGTAGGGGATAGATAAAAAATTTACTTGTTTTGAAGGCAATGAGAGATTAAAGATAAGATCAAATTTACTATGAAGTTCATCAGAAGGATAAATCTCTCATAACCATTCCTATCAAATTTTGAGACTTTTGAGTGAATAGAGGGTAGAAGAAGACAAAGTGGATTAAATTTAAAGTTGCTACAATAAAGTGCCACCTACTAACTTTTCGACTACCTTCCTGATTTGGGATCAAGTGCAGGAGAATGTTTTGATTTTTTTTTATATGTCTTCCCTTTTTGTTTTGCATTAAGGTATTGACATGTTTCATCCTCCCATATGTAGCTTGTTGCAATCCTTTATAAGGATTTCCAAGATGTGGAGTAGAGGTCGGAAGTCTATATGTTTTTCAGTCTTATGTTATTTTAGAATTTGTCCAATTTTCATGATTGTATGAATGTGTTCAAGTTTGTGAATTTGGAAAAATAGTGAATGTGAATGATCAAATTGCCAAGTTTTGAGTTATACTATGATTCTATGTCAAGTATTGTATGTATTTTCAAAGGAAATCAATACAAAAAGGAAATTTTGCATATCTGTGTATTTGAATTTTGTCTCCTTGTATATTTGTGATCTTGAGATCGAAATGATCAATGTTCCTTTCAATTTAATGCAATTCAAATAAATTGTATATCTCTTATTGATTGCTTTTAGTTCAACAAATTAAGTAATTGCTTTCAGTAAGTGATAGGATTTTGTGTGTATAAGGAGGATATGATAAGAATGAGATTTAGAGTTCACTATTGAAAAATTTAATTGCAAGTCATTAAATAGGTCCAAGATTTTTGGTTTAGACTCAATATAACAATGGATAAGGCATTGGTCAATTAAATCTAGTTGCAAGTTGATGATTGATATAGTTGCAAAATGTATACATCAATCTAAAATCAATTTACCATTTTATGTAATGAAGGAATAAAATTTCTGGTCATTGCTTGTTTGCAATATCTTCTTCTAAGTTATAGTTAACTACTGTGATTAGGAAGTTGTTGACAAATCTAAGAACAAATTGTCAGCAACCTACTATAAGGGGTAGGTTTGAGGAAAAAAGGTATTAATAAGTAAGTGTATGAAGAGAAAATCCAAATCATCAATCACCTTCATATCCCTAAGGTCCACCCACCTTGGTCCTATAGAGGCTAAAGAGTAGGGAGTACCATTGTATTCTATCAATGTTGGTTCAGAGCTGAAACTAATCTTGCTGAATATAGGACCTAGATAGTCCTTAGGCTTGTGTTTATTTTAAGCATCCTGATATTGGGTTTAGATTACTTGGTAGTCCAGAAAAAACCAACATAACCATTTATTCAAACATACTAAAATAATCCATATACATCACTCATGTTAGCATAAAGAATAACAAAGAAAGAATGAAGTAAATTACCATAGCATAACTCCAACATATAACATAATCAAAGATATGTCCAAATACTGGATAACCAAGTATCATCATAAAACATGTTGTCATCTCAAAATGGTATCATCATGCAAATATGATCAACTAGACAATATAGTAATCTAACATCTGTGATACTAGAAATCAAAATATAATATCTGACCATTAGGTCATCTCAAAAGTAAAATAACGTGAGTAACAAGTATCTCTCGAATAAAAATATAACAAGGTACAAACTACAAAAATGAGAGGCACTATATTCAAACTATTCACCATGATATCATTTTATCAATTTTTTTAGCCCTAGATGGATGGGTAAACCCTAGTGATACCACTACTTCGTCCATAGAGAGCCTAGAAAATTAATAGTCACCCCAAAACAAAGCATCTCCAAGGTCTCCTAAGTATGCTTGGGAAGTAATTTTATCAGGATCTTAACTGGGAGACCATGAGGCCTATTGAAAAAATATCAGATGTTACAGGAACATGATATCAATTTGTATAATAGCCTCTCTAAATTTTGGGAGGAATTTTTTTTCTAAAATTGGCATAACGATCTCACTTGATGCCAAATCTTGTAGCATTCCTTAGTGAATTGGTCCACCACTATGCAGCTTTGAAATTGTTCGTTATGACATCAATTCCTTAGTGCTATTAGCTTTGGATGGGTGGGTGAACTCTAGTGACACCCCTAGATCAACCATAGAGTCACTAGAACATTTGTGAGCACCACACATTGAAGTATTCATAAGGTGCACTAAGTACATTTGAGCAACAATATTCAAGGGTTGTAACTCAAAGACCTTGTTGTTTTGTTTGATCATTATGTTTGTGATTAGTTGGATGTTGAAAAAATTGAAGGGCTTGTCTTTGCTTTTGGCTATTTCTCTTAAGGAGGGATTTTGGTTTTGGGGTCACTTAAATATTTGGAGTTCAATTCCTTTCTTTTAATGTAATATTGATATCATAAACCATGAACACAATTTTAATGAACAAGAATAAAATGAATAATATTTCATAAACCATATAAAGATTCCAATGAATGAGATTATTAAATAAATATGATTCCATACACTACAAATACACATGTACAACAATTCACAAGAATATAATATCAAAATATATAATCGTATACAAATTTGATGCAAATGTATGTCAAAATATACATTCATATACAAAAAATGGCCTATTCTATCAAAATATGTTTATAAAATCATATTTTATACATAAAATGTGGCAAATGACATCTAAAGATGTGCCCTAAGGCATCCCTAGACAACTACCATATCTTAGGCTACTGGAGGATTGTCAAAATGGTGTCTCTTTGATGCACTTTTTGAACTCACTAGATCATGTATGAACAAAAAGATAAAATCCAAGTTATAGTAGTTAATTAAATTATTTGTACATATCAAATATAAATTTATTCAAATGTATATCAATTGATCAATAATGAAGGCAACTTCATTTACCTCTCTTTGCGCCTTCCTTCGCCACTTAGGAGTCCTTGCATATGTCCTTAGCAAATAAGGCACCTCACCACCTCCAACCTAAATATGTTTCTATGATGAATTCAAATTATATTTTACCTTGGGTGATCCTTGATCAACAAATTCTAGATGAGTGAGTAGAGATACAAAGCCCTGGTTACCCCCCTCCATCACATCAAGTATTTCCTATGACAATTACAAATATAATCATTACAATGATGTAATCATTTATTTATAATATAATAACATTAAGATAAGTAAAAAAAACAATAAATATGCATACTATAGGGATCTCACCATGAATGGAAATGCCTGAGGGTCTGTGACGATGACTCAAGGTTGGCGTATCTTCAAAGGCCACCCATATAAAATAAATAATACAATAATATTTCATTAGTACAAACAACCAACAAGTAAACACACACACACACACACACACACACACATATGTATGTATATATATATATATGTATGTATGTATGTATATGTATTTAATGACTTTAAAATACATATTTTCCTTCCCCTTGTCAATGGTTAGTGGTGCAACCCCCTCACACTGTCCCCCACTAACAGGTAACACTTGCAAAAGAAAAATGTGATGAGAAATCATGTAAAATACAATATAAAATAGAAAATTAACAAGTAATCAAATAATACAAATCATAGATGTCATAAGGCCAAATGAAATGATCGAAAGTGTGATAGCATCCAAATCTCTCATCTCCTCCTATGTCTTTAGCTAGACATAAATGAATCACATAATGTACATAAGTATGAAGTTGTCAAAGTGTTTTTAATATAAATATTGATTTTAAATTATCAATATTGTAATGAATCAAATGCATAGACTTATTGTAATAGAACGAGTCCATGTCTTTGCCTCCCCCTCCTTGTCTCCCATAGGAGTTGTGTCTATCTATGCAACCATGTCTGTTGTGTCATCATCCCCAACCTCAAACTAAAACTTAAAATTGGTAATGGTACCCAAACATAGATTACTGCACATAATGCAAGTATGTAACACACAAACATGTGAGGAACTTCTAGATGTACTAGCACTAGCATCATCAATACGAGGAGGGAACATTGACCTAGTTTGGATGACTAGTAGATTGCTCAAGTAATGAATGACTCTAATAAATGTTGCACTAGCCTCAATGATGATGTCAAGATACTGCATTGGAGGATGGTTGAGGATATTAGGGGGAACAAATGTGGTGGCTTTCCTCTACTTTTCCCCAGGTCTATCCTACACAACTCCACCTCCTACGATCATGTTGGGCCTCTTGCTCAATTAATTAACTTTATACCTTTTGATAAAATCAACATATAGTTTCTCAAGAAATATATGGGCACCTCAAAATTTTTGTATCATAATTTGTCAAAAACCACCCACTAATGATCCCAAAAATGATCTCTAATGGCCTCATTAGTGCACCATTTGATTGACAATTTTTAGTTTTCTATGGTAAACTACTTTACTAGTTTTAAGGTCAACAAATAGGATAGTTAATTCATTTTTACTAATATGATGGGATGAAACCCCATCATACTTCAAGTCATCATCAAACTGGTAGTGCATCTCAACACACCAACTAAGAATTGTATCATGCTATTGGGTAAGGGTCTCAATATTAGTCATAATAGTATTAAGGGTGGCTAGCATGGGATATAAACTAGGGATAGTATTATATGTTTGTTTCACAACTCTCAATTGATTTAGATTTTCTTGAACTAAGTCTTGAACTTAAGGAGGGTTTTGAGGGGGTAGTGGTGGTTGTGGATTGTCTTCAAGATCATCATTTGGTGGTGGATTGTTTGGAGGTTGGTTTGGGTTTGACATACCTTTTTATAATGAAAATAAACATAGAATTACAATTTGATTAAACCATTTATAAAGAAAAATTTTAAGAAAAAATGAATGAAATCAATTGAAAAACAATAAAAATCAAACCTAATAATGTTGGAATTTTTAGAATAACTGAGAGGGGAGGTGAATCAGTTATCCAAAGTCCAGATGTATAAATAAATCTTTTCAATGCTTAATAGACCCATATCCATAAAGCCTTATCATGCATGCATCCATTAAGATCATACAATAATTAAAATTTGTAGGTTACTATCCTAGGTCAAAAGAACTTTGCATAAATGTAAACATAAAACAACATAATAATATTTACACAATTTTTCATAAGGATTTTACATGGAAACCCAATTTGGGAAAAACCACCAATAATATGCTACTAATTCTCACTCTTTTAAAGTGATTCCCAATGAAAGGTCGACCCCATTAAAGGTTACAATACACACTATTAAATGTGACCTGGTTAAAAGATTTCAATCACCCTATTAAGAGTGAGCCTTGTTAGAGGACTTTAGATCATTCCATTAGAATGTCACTCAGTCAAAGGATTTACAAATGACTGTTAGGTCAACTTTAATCCAAAGGATTTACCCTAGACTAATGCAATGATTAGAAAGTAATAGCAAGGCTTGATTTGATAACAAATTATGACTCACTTGTAGCTTATAGATCTTTATTTTAGGCCTCCATTCTACTTGGTATTCATACACGTTAGATTTGATAGCTTGTTTACCCTTCAAGCATTCATACTCTTAAGCCTTCTTGCTTTGCATGCCAACTACAGTCACTTCTATTTGACCATTGAATCTAGAAATACCCTAGAATCCTTGTCTTCCTTTGGTTCTCACACATAAAAACCTTCTCTTTTGACCAACTATCTCCATAAATAAAGAATTTAGATATTTTTCCACTTAACCACAATCACCCATTTTAGGGTTAGGTCAGATTAGGTAGGATACATTGAATCTACCCACTTTTCCTTTTGGTTCCTCTAGAAACTTCTTCTACAATCTTCCTTAGATTCACCTCAAAATGGTTTACCTTGAATTTTGTGTGACCAATTCATCATAGTTATCTTTTACATGCTTCACATAATTCAAGAAAATAAAATAGTCAACTTAGATTTGTCAAATCTTTGATTTAACACATTTAATAGAACTTGACATCAATATTCTATCACTTGACATCTATACTATTATGTCACTCGGCCAACACTATTTCACTTGGAAAACACTAAAGTTTACTAATGCTCAGTACCAACTAAACTTTAGTCAAAATATACTAACAATCACTCAAATTCCACTATTTTTCATCTTTTCTCAGCACATCTTGTTTTTCAGTCAACCTCCACTAATTTTTTGCTCAACTTACACTAACTACTTGACAAGATTTGTCAGACACTTTTCATACTTGATCTTCTTCTAGTCTTAACTTGAGTAATATTTCATTATAGACTTTAAGTATATAATCAATACACTATAGTATCAATGTATCACATGGTCTTAATTCTTCTTTTATATACCAAATAGCTCAACCTTTCTTTAGGTGCTATTATTATCTCCTCTTTTCAAGTCCTCTTCATCAATAAACTAAATGATAACTTTCAGACCAAAAAGAAATTGTCTCACAAGAAGGTAGAAAGTTTGATATCATTGACAAAATAATGATTGCTCCATTATAGGTTCTTCATTTCAAAAAAAATATTATATCAACAATCTCCCTCTTTGGCATTGATGGAAAACTAGTACCAACAACAATACCAAAAAGAAAATAAATCTTGAAATTTCTCCTTCTATTAGTGTAATATATGTCCTATTGGTTTTTGAAAACGCTGGAGGGTTTTCAATTATCCCCATGAGAATATGACACATCTAGGGGCAGCTAACTCCCATTATCAACATATCATTTTAGACACAAGGCCAAGTATAAGGCATGACCCCTCTTCTACTTCAGGCTCTGCTAAACCTAGGCGGGTGGACCTGATATTCAAACAATACCATACCAGTGCAAAACATATCCCTGAATCTATTAAGCAGATGAAACCCTTATATCTCCTAGTAACTCATGAAATGACACAAATCTCCAGTAGCTAAATGCAAATCTAGAATATTCACAAGCTGAGTGAGGGCATTCTATTTAGGTCCTTTAACATAAAAATGTAAAGATGATTTTGATTTTGATTTTATGTGGATGGGGGAAAGCGGATGAAAACCATGCATGGACAACAACTTAATGACCCTGTATTTGATCAGTGCCTGATCCATTGGGCAAATTCATGAACCTCTCTCATGCATTTTGATATTTGATACTTATTCATATATTCAGATATATGATCTATCCATTAACCTTGCTAATAGACATCAATGTTCATTTCAAATCTCATTTTTATCTGATATCCTTCTCAATAAACTTGCAACCCTATTGAATCTCCAAAGCATTTACACAATTCCTTGAATCATCAGCAACAATGAAACAACATACAACCTTAAGGGACTGCAAAAATGACCTAGGCTCTTTGTTCAAAGATCATAAAATATCACAGATCAACTGAGAATGGAGACAAGATTTAAACTAAAACTAAACCCTTGTTGTTCTTTGTATTTATTTCCTTGAAATAATACATGAAAATGCAGGAAATTAACTCACAAGCTACCTAATAAACCAGACTTTATAGTAACAAATGTTGTCATACAGAAAGAAATTGGTGGGAATGAGAAGCTGATGGGTTGGGAAGGAGGTATCACAGCCAAAGCAAAGCTTCATGGTATGGAACCAGCACATCCCAGGTCTTCCATTTAGAATTCATCAATTCCAAGGCCAATTCTGCGAAGTGTTTCCATTCCAGAGACTTTCTAATATTTTCCAACCCCTACAATAGAGAAGAAGAAAGCATAAATAGAGAGGAAGCAATTCCCAGATTCATTTTGCAACTGACATGTGTCCAGCTAGAAAACCTTCTCAATCAGGTTAAAACAACTCTCTAATCTTTCCCCTCAACTACTGAATCAAATCCTTTTTAGTTATGCCTCAAAAAGCATCAAATATCTAAAATGTATGATTGAACCAACAACTGACTTGATTCTTGATCTAGAATGGTAAAAATTAAAAATTAGTTTTAAAAATGACTTCAAAAAGCCAAGAAAATCTTCTACACTTGATTTTCTTCATATTCAGACCTTACTAGTCCTTCAAAACTGCCCTGTAACCACCTTTGATACTTTACGATCAAATTTGTTCACTATATTGAGAATGCCCCAGATTTAACAAAATTGCCTACGGACTGAACCAGTGCAGACCTGTGCAAAATTTGACCCCATATTCGGAAAATTTACTTCCTCTCGGTTCCAACGGTATGCTACACTGCTCATTTCTGATAAAAAATGCCCCTGATATGGCCATTTGAATTTCAAGCTCTTGGACTGAACCAGAGCATTAAAATTCAAAAATTTAAAAATTTTATATAGTTGAACTATATAAACTTTAAATTTATTTCAAATTCTTCATTTTAATGATCTATGCATTGAATATTTGGACTTTACTTTTAAAATCATTTCTCTTTTTGCCCTTGCCACTTGTCAAAATTTGACTCGCTATGCACTATATAGAAGATTAATTAACTAATTAATTAATATCAATTAATCAGTCCTTTAATTTTACTTCCCATAGCATCGGAGGCTTTAATTTTTTCCTTTATGTGCATCCACTTAGCCTCTTGCTTTAATTTCTTTTACGCTGCTACGCAATCGCGTATCACCAGAAACCTTTAAAATTTTGCTCACGCTCTTTTGAGCCGAGCATAGAATGAAGAGGTTTGGAGATCATCTCACATTCACACACAAGCCTGGATTGGTTGTATGGAGCTGATCATTAAAATTTAATAATTATAACCCCATGGGCCCCCTCCACATAGTCACGGCTTTTCAAAAGCTTTTGGTTTCAATACACCAAGCAATTTGTGTACAATCACATTTAAAGTTTAAATAATTTGATCTACTAGCAATGTGGGATATTGCCTTCACACTATTTTCCCTTTTTGAATGCGATTTTCTAATCATTGACTTCGTGGCTTTGATTTTCTTTTAGAATGTGTGACAAGTTTCCTTTATTGCTTGCCTATAACTTGTATTTGGAGCTGTCCCCTACTTTAAAAATGTCATGTGCTACTTTTTATTGTTCATGCCAACTCCTCTATTCTTTGACTGCGGATTGTCTTCATTGGTCTATGTTGCCTACTCCTTTGGATGGCTAGAGCAACATCTTCCTTTCATACACTGTTTGAAATGCCCACTCCTACCTTTTATGCATGTTTTTCTTAGCAGTCACTAGCCTCATCCTTTGATTTGAATGTGTGGGCGTATCATTGTAATGGTTTCTCTTATTTAGCGATGCTTCCTTAGCGTGGCTGCCTCTTAAAACACATTTGAGTTCCTTTATTCGATGCCCTTTTTTCAACGCAAGATTTTCTGTTTTATTTGGTGCTGCTTCAAACTTGGCATTCATTCAAAACATTTCCCACTTCTAAACCCTTGCTAATACATGAGCTCTTGCTTTCTTGCTCATGACTTTTCTCTTTTATTTGCTGAGGCTCTTATTTTAGCATCCATCATGATTATGAAGTGTTCTGCCTACTCCTTTTTTAAATGGGAACTTCCTTTACTGTGTGGGTTTCTTCATTTACATGTCTCCAGTAAAAAATGATTTAATATAATAAATCAGAATTTTATCAAGTTGTGTACTATGTATCAAAAGTTTCCCTTCTAAAAATAATGATATTAATGTGTGGCTTTGACTATTATGCTATTGTTGGCTATGATGGCTCAAAGCTTCAATCAAATATGGAGGTGTTTGATACTTGTGCAAGTTCAACAATCCTGTAGATACTTTCAGCCAACTTCTTTTAACCAATTCTACACATTGTGAATTTGTGTTTGGAGGCCTGCCAGTTGGCCTTAAAAACTGAGTCAACCAAGTAACCAGGCCATAAAAATTGGCATGAGTGTTCAATCCTAAACAATCTATCATATTGAAAATTTTCAGCCCATGACGAATTCGTAGTCAAAAGATTTTAATTGCCGAACATTCATACTTCAATTATCCTGTAGGCAAACAATGTTAAAAAACATAAACTAGGCTCGGGTTCGGCATTATAAAACTGGGTTATTGATCACTTGGGGTTTCGAAAACTAGGATATAGGTTCTTTGCCATGAAAAGAAACTAATTCTATGGTTTGGGCTCATGAAGAATCGCAGGACACATTTGACGAATTTTCGAAAATAGGCACTAAGAAATTTTAATTGGGAAATGTGTCAAAAAGTATTTTTTGGCAAATGTACAAATATATGAAAGTATGCAAATGGATTCATCATGACTTGGGAATTGGCATACTTCAAGTATTTTCAAGAGACAATATAATGATACAATCCATTTAGGCTAACCAATCACAGGGTCAAAGTTATAATGTGTCGAACAGAGGTATGGATCAATCTGGATACCTTAGCTGTAACAAAATAATATAAACTGAGTTTTTAATCATGTTAGCCAACTGACCAAATGGATTCATTATGATCTCAAAATTGGAACATATGAAGTGTTTGACCCCTAGAACATAATACAGAAATAATTTCTTCATTTGGGTCAATTGGTTCAAATATATTATTGGTCGAACAGGGCTTCCCAGAATTGTGAACAACTAGAAAAATGCACAAAATAGTAAATGACCAACTTTGGGGGGTTTGAAACCTAGTTAAACGGATTCAAAATGACTTAAAAATTTGAACATAGGTTCTTTGATATGCATACTAAACATCCCCAAAGCAGCAGGTCATGGCACATTCTAGGGTAAAAGATATTTAAAGACAAACTGGGCCTCTGGTCGCTATTTGACACAGGCAAAATTGCAAGTTTTGACACTAGCTCAAAATAAAACTTCGCAGAATGGTTCAAAATGTTAGTTTAACTTCATGGAACACATAGAAACAATGAATAAAAGGTGTTAGAAGCATTAAACACCTCTTAGGCCTCAAACTAACAGCTGGGTACATAGGCACATAAAAGCATTTATAGGGCTCAAAATCTCAATGGTACTCAAAATTGACTATGCAATTTTTAGTCCCAACATATCCTTCCTTTGTGTAGGGTAATGTGAGCTATTTCAAGTTCCTTTATTACTTCTTCACCCTTTTTCTTAGAACTGCTTCTTATTGAGTACCAATAACAATACCAAAAAAAAAATAAAACTTTGAAATTTGTCCCCCTATTAGTGTAATATATGTCCTTCCTTTGTCTAGGGTAATGTGAGCTATTTCAAGTTCCTTTGCTGCTTCTTCTCCCCCTTTTTCTATAACTCCTTTGTACTGATATTCAAGTATCTATGGATATGTGAAGGATCATGGTGTACCAAACTATGACCTTAAGTGGCAGTGAAAAATCAGCAAATCAAGTTTATGTCAACTTGACACATAATTTTAAAGTGGTTATGATTTTTATATCAAAAAGTTGTAAGAAAATAATCTATAGGAAATTGAATGTAGTTTCTAAAATAATAGGCTTTATCAGGAGAAAAAAATAATTGATTGGTCAAAAGTTTGAATTTTAATGCAGTACTACGAAAATTTCAGAGTGAAAATAAAAAGTAGGTGTATGACTAACCACCTTAATCAAAATCAAATGATAATATTTTTTAAAATATAATTATAGATATGAAAAGTATACTCATGCCCGGATGTGATGCATATTTTTTGGTATTTTTATTTCAAATAAATAATTAAATATGAATTTTCTACCAAAACCTTTTTGGAAAAAAAATAGTCCCATGTCTGACAACCTTGACTAATAGAAATTTTTACCAAATTTAATTTAATTTTTTTTTTCTTATACTAGGTGAAGCATAGAATGTGACACAACTTTTAGATTTAAAAAATGTTACACCATTTGAAAGTTATAACTATTTTTCAATTAGTATGTCAATCGGCACTTTACAATAATCTTCATTGATAATTAATTAATAAATACTTATCGAACTCAAAATTTGATAGAAAGTATATTGATGGAATCTCGAGAGCAATATTAAAAAAAAAATTTCGTTTCATTCAATTTCGATCAAAATAACATTGTTAGATGGCTATTCAAAGTTTGAGTGTCACTAAAACCCTCTTCAAACATGTCTTTTGGGTTGACTAGGTAGGCTTGGTAAATACCAAGCCTAATCAGATATCCGATATGCTTCGACAGAATTTGGGTGAGAAATTTCAAATCCCAACCCATTTTGGAGGGAAAATTGCATTTAAAAGTTATAGCTTATGATTTATAAATTATTTCACTTATATTACTATGTAAAGACATATATATATATATATATATATATATATATATAATAACGTAATGTAAAGATATAAGATATAATCTATTAATATATAACAATATATTATGTTAATCTTATTACAATCTATAAATATAATTTATATTATTATTATTTTTACTAAATATAATAATGTAATATATAGATATTATATATATATATAATATGTATTATATATTATTATATTAATATTTATGTTATTAATATATATGTATATTATTAATATATATGAGTCAAAGGGGGTCATAGGTCAACCATTGACCCCCTTTGACACATTAAATGACGACATATGTCCCTATGGGTCCTAGGACCCCTAGGAACATATTACAATAGTTAATAAGGGTCAAAGGGTGACTTATGACCCCTTCTAACCCATTTAATGATGACATATGTCTCTAGGGGTCTTACGACCCCTACGAACATATTAGAATAATTCATATTGGTCAAAGGGGCTCATAGGGTGACCTATAACCCACTTTGGCTCATTAAATGACAACATATGTCCCTAAGGGTCCTAGGACCCCTAGGGACATTAGAATCATTCATATGGGACAAACTCTATGACCCCCTTTGACCCATTAAATGATGACATATGTCCCTAGGGGTTTTAGGACCCCTAGGTACATATTAGAATTATTCATATAGGTCAAAGGGGGTCATTGGGTGACCTGTGAAACTCTTTGACCCATTAAATGATGACATATTTCCCTAGGGTTCCTAAGACCCCTACGGACATATTAGAATGGTTAATATGTGTCAAAGGGGGTCGTAGGTTGACCTATGACCCTCTTTGACCTATTAAATAACAAGATATGTCCCTAGGGATCCTAGGACCCCTAGGGACATATTAGAATCGTTCATATGAGTCAAAGGGGGTCATAGGGTGACCTATGACCCCCTTTGATTCATTAAATGATGACATATGTCCCTAGGGGTCCTAAGACCCCTAAGGACATATTATAATCATTCATATAGGTCAAAGGGGGTCATAGGGCCCTTTGACCCATTAAATGACGACATATGTCCCTAGGAGTCCTAGGACCCCTAGGGACATATTAGAATGATTAATATGGGTCAAAGGGGGTCCTCTTTGACCAAAGAACATGTTAGAATGGTTAATATAGGTCAAATGGGGTCATAGGGTGACCAATGATCCCCTTTGACCCATTAAATGACAACATATGTCTCTAGGGTTCCTAGGACCCTTAGGGACATATTAGAATGGTTAATGTGTGAAAGGCAGTCATAGGTTGACCTATGACCCCCCGCCCCCGCCCCACCCCCCGACCCATTAAATGAAGAGATATGTCCCCAGGGGTCTTAGGACCCCTAGGGACATATTAAAATGATATATATGGGTCAAAGGGAGTCATAGGGTGACCTATGACCCCCTTTGACCCATTAAATGATGACATATGTCCCTAGGGGTCCTAGGACCCTTAGAGACATATTATAATGGTTAATATGGGTCAAAGAGGGTCATAGGGTGTCTTATGATCCCCTTTGACTCATTAAATGACGACATATGTCCCTAGGGGTCCTAGGACCCCTAGGGACATATTAGAATGGTTAATATGTGTCAAAGGGGGTCATAGGTTGACCTATGACTCCCTTTGACCCATTAAATGATGACATATGTCCCTAGGGGTCCTAGGACCCTTAGGGAAATATTAAAATGGTATATATAGGTCAAAGGGAGTCATAGGGTGATTTATGACACCCTTCGACCCATTAAACGATGACATATGTCACTAGGGGTCTTAGGACTCCTAGGGATATATTAGAATGGTTAATATGTGTGAAAGGGGGTCATAGGTTGACCTATGACCCCCCACGACCCATTAAATGATGAGATATGTCGTTAAGGGTCTTTGGACCCCTAGGGATATATTAGAATAGTATATATGGGTCAAAGAGGGTCATAGGTTGACCTATGACCTCCTTTGACCCATTAAATGATGAAATATGTCCCTAGGGCTCTTAGGACCCCTAGAAACATATTAGAATGGTTAATATGGGTCAAAGAGGGTCATAGGGTGACCTATGACCCCCTTTGACCCATTAAATGATGGCATATATCCTTAGGTGTCTTAAGACACCTAGGGACATATTAGAATGGTTAATATGTGTCAAAGGGTGTCATAGGTTGACCTATGACCCCCTTTGACCCATTAAATGATGACATATGTCACTAGGGGTCCTAAGACCCCTAGGGACATATTAGAATGGTATATATGACTCAAAAAGGGTCATAGGGTGACCTATGACCCCCTTCGACTCATTAAATAATGACATATGTCCCTAGGGGTCCTAGGACTCCTAGGGACATAGTAGAATGGTTAATATATGTGAAAGGGGGTCATAGGTTGACCTATGACCCCCCATGATCCATCACCCTATAACTCTTTTTGATCCATTAAATGATGACATATCTCCTTAGGGGTCCTAAGACCTCCAAAGACATATTATAATGGTTAATATGTGTGAAAGGGGTTCATAGGTTGACCTATGACCCTCCACAACCCATTAAATGATGAGATATGTCCTAGGATCCCTAGGGACATATTAGAGTGGTATATATGGCTCAAAGGGGGTCATAGGGTGACCTATGACCCCCTTTGACCCATTAAATGATGACATATGTCTCTAGGGGTCGTAGGACCTCTAGGGACATATTAGAATGGTTAATATAGGTCAGAGAGGGTCATAGGTCACCCTATGACACCCTTGGACCCATTAAATGATGAGATATATCTATAGGGTTTCTAAGACTCTTAGGGACATATTATAATGGTTAATATGTGTCAAAGGGGGTCATAGGTTGACCTATAACCCCCTTTGACCTATTAAATGACAACATATGTCCCTAGGGGTCCTAGGATCCCTAGGGACATATTAGAATTGTATATATGGGTCAAAGGAGGTCATAGGGTGACCTATGACCCCCTTTGACCCATTAAATGACGACATATGTCCCTAGGGGTCCTAAGACCCCTTGGGACATATTAAAATGGTATATATGGGTGAAAGGGGGTCATAGAGTGACCTATGACCCCCTTCGACCCATTAAATGATGACATATGTCGCTAGGGATCCTAGGACCCCTAGGGACATATTAGAATGGTTAATATGGGTCAAAGGGTGTCATAGGGTGACCTATGACCCCCTTCAATGCATTAAATGATAAAATATGTCCCTAGGGGTCCTAAGACCCCTAGGGACATATTAGAATGATTAATTTGGGTCAAAGGGTGTCATAGGGTGACCTATGACCCCCTTCGACCCATTAAATGATGACATATGTCCCTAGGGGTCCTAGGACCCCTAGGGACATATTAGAATGGTTAATATGAGTCAAATGATGTCATAGGGTGACCTATGACCTCCTTCAACCTATTAAATGATGATATATGTCCCTAGGGGTCATGGGACTCCTAAGGACATATTAGAATGGTTAATATGTGTGAAAGGGGGTCATAGGTTGACCTATGACCCCCCATGACCCATTAAATGTTGAGATATGTCCCTAGTGGTCTTAGGACCCCTAGGGACATATTAGAATAGTATATATGGGTCAAATGGGGTCATAGGGTGACTTATGACCCCCTTTGACTCATTAAATGATGACATATGTCCCTATGGGTCCTAGGATCCCTAGGGACAAACTAGAATGGTTAATATGGGTCAAAGAGGGTCATAGGGTGACCTATGACCTCCTTTGACCCATTAAATGACAACATATGTCCCTAGGGGTCTTAGGACCCGTAGAGACATATTACAATGGTTAATATGTCTCAAACCTATGACCCCCTTTGACCCATGAAATGATGACATATGTTGCTAGGGGTCCAAGGATCTCTAGAGACATATTAGAATGGTATATATGGATCAAAGGGGGTCATAGGATGACCTATGAGCCCCTTTGACTCATTAAATGATGACTTATGTCCCTAGGGGTCCTAGGTCCCCTAGGGATATATTAGAATGGTTAATATGTGTGAAAGGGGGTCATAGGTTGACCTATGACCCTCCACAACCCATTAAATGATGAGATATGTCCTTAGGGGTCCTAGGACCCCTAGGGACATATTAGAATTGTATATATGGGTCAAAGGGGGTCATAGGGTGACCTATGACCCCCTTTGACCCATTAAATGACTAGATATGTCCCTAGGTGTCCTAGGACCCCTAGGGATATATTAGAATGGTATATTTGGGTCAAAGGGGGTCATAAGGTGATGAGCTAGCCGATGATGAACTAGCACCAATATCATCAACACGAGGACGTAGGACTGACCTAGCCTGAGATATCATTAGGCTACTCAGCCTATGAATGACTCTGATGGTTTGAGAGCTAGCCTCTGTCATAATATCTGGGTACTGCACTTGAGAAGGAGGGGAGATATAATTGGGGGCGACAAAAGTGCTAGCTTTCATCCACTGGGGAGAGGGTCTATCCTGAGGAGCTCCTAGTCCTAAGCCCATGTTGGGCTTCATGCTCCAATAGTTTACTTTAAGTTTCAACACAAATTCTGCATATAATTTTCTAAGGAAATAAAATGGTATGTCTAAATTTCCATGTGGAGGGATATAAAAGACCATCCACCAATGATCTCAAAAGTTTTCATGTATGGCATCATTTGTTCACCATTTAATGGATAGTTTGGATTTTTTGGGTCAATTGGTAAACCCATTTTCGGGTTTGCAAAAAGGCTAGCCAAAACTTCTTTGGTTATGTTGAGGGCCACAATCTCATCATAGTCCAAACCATCATCAAACATCACGTGCATTTCATCACGCCAACGAAGAGTGACATTTTTTTGGTTTGTAAGGGTTTCAATGTTATCCACTATGGTGTTTAACGTGGATAACATAGGAGCCAATGCAAGTACATTATTATATGTTCTATGCAAACCTCTCAACTCAGTGAGATTCTCATTTATCAAATCTTCAATTTGAGGAGGGTTTTGAGGGGGTAGAGGATCATTTGGTGGACAATTTTGTGGGGGTACTAGATCATTTGGTGGGGGGTTACGAGGAATATTATCATGTGCCTCAGTGTCATCATTCTGATTAGCCATTCCTATTGAGTTGCAAAACATAATATATATTAAAAAAAACTTTAATTTTAACCAATTTTTTCAAAAAAACCCAAGATTCAACTAAAACAAACAAAATTATGGTAAAATCTATTCAATTTAGATTAAAAATGAATTAAAAAAACAAAGAAAACTTACTTGGATATCTGATATTCGATATTGAATCCGATATTCGATGTAGAACCCAATATCGGTCACCCTTGGCCTCAAAATCTGAAAAATACAAGGCCATGGGTCTGTGTTTTTTTTTATATATGTGATGGCAGGGATTGTATATCCGATATTATATTGGATATTCGATATAATATCGAATATCCAATATATTGGATATGATATTTTATAAAATGAATCTCATATTTTATAACGCAAATCATTTTACATAACATATGATATTTTATATTACATTATATTATATTTTACATTATGTTATATTATTATATTATTATAATATAATATTATTATTATATTATTATAATATAATATTATTATTATATTATATTATATTATATTATTATAATTTATATATTATATTATATATTACTTTTTTATTATATATTATGATATAATATATTACTTTATTATTATTATATTTATATTATATTATTATAATGTATTATATTATATTATATTATTATAATATAATAAATTATAATATAATATTATAATGTATTATATTATATTATAATATTATAAGGTAATATTTTTGTATTATTATAATATAATAATAATAATATTATATTAGGCTCCCTAGCATATTGGATTTCTTATATGTTTTCGGATATCCGATCTGTAATCGGATATCCGATAAGGCTCGAGCTCACCTTCCAGGTTTGGTACCTAGATAGGTGGAAAAAAGTCAGAGCAAATTTTGAAGCGCTTTTAGACATCTTCAAACTCTGTTTTTTTCACATTGCCACTTTTTGGCACACCATGATCTTGCACATACCCCTATCTTTCTCTATTTGCTCTACTCTTTCAAATTATTTCTCCCTCTTACTAGGTATATTATTGTCTCTTACTCATTTATCCCTCATCTATATATTTTAATATCTCTATCTAGTAGTTATTCCCTACTTATCTTTAGGTACACTATCGCCCTCTTTGACAATAACACCAACTACCTGTCATCTCTACATGCAGATATAATTAATTTTGAGTTCTCCCTTTGTCACCTTTCATGTGGCTATAAATCTTCTAATTCAACTCTTTCATTACTTTAGGCAGCTCCTAAAGTAAGATCCATTGCATTAAATTGTAAGATACAACATTTAGCTCAGTTGATGCAGGGCACTACTTATGCTTTTTAAGTAGCTTTAGATAGGGGTATCACCCCTAGTTTACCTTTTAGATACTCATGAGCATCCTTAGGTCAAAATTTTGTGAATATAGATTAGATATCTATTCTTTTTTATTTACATGTTCCATCCTCACTTCTTTGTTTGGAACCAACTCTTTCAAGTAATGATACTTGATTGCAAACTGCTTAGTATTTGTGTGCATCACATTGTTCTTTGATATGTTTATAACACTTGTATTATCAAAATAAAATACCACATGTTCAATGATTTCCTCCTTCATTTCTTTGAGTGGCTATTTGATCCATACCACATTTCTACAGTTTATTGCAACAACCACATATTTAGCTTCAATAGTGTACTGAGATATGCAATTTTGTTTCTTTCTTGTCTAGGTGACCGACATCTTTCCTAAGAAAAATGCTCCACCACTTGTGCTCTTTCTGTCATCAATGTTTCCAACCTAATCAACATCTATATAGGCTCTCAACTCAATTTAAAATTTTTTTCTTGTAGTATAGAACATAGTTTTTTGTTCCTTTCAAATATCTCATAATTCTCTTAACATCCATCAAATGATTCTCTTTAAGATTTGTAGAGAATCTTGCAACAATCCCAACATATCAAGCAATGTCAAGTCTACTATGTACATATTATAATTTTCCAATCATGTATATGTACAATGTTTGATTCACATCAATAGAATCATCATTCTTTGAGATTTTATTTCATGTCACCATAGGTATGCTAACTGGTTTTGAATCTTCCAATCCAAAAGTTTTCAATATTTCCTTTACACACTTAGATCGAGTGATTTATATACTATACTTCATCTAACATAATTGCAAACCAAAAAAGAACTTGATCTCTCCAAACATAGACATTTCAAGTTATTTATTCATTTCATTTGCAAATGTATTACACAAAGTATCTTGACCTCCAAATATGATATCATCAACAAAAATTTCAGCAATTAGAATACCTTTACCTCCTTCTATCTTCAAGTATAAATTTTTGTTATCACCAACCCTCTCAAAACCAGTCTTCATAAGACAATTATGAAACCTTTCATACCATGCTTTGAGGGCTTGCTTTAAACTAGATAAAGCTTTGTGTAGTCTACCTACCATGTTCTTGTGTTAACATCAACAAATCCTTTTGGTTGTTCTATATAAATCTCTTCTTCTAATATGCCATTCAGAAATGTTGACTTCATATCCATTTGATAAACTTTGAAACCTTTGTATGTAGAGTAAGCAAGCAAAGTTCTTACTCCTTCCAATCTTGTACTATGGTTTGAGAACTAGAGTCCATGTCTTTTTCTTCTCAATATCCTCAATCTCTTCTCTCATGGCTTTACTCCAATCCTCATTTTCTAAGGCCTCTTTCACTAAATTAGGCTCATGCATGCTAAAAAAAATTGTATCACTTCTTATCCCATTCCTTTTAATTGGTCTAGCATCTTTTTATCCAGTAATTTTTCTAGTAGGGTGATGTCTTTTGACATACTTTGAAAATTTTGGTTCTTCTCTTCTTTCTTCAATAGGTCCTTCAACTTTAGAATCACTATGTACTTCTCTATACAATAACTCAGCATTCATTTCATGTACACTTATCTTAGAATCAAATGGCGCCTCTGCTTCTATCCACAACTTGGCTCCCAACTGTAACTTAGTTCCTAATTGCAACTTGGTTCCTGACTACAACTCAACATTCATTGTATCTGACTTGGGTATCATTGAAACTTGTTTTTGATTTACAACTTGGTTTAAAATTTTTTTTGGAATTACAAATGGGAAACATACACTTTTGAGGGGGGGGGATTGGGGTGAATCAGAAGTTCAAACTTTAGGAACAAAAACTTTTAGCCATTCATCAAATGCGCATAACATATGAACTAAAAATAACTAGTAAAGTAAATAAATCAAAACATGTAAGCACATACACACTTGACACCATATATGATTACCCAAAAACTCTCCAAATGAGAAGGTAAAACTGGGGTGGGGATGGCACCCACAATTCTTCACTGCTATAGCAATAGAGTGTCACCAATTATAGTTACAATAAGTTAAATCATGATACATAATCTACCCTATTAAAAGCTTACAAGGACTGCTAAGTCCCACCTTGTTAGAGGATTTTAACACCCTATTAGAAGTGTGCCTATTTAAAGGACTTTAGAACATTCACTTGGAATGTCACCCTATTAAAGGGTATTCTAAATACTGTTAAATCAACCTTAGTCCAAAGGATTTTACCCTAATTGGTACAATTGTTAGAGAGTATAGTAGAGTATTTGATCTAATACAACTTAAAACTTTTACTTTCTGATTTTAGATCACAATTCTGTCCTTCTTGATCCTCTTTGATCTAATATGTCAATGCTGTGTCTTTGATCCTCTATTTTGTAAACTAAATCTACAATTCTTTTGATATGCTAAGTCACCTTGAATTATCTCTAAATAATTCATTCATTCACCCCTTGATATCACTTCTCTCTCGATCCTTTCTCTATCTTAAAAATGCTAGGGCATCATCTTCCTTACTAAGACTTTGGTGGCTTAGGGTTAGGTATGAATCTATGGCTGAGATTCAGCCTTTTTTCCATTTACCTCTTCCTATTTTATGATTGGATGCATGTGATTGCATAGAGAATTCAAATAGATTCATTCTTATCTTTAAAGCTTTTAGATCTATCCATAAATTGACATAAAAATGGTTTACATAGTTTTTTGTGTCATCACAAATAACTATGTCCAATCTATGTTACTTGACACTTGATGTTACTAATGCTTGACATATACTACAATTCTATTTCTAGCTCAGCACATAAACTACTTGGAATCAACTATCTACTCGACACTTGAATCACTCAGCATGGTCTATCTGCTTGACACTTGAGTGAGTCAGCACATGAGTGACTTGACACTCATGGAAACTCAGCATAGTCTATATTTTCATATTATACTCAGCATGCATTACTAGTTTAGCATGAACTTAGTAAATGACTTAATTGTGTTGACACTCAATTGTCAAAACCAATTTGAGATCAAAAATCTCCCCCTTTGACATGAGTGTCAAAAACACTTATCTATTCATAACTATCCAATCTTCTTGAGTATAATATATTCACAGCTCAGCATATATACAAAACTTCAAAATGTTGAAAATTTTGTGATAGGCTATATACCTCAAAATTTTGTAACTCCCCTTGAGTTAGTGTGCCTATATTATGTCCAAAAATCTTTTCTCCTCTTTTTCTATTCATTTGTTTGCTCCCCCTTTGGTTTATCTCCCCCTTTCTTCTATCTCCCCTTGCATGTTTACTTCTTTATATCTCCCTCTTTTTGACACTTATGTCAAAGGGTCTATACATTGATTGTGTATTTGTCCAAAAAGTTTTTGTGGACTTCCATTATGATTTTTAGAGCAGCATCCCAATTTTCACATGCAACATCTAATGACTTTATTTGGATGGCTATCTCTACTTCAAGGTGAACTAGTCCATCTAATTTTAAAAGATTTGGATCTTTCTTCATCAAAGTCTCTGCATATCCTAGTTCTTTATGGAGTATCTTCATATGAGGGTTAAGGGAGTTTTGGATGCTAATCAATTTGGCTCTTATATTAGCCTCTTTTGCTGTTAGCACAACTAGTTGATTTTATGTTTGAAACAATGAATAGAAATGCTTCTCACTTTGAGCTAGGTTCTAAGGTAGTTGCATACCTAAGATTTTCAATTAGCTCTCTAGACTCATAATTTTATGGCTTGTTTCTTGTGTAAAGAGTGTGGGATCACATAGTTTTGTGTACAATGAGAATATGTTCTCAAGTACCTTCTTCACTTTCTCAATTTTTGTAGCCAATTGTACTTGTGCCAATGCTACATCACCAGATATCTTCTCATTTACTTTCCTTTGAAATTTTCTTTCAGACCATTCTATAAGTTTAGCATTTGTACCTTGGTCTTCATTATTCAATTGTTCCACAATATCTAATAGATATTCTGATATTGGCTTTGATTCTTTAGGTGTTTGCAAGCTAAATACATCTAAGAAAATATCTTTTATTTCCTGCAATGCTTGCCTCTATTTATACTCCTTTCTGAGTATCTCCAAAATTTTCTTATTTTCCAAGGCTTGTTGCATCAAGCCTATCCATTCTAATGTCATGGTTGCATAATCAAATTTAGGTATCACTATTTCTTCATCTAGAGTTGCATCTCCATACTGAAATACCTTAGCAATATTTTTTGAACTGGAGCCTAGTGCTAAAATTTGCAATGGTACAACTTCAGTGCTCAACTCCTAAAGAACTTTTATAGTTGTGGTAGATGTTGGTAATGTTACCAATACTTGAGCGACTTCTTGCTCCTTCTCCGTTGGTATTTCCTTTTCTTTAGATATACCTTGATCAATTACTATTATCTGGCTTGCACTTTGTCTCTATGCATCAAGTTGAACATTGGCTATTTCTTTTTCTTTTTCCTCTATTGCAGTCTATGTTTATTAACCTAAATCAACTCTAACATCATCCTTTGTAGATGTTTCTTATGATGTTTGCACCAAAGTTTGAGCACTATTAGTTTAAGGGATTGTAGAAGGTGGTTCTTGTGTGTTCATCTTATCCCTTGTAATGTTAGCTACTACCTTCTAAAGATCATCAAACCGATCAATACTAGATTCTCACACAATCTGGCTTGTAGTGTGGATTGGTCAAGAATCTTCTTGAGATCTTCTGTAGTTAAGGGGTTGATGTTTTGAGCTGACCTATTAGGAACATACTTTATAATTATAGTGTCTACAGGCATGCTTGTGTCATGTGGAGGGCTCATGCTTGGCATTTGTGTGTCTTGCATACTCTTTTCTTCTTAGTACTCTTCAGTTGTAGCCATCTCATTTATCTTCTTCTATATATCCTTCACAATATTATCATATTTTACTTTTACTATTTCATCTTCCTTGTCTTCTTCTTCATCTCCATTATTTCTTCCCTCAAAGGGATCCTCGTCTCCTTCCTTAACCATTGTCAAACCATATATTAATTTCTAAATTTGAGTGGATTTCTTCACAACATCTTCAATATTGTTCTAAAGTATGTTGAATGCCCTATATTTAGGTGCAAATTTTCTATCATACTTCTTATTGGCTTTAGTAATTTGACCTTTTGTCAATCTGGCATCACCTGGGCTAGAGTGGGTTCTCTTATTTGTTTCTTCAAGTTCAAACAATAATGCCACATATTTTCAACAATAGTATACAACTCCTTTGGCATTGTGTTGTCTAGTTCAAGTGGAGTATTCTTGAACTTAGATATCATTGCATATATGGATTCCTCAATTAGATTTTTCTCTATTCTACGAAGTTTTCCAAAATCAATATTCTTTAAGCCTATCATATCTACATTATCCTTAACATTATCTCATATATTTTCAAGATCAAATTTAGGTGTATAACTTACCACTCTAAACTGACTTGTATCTTTAGACTCTATTCTTTCATCATCTGTCTCTGGTTGTGCAATGTAATTTCTTCTTTGTATCTTCTACACTGGGCCCTTCTATTTAGTAGCCTTTGTTTTCTCTTTTTCTTGGTCTTTAGCCTTTTGAGTAGTAGCCCTTGTACTTGTCCTATTGGTTGGTACTATTGGCTTTGCTAGGTTGGGCTTGATAGTCTTCTTTGCCTTTGGTTTAGCCATAGGATGAGCCTTGGCCTTTCTCTTCTTATGTGCTAAATGCATTGGTGTCTCTTTGATTTCCTCTTCCTTGACACCTTCTTCTTCTTGGTCCTCACCCATCATCTTCTTCTTCTTCTTCATTCTCCTCATCATCTTCTTCTTCCTCATCACTTGCCCCCTCACCAAAATTTTCCTTTAATTTCCTTACTAGCTTGTCTTTCTTTTTCATTATAGAAGCTATCTTCAACTCCATTTCAACTTTATACTTCATCAAATAATAGTTACCAAATATCTTGGGACCTTTATCAATCTCCTCTACTAGGAGTGTAGTAATGGCAGCTAAGGCTTCATCAACATTGATTTCATATCCTAGAGGTCTTAGCCATCTTACTCTAGGTACAACAACCTGAATGTAAGTATAATCAATATATACAAGAAAATATATGTCATTATAGTTTTGTTCTACTAAGGAGACAAGTACCCTTAACCTCTGCTTCATAGACTTCTTGAAGTTTTCAAAATAGCTTGTCATAACTGACTCAAAGTTCTCTCCCATTTGCTCAATATACTCATTAATTTGGATAGCCACTAATCTATTTGTCTTCCATCCAACTTTGCCAAAGGATGGGAATTCGTTTTGTACATAGAAGAATATGCACACAAGTATTGATCCAAATTTACATTGAGCACCTTTTTTTTTCCTAATTACTCCAAGGTTCTCCATTATTTGTTGTAATCAAAGCTCTACAAGATCATAAGTATGATCTTTCTTGACAATTTTGTAACCAACATCAACTGCTATGCAGGGTACACTAGTTAACCTACTTGACTAATAAAACTTGTGGGAAATAACCCTTATTGCAAAGTCAAGTAAGGGATTTGTAATGGTATCTATGGTCATTCCACGCTTGTTCCATTTAGCACCTGTATTTTTCTCAATTACTTCTTTAGAATCACTCCTTAGAGTTTTGGGCTGATCTAGGGTTGGAAAACCTATCACCCTATGCATAATTATTTTTGAAATCTTGATAGGTCCACCCTCTAACCATAGAAAACCATCATGAATTATGCTTAGAACTATTTTTATCCATTTAGTTTTAAACACCATAGGGAAATCTAGTGCATTGGTGAAACTCTTTCTCTCTCTCTCTCTCTCTCTCTCTCTCTCTCTACAATTTTAAATTCTTCCTTCAAGACTCCATTTTCACACAATTTATCATATGCTTGTCTTATCTCCATGTCACCTATGCCTCCTACTTTTTAGTTGTAACATTTTCTCATGTCTTGAATCATTATGACTTTAGGTAGAATCAAGGATAATGCTCCTACTAGGTCTTATTTATAGGAAACTTCTAGAATAATTTTGAAATCTAGTTGTTTAACTTCATTGCTAACTAATTGAACATCAAAAGCCTCTTTCTTCTTGACATTCTTTGAACTAGAAGCCATTTTTTTTCCAAACTAGGGTTTAACAAATTTAAACTGTGCAACTCAACTTATGAAGAATACCTTTGAAATTCAATGAACTGGTGCTTGATCTTTTCTAGAATCCTTACAAGTGCTTCAAATTGGTTTGGGAATCACTTCTTCACTCTGCTTGTTATTTCTTTGAATTTTTAATGATGAAAAATGGGTGAAAATGGACCTTACACCCTTCAAAACATCACATTTATTGCTTGGTGCTTGTATAGCTATAAACTCGACATCAACACAATTTCTCTTCCATTTGGAATCTATAGAGACTCCCTTCACTTGGCAGCTACTACAAACTTGGCTCTAACTGTATGTGACTAGCAGCTTGACATGAACTAGTATTTCATTGGGCATACATAGAAGACTTTTCATCCTCAGCAACACCATGAAAACATGAACATTTAATATTTAATTTTCCACAACTTCTTGCATCTTAATTCATGCTGATGTAATCATATTAGTACTAATTTCTTTTGGAACTAATGTATAATGTAACACACTTTAAATATCAACCCCACATACCTCTTGTTTTCTTAGTTTGATGAAGCATGACCACTTGACCCATTGGGTGAAGTGATCCCTTCTCCATTTGATGCACTGCCATCATCTTTCTTCTTCCATGTCTTGTTCATCTCCTTCATGATGTGTTCAACATCTATGTTGTCTTTTCCTTTATCAAATTTAGAATTGGGTGCCTTTGACCTTGTTGGACAATGCTTGCTAATATGATCCATCTTCAAATAGCTAAAACATGTAGTTTGACTCAACCATCTCTTATGGTTACCATTGAAGTGAGTCCTAATGCAGTTTTTAGGTATATGTCCATATTCTTGACAATAGTGACAACTATATCTTGTATTGTAATCCCAGTTATAGGAGTTTTCATAGCTTCTTATCTTTGCTAGCTTATTTGATGATGGACTTGGATTTCCATTCAAAAGCTTTATATCCGTATTTCTAACAATTGTAGCAATAACCTTCAAATCTTGGTGCATGCATGGTTCTAGTTTTGCATTCATGTGCCTAATGACCTTGCTTTTTGCACTTATGACAATGACCCATGTTCTTAGGTTTATCATGTTGATTTTCTTTCTTACTCCTGCACATATTAGCAATATGTCCTTTCTTACCACAATAATGACAAGTGGGTTTGGAGTGCTTACCTTTTTCATTCCTTTCTTCAACAACTTTGGATGATTCTCCTTCTTCAGTGCTTGTGTAGCCTAATCATGATGTATCATTATTACATCTATGAGATTTTAGTAATTGCTCAAAGTACTTGATGACTTCATTTGGCTTATATAGACTTTCAAAAACCTCTCTTTCTCTATTTAGATCATTTTCTAATTGTTCATTCTACAACTTCAATGTAGTAATCTCAATGTCTTTGACATTTAACTCATGGTGAGCATTCATCATTTTACTTAAGGTATCCAATTGCATGTTAGATATTTTGGTAAGCTCATTTGACTTCTCTTCCAATCTGTTTGTGAGGGTTCTCTTGTCTTCTTCAATCATGGTCTTGTCTTCTATAGCTTTCTTCTTTTGTTCAGTTACTTCACATTGCATCATGGCATGTGATTCTTGTTCTAGTTTGAGATTTTTGATCTCCTTAGCTTGTACTCTATTCTTTTCCATCAGATCTGCTATTTCTGCATCAAATTCATTTGAGTGTCCATTTGAAAATAACTTGGTGGTGTCAATATCTTTATATTGTGTGTCATTTTGTGCAATGGCTATCTCTTTCCTTCTCTTCAAGGATTTCCTTAACTCCTCTCTAGCCCATTCTAGTGAATGTAGAATGAGTTGAATCTCAATTCCTTGGTTCTCAATAATCTTTCATAGTTTGTAAACTTCCATTTCAAGATCTTTTCTATAAGCTGTAAAGCTTCTCCTTTTAAGAACTTAGCTGTAATACCAATTTTTGGAATTACAAATGGGAACTATACACTTTTTTTTTTTTTTTTTTTTGGGGGGGGGGGGGTGTGTGAATCATAAGTTCAAACTTTAGCAACTAAAACTTTTAACCATTCATCAGATGCACATAACATATGAACTAAAAATAGCTAGTAAATTAAATGCATCAAAACATGTAAGCACATACACACTTGACACTAGGTATGTCTATCCAGAAACCATCTAAATGAGAAGGTAAAACTAGGGTGGGGATGAAACCCACAATTAGTTACTAATGTAGCAATAAAGTGTCACCAATTATGGTTACAATAAGTTTGATCATGATACATGATCTACCCTATTAAAGGATTACAAAGACTGTTAAGTCCCACCTTGTTAGAGGACTTTAACACCCTATTAGAAGTGTGCCGGTTTAAAGGATTTTAGAACATTCACTTGGAATATCACACTGTTAAAGGATTTTCTAATGACTATTAAATAAACCTTAGTCCAAAGGATTTTATCCTAACTAATACAATTGTTAGAGAGTACAATAGAGTATTTGATCTTATACAACTTACAACTCTTACTTGATGATTTTAGATCAGAATTTTTTTCCTTCTTGATCCTCTCTGATCTAATATGTTAATGTTGTGTCTTCGATCCTCTGTTCTATAAACTGATTCTATGATTCTCTTGATT
This sequence comes from Cupressus sempervirens, assembly GCA_028749045.1. NCBI lineage: Eukaryota > Viridiplantae > Streptophyta > Pinopsida > Cupressales > Cupressaceae > Cupressus > Cupressus sempervirens. The sequence continues at coordinate 702,563,275 of CM053786.1, read as the reverse complement.
TTCTAAGTCACCTTGAATGATCTCTAAACAACTTATTCATTCACCCCTTGATATCACTTCTCTCTTGATCCTTTCTCTATCTTAAAAATGTTGGGGCATTGTCTTCCTTATTAATACTTTGGAGGCTTAGGGTTAGGTATGAATCTATGGCTGAGATTCATCCTTTTTGCCATTTAACTCTACTTATTTTCTAATTGGCTGCATGTGATTGCATAGGGAATTCAAATGGATACGTCCTTATCTTTAAATCTTTGAGATCTATCAATAAATCAACATAAAAATGATTTACATAGTTGTTTGTGCCATCACAAACAACTATGTCCAATTTGTGTTACTCGACACTTGATGTTACTAATGCTTGACCTATACTATAATTATTTTTCTAGCTCAATGCCTAAACTGCTTGGCATCAACTATCTACTCAGCACTTGAATCACTCAACATGGTCTATCTGCTTAGCACTTGAGTGACTCGAAAGATGAGTGACTTGACACTCATGGCAACTCAACACAGTCTATATTTACATATTATACTTGGGATGCATTACTAGTTCAACATGAACTTAGTAAATGACTTAAGTGTGTTGACACTCAATTGTCAAAACCAATTTGAGATCAACAACATTGTCGTCAACATGCATACCTTCTTAAAACTATACAAATGATTTGTACATTTCAAGTTCCTTCATGGGTTCAACTTCATGTACCTCTATATATTCATCAAACTTCACATTTGCACTTTCCACAACTTTGTTAGTATTACTATCTAAACACTTATAAGCTTTACTTCATGTGAAATAGCCAAGGAATATACCTTCTTCACTTATAGCATCTAATTTACCATGCCTAAAATCCTTAAGAATGTAACATTTTCTTCTAAATACCTTAAAATATTTTACATTGGGTGAGTATCCATACTATAATTCAAAATTTGTTGAATGGGTACCTTTCTTGACTTGCACATGATTTAAGGTATAAACAACTATACTTACAATTTCTCTCTAGTATTTCAAAGAAACATTCTTCTCCATCATTAATGTCCTAGCATAGTCCATTATAGATTTGTTCCTCCTTTCAACAATTCCATTTTTTGGAGGAGTCCTAGGTGCAAAAGTATGTCTTTTGATTCCTCTATCATTATAGAATATCTCAAACTCATTTGATGTAAATTCTACACCTCTACAAGATCTCAAATATTTCAAGCTTTTGTCTATCTCCTTTTCAACTCTAGCTAAGTACCACTTAAACATTTGGAAAGCATCAGATTTTTGTTTCAAAAACATAACTATCATCATCCTAGAATAATCATCAACAAATAGGATAATGTACTTGTCAACTTTATAGCTTTGCACATGAATTGGTCAACCTGAGTTAGTATGAACAATATCTAGAATTTCTTTGGAGGTATGAGCCTTACTTTTAAAACTAGATTTTGTCATTTTACCTTACTAACATTTTTTTCATATCACATTGTCATGTTTCTTCATTTTAGGAAAACCTTTGACTGTGTTCATGTTACTGATACTGACTAAGTTATCAAAGTTAACATGACATAACCTCGTGTCATAACCACACATCATCAAATTCTACAACAAGACAAGTAGCATCATTCATATCAAGATAAAATAGATTACCTCTAGCTTGATCAACTTTCCAAATTAGTTTCCCATTAGTGTCATAGATCTTTGGTATCTTATTCTAAAACTCAACTTTGCAACCTAAACTATTCAATTGTGAAACAATCAACAAGTTATAGTTAAATCTTTTTACATAATAAGCATTTCGCACATGATCTTTTTTTGTAAGTTTCATAGATCCTTTACCTTTTATCAAACATGGTGGATCATTACCAAACCTTAAACTATTTCCATCATATTAAATGAGGGTAATCAACTTACTTTTATCTCCAGTCATGTAATGTGAACACCCACTATCAATGATCCATCTGTCATTCTTGTTCACATAAGATACTAGTGTAGTTGTCTCATCCTCATCAGAATCATCCTTCATTACATCATAAATCACTTCATCATCATGGTCATTAGATCCATCCTTGGTTTCCTCTTTTGCAATGTAGCAAGACTTCTTTCCTTTGTCTTTGTAATAATATTTGTTGTCCTCATCTATTTTAATTTTGTATTTTTATCCACTTCTATTGTTCTTCTTCTTTTGACATCTACCAATAATATGACCAAACTCATTGCAATTAAAATACATGATAGGTAACTTACCTTTGAATTTTCCTTTGCCTCTATGAAATCTTCTTCCTAGTAGTTTTTCAAGTTGTTCTACATCCTCCTCATCTATATCACTATCACTAGACACACATTTGACCTTTTTTTTTTCTCTTTAGGTTTCTTTTATGGCAGTTAATCTTTGAAAGAAGATTCAACATTCTCAGATTTGAAGTTATCATAATTAGATAGTTTAGAGGCAATGAACCTATCTAGCAAACTTTCAAGAGACAAATTAGTACCAGGTATACATATTAGTTCTTGTATGGCAGAGACTCTAATAGCATGAATGGGCAGCAATGTCCTCAATACTTTGCTCAATATAGTATGATCATCAATGATACCATTATCTCCTCTTATAACATTAACAACATCTCTTATTCTAGAGCAATATTGAACAATGTTCTCACCTTCTTTCATCCTTGTGTTATCAAATTTACCTCTAAGACTTTCATATTTCTCTCTCAAAACATTTGTGTCTCCTCCATAAATGGAAGTGCACCCCACATCTTCTTTGTACTCTCACAAGCCTTGATGTCATCAAACTTAGAGTAACTTAGGGTAGATGCAATCTCCAACATTGCTTGATTGTGTTATTTTTTTTTTAGATCATCAACAACTAGGGTTCCAATAAGGTCAACATGCTTAGTGGTGATGGTTCATTGTGCATTGTCTCCAAAACCTCATAGGTGTAGCTTCATTAGACTTTTTCATGCAGTGAAGTTCTCCTTGTTAAGTTTGGGTACCTCTCTTTTAGAAATCTTGATCTTTTGCTTCTAATACCTTCAAAATAGTCCTCTTAAGCACAATGGATTTCATACCAATTTTTGGAATTCTTTAGAATAACTAAGAGGAGAGGGTGAATTGGTTATTCAACCTATCCAGATGCACAAATAATTTTTTTCAATTCTTAGTAGACCCATATCCATAAAACCTTTGCATACATGCATCCATTAATACCATACAATACTTAAACTTTTTCAGTTACTATTATAGGTCAAAACAACTTTGCAAAAATGTAAACATAAAACACCATAAGAACATTTACACAATTTGACACAAAGATTTTACGTAGAAACCCAATTTGGGAAAAACCACCAGTAACATGCTTACTAATTCTCACTCTTTTGAAGTGATGCCCTATCAAAGGCCAACCTTGTTAAAGGTTATAAATCACACTGCTAAATGTGACTTGGTTAAAGGATTTCAACCACCCTATTAAGAGTGAGCCTTGATAGAGGAATTTAGACCATTACATTTGAATTTCACCTAGTTAAGGATTTACAAATTATTGTTAGGTCAACCTTAATCCAAAGGATTTACCCTAGACTAATACAATGATTAGAAAGTAATAGTAAGGCTTGATCTGATAACAAATTATAACTCACTTGTTGATTGTAGATCTCTATTTCAGTCCTCCATTCTATTTGGCATTCATACACTTTAGCTCTTATAGCTTGTTCACCCTTCAAGAATTCATACTCTTAAGCCTTCTTGCTTTGCATGCCAACTACAATCATTTTTTTTTGCTACTGAATGAAGCAATATCATAGACTCCTTGTCTTCCTTAGGTTCTCACACATGACAACTTTTTATTTTGACTAGCTATCTCCATAAACAAAGAATTTAGATCTTTTGCCACTTAATCACAATAGTCCATTATAGGGTTAGGTCAGATTAGGTAGGATACAATGAATCTACCCACTTTTCCATTTAGTTCATCTAGAAACTTCTTCTAAAATATTCCTTAAATTTGCCTCAAAATATTTTACCTTGAATTTTGTGCCACCAAATCATCATAGTTATCTTCCACATGCTTTACGTAATTCAAGAAAACAAAATAGTCAACTTAGGTTCATCCAATCTTTGATTTAACACATTTACTGGCACTCGGCATCTATACTATTCTGTCAGTTGGCCAACACTAGTTCACTTGATAAACACTAAAGTTTACTGATGCTTGACACCAACTAAACTTTACTGAACATCCACTATTTTTCATCTTTTCTTGACACCTCTTATTTTTCACTCAGCTTCCACTGATTCTTGCTCGGCTTGCATTGATTGTTTGGCAAGGCTTGGCAAACACTTTTCATACTTGATCTTCTTCTAGTCTTAACTTGACTAATCTTTCATTGCAAACTTTAAGTAGATAAAAAATATACTATAGTATCAATGTCTTACTTGGTCTTAGTGCTTCTTTTACAAACCAAATAACTCAACCTTTCTCTAGGTTATATTTTTATCTCTTTTTAAATCCTCTTCATCAATCAACTAAATGATATCTTTTAGACTAAAAAGAAATTATCTCACCAACAAGTAGTAGGTTTGACATCATTGGCAAAATAATAATTATTCCATTACATGTTCTTCACTTCAAAATAATATTATATCAACAACTTATCATTGGATGCAAAGTAGAGTGGATAATTGACAAGCTTGCTTCATATACCTAATTTTGTTTTGTATATATGATATTAGAGGTCATTGATGTTTGAAATAAAATGAGAAGAAACACTTAGATTTAATTTTTAACCAATGTGGAGGTTTTAGGTATTCGATATATCAAATACCTGACATGCTTAGGTAGATTTTTTGCATTGGTATTAGTATTGGGTGAAAAATGTTAGAGTGAATTTCAAATTGCTTTTGGACATTTTTGGACTAGTTTTTTATTTTGACATTTCCATTTTTTGGCCACCATGATCCTATTCATACCCACCAACTTAAAATTTGAAAATACTAGATATCTCAAAAAATTTCATCAATTGTGAAGCCATCCATATATGTGCACATGAAAGAAAATTTCATGCTCAAGCATGAATAAATATATCTTCTCCAAGCATTCACCACCATAAGTAGATTTATTTATGTAACTAATACCAATTAAGAAAATCTATAAGAATTTGGTATAGCTCTAATACCATGTAAGAATTTTCCTTAGGGCAAATTCACCCAAGAACTAAGAACTCAAACACAAGCACAACTATAGACTATAAAGGAGTATGATCAGAATAAAAATGTATTCAATTCAATATATTAGAGTATGTCCTCATACATTTCTCTGTATTATATGTCCAAACACACTAGGAGTGCCTGTATATAAAGCCCTCTCAGGAAGCAACTAGAATGTCTCTAGAAAAAAATAGGAGATAAGATAACCATGACAACCAAGCACACATCTTATCCATCATTCTAGATGAGAGGATAAGAATGATGAGTTGTGTCTCAGGGGGAGATGTTGTAGACACCATGTGCTTAATTAGTGTTCCAACCCATGTGTTGTAAACACCACGTGCATAAAAGAGGTGCAAAATCCTATGTTGTCAACATGGCAACTCACAAGAGTATGCATACTCTTAGGTGACTAATAAATAAAATAATGCATTAACCTACATAAACTTTAGTAAGTGTAAATAGTAAATACATATTTACACCAACAAAATCAAAGAAAAAATCACATAAGACATACTTTTGGCTCTTTGAATTTAAAAAAATTCTCCAAATTCACACAAATAGTAGGTAAACATGCCATGAATGCAAGACCATTAAGTGTAGATTATATTCCAATGCAAAAGTCCAACCCCAATTACAAAACCCTGAATAGTTTATTTATTGTTTACATCTCAAAGTCATGAATCTTGTAATTTGGGCTTTTAGCAATTTAAATATGGCATAATAAAATTAAATATTTAGTTTAATTCAATAAAAATTCTCCTAAGTTATTCTATAATATGCTAACTTTAATTTATTCAATTAAATCATAAAAAATATGCAATTCAACTGAAACATTTCATAGACTAGCAGTTGCACCCTTGTGTACTTGCAATAATAAGTCAATAATTGTTTAATAATATATTATACTTTGAATAGACTAAGATATATTATTTATTTGTATTCAACTAGTTATATATTTATAAAATAACCACTCATAAATTTTGTTGGAAAAATTAATAGGAGAAATAAAAAATAAGATTAGAAAAAATAACAATGAACCAATTTACACCTCTGACAAATTTTCTATTTGCTAAATATATTATAAACAATTCAAAATAAATATTTAAATTTTAAAACTAAATAAGTTTAAAAAATTAAAATTAAAAAACAAACCTAAATCATCTTAAAAATTAAACTAAAATTAAAAAGAAAGATCATATTAAAAAGTCTTGGATTTAAGATTAACTTGGTATTTCTAATTTCAAAATTAATTGTTAATTTATAAAAAGTAGGAAAAATCATAGTCATAAAATAAAGTTATAGGGAAGAGGGTTGTTTCGAAATAAAATTCATTTTTGGAAACCAAGTTCCCACACAAAGTCTATAGACTTAAAATAAGAGATGAAGTGAAATTATTGTAGTTCTTCACCAAAAACACCCCTAACACATGTAGTTGACTTGACACTTGATCTGATTGCACACACATAGAGAGATAAGATGATGCTAACATATAAAACTCATTTGAAACTTGTTTAATATAAAAATTGACCCTTGTACATGCAATCTAGACCACCAATTTTTTTATTTTTCAAGAAAATTTTGATTTTCTAGAATTTTGGGTTTTCTTCATCTTGAAAATTCTGGGCTAGAACTGAGCTTAAACATGAGTGGATGAAAAAAATGAATGAATGAGAAATAAATGAGTGCTCAAAACTAAGGAAGAAATCATGGAAATGCCCCAAGGAATCTTTCTTTAATCAAGGATACTAGAAAAAATGAGCAATTAGGAACAAAAGTCTATCAGACAATTATGCAAATATAAGTATACACAATTGCAACTTAATAACAATACTCATGATAGTATGATAGAAAAATGAAATGAGATGCAATGCTAGATGTGACAATGGATAAATAGATGCAATAATAAAAAAGATAAAGGTGGTAGGCTGCAATGTAGAATGGGGCACAACACAAACAAATGTAAGAAAATATTGATAATTGCAATAAAGTAGAGAGAGTTTGAACTTTTAGTTTTTAGGTTGGATGAAACTGATAACTTGATCAAATTTATAATTAACATATACAAACCATTTTCTTAATAAAATACAAAAAAAATTAAGTTATAAAATATTAAAAATACTAATGAAAATGAAAAAACCAAACAATGACCTACCTAAAAATTGTTGGCATCAATAAGGGACCGATATCACACTTAGAATGTAAGACCATATTCCCTAAAGTTTACCTCCACAATGTTAAAAAAATTTAATAGAATTATAAATATAAACCTCATATAGAATGTGACTCTATTCCAAACATGGTAGTGTTCCACAAGTTTAGGCATGTGTTCTCATAACACCAATAGATTTGGTGTTAATTTTCAACCTTATGTCATTTTCCATTTAATTTTAACTTTTTTCTGTTTAAATCCCGAGTTGGTCAAAAATTTGACCAACATGAGTTTTTTTGGTCAAAATCTTGAAACCAACATGGATTATAAACAAAAAAAAGGAAAAAAGTACGCAAGAGGAGGGGTTTTCACTATGAGTTCACAGGTGTGGGATGAGGGATAACAAAAAAATATAATGAGGTGAAAGAAAAAACCCTTGATTTCACCAATAACTACAAGAATATTTTCATTGAGAACTAGCATAGTGATAATGCAAAAGTTGAGTTCTATTCTTTACTTGGTGTGTATACTACTGTACTTCTCTTTTTCAAAGTGATACAATTTATGACTATCCAAGGTATCATTGATGCTATGAAGCATGGGAAGCAAATTCATGTGATTGATCTAGGAATTTGAGCTAGGTGTCAATGGATGATGTTGATTCAATCCCTCTTCATGAGATCTTATTATTCTACAGTTAAGCATCTCAAGATCACAACCATTGGTGTGAATTCTTATAACCTTAATTTAGACAAAAAAAGAAGACTTATAGAGTTTGCTAAATCTCTGGAAGTCCCATTTTGGTACAACCCAATAAAGATCTCAAAGATGGAGGATATTAATGAAGGTTTATTCAATGTGAAAGCATGCAATTTTGTGGCCATGAATGTTCCAACTATTTTTAGAACTTTCTTACATGAACTTGACAAACAAAGATCATTTCTCTGGTAAGTCATTTGTTTTTTAGGAGCATTCCCAAACAAAGCTCAGAGGCATTATTTAAAAGGATTGATAAACCATTAGTTTCCAAGTCATTTAATCAGCTCTTTGGACACCACAAACTTGTTTATCATCTTCTTAGTGGAGGCAAATGTAAGAAGTTTTTATTTTTTTTGAATGCCTATTGTTAACATTTTGAGCAATGGTGTGTTTTTATAGGGGTGAGTTTTTTTTTTTTTGCAACTAAGAAACAAAGCGCCTAAGTTAATCTAGATTTTTGGAATTCATTATTTTTTTGTAGATTGTAAAAATTTATATACCTAAGAACTTTACACTAGAAGTTTCTTTACAATAATGAAAAATAAAGGTTTCCATACAATTGTAAAAAAATTTCTCATTTCAAATAGGGGCAGGGGCACTTGTTGTCCCAAATAATAAAACAAAAATTTTCATTAATCTATTTTTTCTTAATGTTTAATTTTGTATACAAATGTCGATGTCTCATTGTGGAGAAATGAACAAATTTATTGGAGTGTTCTTGCTAGTGGCACATTCATATGGTTTCTTTTAGAGTGGTTGGAGTATCACTTATTGATGTTGATTTGCATCGGCCTTGTATTTTGTATGAAAATTTTATTTCTCTAGTGGAATGCTACATTTTTCTTTACCATGTTAGACTTGTTTTCATATTGTATTATAGGTTAGGCTAATTTTTCTATATAGTGGCTCAGAATGTAGTCTATCTTTAATGGGTTTTGTGCTTTAAAAAAGATTTAAGCTTCATATTTACTTCTTTTCAGGTCTGCTTCAAGTGTTCTCCACATTTCTACTCTAAAGAATATCTTTATTAATGCTACTATTACTATTAGAAATGAAATTAATTTGTTCTTAAATTTCTACAAGATGTTGCAGTAGGGAAGGATGTCAAGACATTCCTTGTGGTATTTTTCTTTTCTTATATAATGTTCTTTCCTACTTTCTTATAGCATATTCATCCATTAAAATTTGAGTCATGTGGATTCCAAAATATAAATTTTGAACACTATAGGTTGTAGGTGGTTTTTTTATTGCTACTATAATTAGCAATTATTGCAACATTTTAACAATATTTTACTTAGGTAAGTTATAAATAGTTTTCCCTGATTTTCTTTTTACATCATTATGAATAGTTTATTTCAGTTGTTTTGAGTTGGATTAGTAGTTGGTCTATCTAGAAAGAGAGAAACAATAAGATTTTGAAATATAGAAAGATGCCAATGGTGTTTTTTAGGCCCTTATCCATAAAATCAATGAAAATATGGTGATTTTGCATCCTTTTAGTCATGGATGTGCTATCAAGTCCTTAGATTGGGATATCACTAAAAATGGAACCCTGTGGAGTGTCATAATAATTACAAAAATTTCATGGTTAAAATAAGAAAAAATATAAAATGCCCCCAACCCCTTGTTATTGGTTGTTGATCATATGATTGATAATGATGTGGTGGTATCTCATATTTTTTAAGTGTAGCCTAGTGATTTTCTTTTAGCTATTAAGAAATAGTTGTTACAATATGTCATTTCTTATCAGTGCATTGAGAAGGGGATGGATAAGAAGTAGAACATTTTATTATAAGTATGGTCCCTTGCTACTAGTCAGATTAAAACATGTCTAGAGGAAATCAATATCTTCTATAGATATTATCTATAGTGGCATGCCATGTAGTAGACAATTTTCAAATACAATGTGAGTAGATCAAGAACGATCTTAATGATATTGATAAAACCTATAGAATTATCAAGGATTTGAATGGTGTGTATAGGAAAAGAGTCAATGAGCTACATATTGAGTTTCTACCTCAACAACAATAGAGGGAAAACTTGATCAAGATATTTTAGCTTACAATGGATATGACTAAAGTTAGGATGGAGAAATTTTCCAATCTATTGGCTCGAGTGAAACCACCTTCTCAACACTATGGTATCAATACAAAATAATAGTAAAATATTCTTGAACTTATCCAAGTGATTTGTTTTTCAAGCTCTCGTGTACTTGCTTGAACACAAAACTGAGTTAAATACCAAATAAGGAATCAGCTAGCCATAAAAAAAGAAATGTTTTTTCCTACCACACCACAATGGTACATATAAATGTATGAGAATTAAACTACTTTTTGATCCCAAGAAATAAACACTTCATACTATAAGGAAATTAACCCTTCCCTAATGATGAAAAGATAATGCACACTTATCTCCTCTCTGCAGATTCATTGAAAGTCTTCCCCTTAACATAGGGTAATGGATGCATAAATATTTTTATACGAGAAAAAAAATTACTCAAATTGATTCCCTACCATATATATATACACAAAAAGCACACAATGATTATAGTGTCCTTGATATTGGTTAAGGACAGAAGAGTGGAAGAGTTTCCATGGGAAAGGAGTAAAATTAGATTAAAAACAAACATGAGATTACCATGCCATACACCTCCATCTGTTCTTGATTCTTCCGACTCATGAATTATTTTAGCTACTAGACATGTCTGGTGCAAGAGTACATTGGAAAATGGGAAATTGACATCATGAAATAAGAAAATCTTGCACTATCATAGATCTAACGTATGTTACTAAACCTTTTCAAAGGAACCTACACTGATACCAACTATAAGGGAGACATTGGGTGAACCAATATATGTAATTTTAAACTTAATTTAACTTTAATATATCTATTATTCATAAACTATAAAAAATGCAAAATATGAAATCTTTCACAAGTACACAAGAGTAGTAAACTTATGTGAAAAACCCAAGATGGGAAAAATTAGAACACAATCTTCCAATGGATTATATTTACATCTTTTTCTCGATGATTGAGTGACAACCCAGTTATATGGAGATCAATCTTGTAATATCCCTTATATTAATTGTTAGGAAGTAGTGACAATTAACTGACAAAAATTGGCGAGAAACTTCCTTCCAAGAAGACTCTAAAAGTCTTTTACAAGACTTGTAATGATAGTAATTAACACCAATTAATATAAAAATTAAAGATTATGATTTAAAATTGATATTTCTTATAATATGATGCTATAAGATATATTGATGAGATTTATGCCAAGATGATCTCTACTATATATCAAATCTGCACTTCTATTATAACAATATGAATTGTGTGAAGTCTCCTTCCAATTGCTGCTATTTATTTCTAATATATCAATATAAGATGACTACAAGTTTTTCAATGTGTTGATAGTCAACTCTAATATGGCACTAATGTTGAAGTCTACTTTTATCACTTATAGCAATGATGTATCAAATCCAAACAAAAAAAATTATATATCACCATATATATTAGATATTTGATGCAAGCCATAAAAATATTCTATAGCATAAATGCTAACTCACTTTTGACTAGTTGAAGGTCAGATGGATGTATGGATCTATAGTTGAGAATGTTATGATAGGAATGAAGATTTATAGTCTAGGTTGGCATTCCATTATTGTCCAACAAGAGGAACTAGTTTTCATGGGATGTGCAACAATGAATCGTCTAGATACCCTTGTTTAGAAAAAGAGATGGGCAACAATACTTATTGAAATATTTGTAATTTGTCCTTTCATTGGACTTAGAAGAGGCATTAGCCTGAGGTAGAGGATGCTTTATGTTTATTTTTTCCTATGGGCTATTTGGCTAGTACCAGCTATCTTCTATGCCTTACTTCTTTCCATGAGTCTACTATATCATAAATCATTCCTACCCAAGGTTTGTTAAATTTCAATTCATATTAATATCATCTTATCTATCTGGAAAAGGAAGTCAATTTTGACTATTTAACAATTAGACCTTAGTGTGTGATGTTTAAGCTACCCATTTGATTCATTGAGTTGGTACATCTTTAATTATATTAGTAAATGACTCTATGTAATTTTAGATGAACCACCCGAACACACTTCTTGAATTATATCATAAAGATGGGTTATGAACCACTCGAACAAGTCAAATCCTAGAATGTATTTTTAAAACTATATAAAAAGTTTGAACTCATTTTTATTTATAGTTTTTCATACCATAATTTTCATTTTTTAACACTAGCTTTACTGCTAATGCAAATTACAAAGGTTTCTTTTCCAATTGTATTAGTATTTTTTCTTTCAGTCTATAGATATCATCTTGTGCAATACATTATTCTTGGGTATTCTATTAGAGACTGGTGGAATAACCAATTCATGTGCTTCATTGCATGTACATCTACATGGTTCTTTGGATTGTTTGATGTTGTAGTGAAGTTGTTGGGATTGTTTGAGACAATATTTGTTGCAACTCCAAAGTGGTCAGAGGAAGAAGAGAATGGCGATGAGGGTGAGTTTAAATTTATTAAACTTAGCAAACCTTTCTTGGAACACTATTTCAATTATAGATAGTTTTGATGAGATCAAAGAGAGGCTATTTGCAGAGTATTTGTGGAGTGTTTGGGTAGACATAAATCTTTGGCTATTTGTGAAAGGATTGGTTAGTGTTAGTGTAAATAATTAATTATTATTGCACTTTACTTATGTTTACTTAGGAGAATGCATTTTTATATTAGTTTTCATGTAGACACTTAGGAATATGCATAGACATATGAGTTGTCTTGTTGACAACATAGGAGTTGTCTTGTTGACAACATAGGAGTTAGCAACTTATTAGAGCACACGATGTCTACAACATCTCTTTATGAGATACACCTATGTAAACTTATCCTTTCATGATCACACAATCCACCTTGGGTGGACATGTGCTAAGTTGTAATCCACAGTCATTCTAGTTGCCTTTATATATAGGCACTTCTAGTGTGTATTCATATAATATCCAATAATCTAATATCCATTATCATCTTGATCATTATTGAGATTCTCATTTGATCACATCTTGTTTCTCTTGTGCTATCGCTTAAGCTTCTAGATCTTGGCATTTCATTCTTTCCTTAGACAAATTCTTGCATGGTATTAGAGCTATACCAAATTCTTAATGGTATTAGAGACATAGGAGTTTCATTGCATATCCATTGGAGAGATTTATTTTCAGGTCAAGATTAGAGTTTGGTGGTGCAAATCAAATGTTGGCATCACATTCAAAAGGCCAAAAAATGCAAAATTGACTTTTATTTCATCAAAATAGGATATCTAAGGTCAAATCTAGAGTCATTTGATTTTTGAAGGTGCAACAGTGGCAATTTAAAAAAATAATTACAAAGGTGATTTTCAAACAACGATATCTCCCTCATATGGACTTCTTTTTTCAAGCAATTTTTTTTGTTTTGGGGTAGAATTTTGTGATCTACACATTGATATAGGTTGTTTGAGATCTTTGTTCCTAATTTTTTCTGAAAATTGCAAATCCCAATTTTTTCAACTTCAAAGGCTTAGTTTAGGCTCATCTGGACACATATTCAGGTGCTATTTTTTTTAGAGTGCATGATTTTTTGTCTACTTTCCAGATCTAGTATCAGTTTGGAGTAATTTTGAGTAGATATAGTACTTTCAAATTTTGGTCTTATTTTGGCCTAATGGCACTTGTAATTAATTAGATCCTTGAGAGGTCTTGTGTCTTATCTTGTTGAGTCCAATATAGCTTCATTTTTTTTGTTGTAATCATCAAAATCAGAATTCCACTTATACCCTAAATTGGCAAGTGGCCATTATAATCACACTAAATATAAATTTCCAAATCATGCATTAAGGGGGGGTTTCTTTGATTTTTTATTTTTATTTTTGCATCTTGGGGGTTCATACATTATTTGATCTCATGGAGTCATGAAAACAATGTCACTTTGGTTTAAGATTCAAATTGACAAAAAGGAACTATCAGTAATGGAGTGCTTTGATGATTCATCATCTAAGAGAACATAAGGAAGTGTTTCCTTATCTATATTTCAAGATATTTCCACCTAATACTAATTGGGGATATCTTTCTCTTCTTCTTCACTTTATGTATAATAGTGTGAGTAAGGAATCTTTTGCTCCTCTTAGTAAGGCAAGTAGTCCTCATGACATTTGGATATGTCTTTGGGAAGCATATGGAGATCCATGAGTCCCTCCATTACTAGAGGACATACTACCTCTAGTCACTCCAGTTGTGGTACCTACAACTCTAGTTGAGATCATACCTCTTGATGCTCCTGTTGCTTCTACTGATCTAGTTCCAGCCACAAGGGCTCCTAATTTAGTGTAGCAGGAAATACCATGTCTTCCTATTTTAGCTTCATGCGATGGCTTCCTTCTAGACATTGTAGTGTTGTTTGTGGAGTCTTGCATTGAAGATGTGGGAGTTGTTATTGATGAAATCCATCCTCTCTTTGTTGAGGAGAATTCTTCTTCACTTTTTTCGAGAGAACACACTGATCCTCAACCACTTGATCTTTCTTTCGAGACTAGCATGATTGTGTACACTTCTTTTTAGTAGTTGAAGGAGGACTCTTTTACTTCAAAGGAGACATATTAGTCTTTGGAGATTATATTCTAGTTTCCTTAGACATCATATCTTTTGAGGATTCTTCCTACTAGTTGGGGATCATTCTGTACTACACCTATGGCACCACTTCTTCCTACAAGGAGGAATATCATTCAATTTTCATGGTGCAACTTCTTCAGTCATCAAGGAGCTTCTTTTATGGGTGTGCATTCATCATTGAGGGGAGGCTACATTGCTTCTCTTCCAATATCTTCCTGTAAGGATGATTCCTTGTATTTGGAGGTTGATTCACATTCATACATGGACATGTTACCTTGTTTTCCACCTTCTTTTGGCCATCCACTAGATTGGCTTGTGGCATCCACATTCATCAAGGACGTATCAACATATGAGCAGACTTCAGAGGCAACATCCATACCATACTACATATGGATTCCTCATCCATCTTCCTATCCACAATGGGAAGTATACTTGCACCTCTACTTGGTGTATCTTCTTCCTAAAGGGAGAAATGTAGTTTGTAGGTATTGGATACTTTTTTATCTTCATGGCATCCTTGCAGGAGATTATTCAATATAGGGGGATACCATCATGTATTTTTTCTTATGGGGGATATATGCTTGTACATGCATGATGTATGGGGGGTCTTGGTTATTCCATCCTTGCATGTATCTTGTACTACTTCATCTCTCATTTTGGAGGAGTTTTTTCCCATGAGGTTTTATGTCTTTCTCCATTTTTAGAGAGATTTCATTGCATCACATTGTATGTAGAGCATTGCATTTTTACATGGGTATCTAACATGGCCTAGTAGCTAAGATCCACATTACATCTTGCATTTAGCTTTGTGAACTTAAGTGCATTCCCCTAAATTGCACTTAAGGGGAGGTGTTAGTGTAAATAATTAATTATTATTACTCTTTACTTAAGTTTACTTAGGACAATGCATTTTTATATTAGTTGTCATGTAGAGACTTAGGAATATGCATAGACATATGAGTTGTCTTGTTGACAACACAAGAGTTAGCAACTTATTACAGCACATGGTGTCTACAACATCTTTTTATGAGATACGCCTATATAAACTTATCCTCTCATCATCACACAAACTCCTGTGGAGGATAATCCACCTTTGGTGGACATGTGCTGAGTTGTAATCATTATCTCTTTACTAACTCCTAGTCATTCTAGTTGCCTTTATATACAAACACTTCTAGTGTATATTCATATCATATCCAATGATCTAATTTCCATTATCATCTTGATCATTATTAAGATTCTCATTTGATCATCATTAGTCTCTCTTGTGCTATCTATTGAGCTTCTTGATACAGGTGCATCATTTTTTCCTAAGGACAATTCTTATAGTTAGAAAGGGAAAAAAAAGAAGCATTCCTTGGACAATTATCATGAAATCTTATGCTTTGGCTATTTTCATATACACTACATTGGCTTAATTTAGTGAAGGGTGTTTTTCTTATCTCCCAATCACACTTATTCAAATTGTACAAATCTTCCTAGAAATATTCTTCTATTATGAAATGATTAATCTTTCATCTTTTCTAATGAGAAACTCTTCTTCCATTAACAATATGTTTATAGTTCTATACCATTTTTTATTATATATTTGTGGTCTATTGAATTCTTTGAATAAGAACAATTAGAAAATAACAATATTTAAGAATCAAATTTAAGTTGGAGAGGTTCTAGGTACTTGATAAGTATGTTGTGTGTGGAAATTATAATTGGTTTTCATTTTTTCCCTTTTGAACATTTGTGTAGTTCCTTTCTCAACAAAAAACATGCAATATTGTTTGTTGTGTTACTTGTGTAGATCTCTTGTATGCATTTCTTGATATGCTTGACAAGATTTTTCAATTTAAAATATAAATAGATTCTCTTCTTTTTTTGTATCCATGTTAAAATATTTGTCTACTTTCAATATATAAAATATTAATAATTTAAAATGTAAATTTGAGATGAAAAGTTATTTTCTTTTAGTATTTTGTTAATTGTGAAGTAATGTCATATAAAATTTAAGGACTTTTTATAACTAACTAACCATATTCCTTTTTTTATTCGATTACAAGGAGACGACTTCTCAAAGAGAGATGGTAAACACTTGCACTTTACTATTATTTGATTCCTTGATAACTGATGTATTTAGATAATGATGAGAAATGAAAATGGGGGAACTTAGCTCTAACCTAGATTGTTACTTTTAGAGCAAAGGGGTGTCAACTAGTAAAGACAATGTGGAGGAAGTAAGGATAGAAAAATTGATTCAAATGTTGGGTCAGAAGCCCTCGGGGAGGATGATGAAAAATAGAGTGATCACCCTTCTCATAATTCTAGCGAGTAGAAAATGGAGGAGGATACTGGTAAGGAGATTGAAGATAAAGGCCTTGTGGGTAAGGAAAACAACCATAGTAAAGAAGAAAATGAGAAGAGGATGGAGAATCTAGATATTAGTACTAATAACCAGATTAATACCATGACTATTGTAGTTGGTTCTGAGACTAGGGATGTGGTTGACAAGAGGGATGCCTCTTAGGATGTAAAACTTTCCTTTCTTTACATTGCTAAGCTTAAAATGGAGACTACTCTTCAAGATTCTTGGTTATATAATGAAATAATGGTTCTCAAGAAGAAAATTGGGGCTATGCAAAAAGAATTGGATGTTGAATGTACTAAGAGAATTCAAATTGAAGTGTGAATTGGTAACATCCCTGAAAAGCTTAATGAATATGAGCAGGAGCTCTATTACCTAATAAAGGAAAGTGGTAAAAAAATGGAATAGGTTACATCTAGTCTATATGCTATGGTAGCCAGTCTGGGTAAGAAGAGTAATGGGGAGATAATGTCTCTTGGTAATGCAAGGATGGGGAGTCTAGGAGAACCTAGTAAGAGAACTAGGCAAAGCACAAGGAAAAAGGTTTTTGAGGCTCTTGAGGCTCCTATTCTTACTCTAGTTGACATAATCTAGAGTATTATAGAAGAAAGTAAAGAGGTGGCAAACATTATCAAAGAGCTATTGTAGGTGCTAGCTCTGGAGTGGATGTGTTGGTTGTTGATTTGGGCAATTTTTTTTGGTTTTTTCTTGTTCCTTTCCAACTTTTTTAAACTCTAGGTCCCAAGTCCTTGTAAAACCTGGTCACTTTCTATGGTTTAAATTTCTAGTTTTAGGTCCTTGTAAAACTTGGTGATTCCTTATTGTTTATCTTTAGTTTTTTGGAAAGGGTTTCGGATCCCTTCAAAACTTTCTTTTTCCATAATCTAAAATTGGTGTATCTCTTGAGTCTCATGTTAAAACATAATCCTTGTAAAGTACAATATGATCTAGAACCAAAAACCTTCCCCTTTCCTTAATATAGATTGGGATGCTGTAGTGCCTGCCCCTAGGTTGCATTTTTGTTATGATTGCCAAACTCTTTTAGAGCTGGTTTTATGTTGATGGATAGCAGCATTGTTTTGAAACTATCAGATATTGTGCTATGGATTTAGTTGATATGTGATGAGATTACTTAGACTTTACATTTCATGTATGCATGATGATTATTTTTAGTGTTTTTAGTTATTGATGATGATTAGATAGATAGTTTACTATCACATGTGTTTTCTTATGGATACTTACCCCATACTTGCATGTGTATGGTGTGTGTGTTTGCTCTTATGTATGGCGTTTCTGATGTGGTTAAGGAAGGGAGTCATAGTCACCTGCTAGTCAGGATTTACACGATGAACCACTTCCTGCCATTTCCTATTTAGTTAGTATATATTGTGTTTGCACATGCATGGTTTTTATGCAGGTTGCAAGTATCGGGTATCGACTTCCCTGAATTGCTAAGATGAGCGTACCCTATCACATCATCTCAATGATAAGATAGGGGAGATAAATTCTCAAGTCTAAATCCCAACCCTTTAAGCCATTTGTCCTAATTGAAAATTATGACAAGTATCTGAGTTGAGTACCCTCCGAATACATTGGATAACATAATTCGTGATATAAACCCTTGGTTTGATTTTGTATGTATTTTGGCTATGATGGATTTTTATATTTTACCCTTGTGAGTCTTTGGAGTATTTTCTATTAATTAAGCCTAATTAAAAGATTTAATAATGGTTTAATTTAATGGAAGATTAATATGATATTTTAATATTTATTTTATTTAATTAATTGGGAAATTAATTAAATTAAATAATTAAATTTGAAGATAAAAGTTAAAAGTTTAAATTTGGAATGTGACAATAATTATTTTAATAATAATATATTTAGAGTTCATTTTTAAATAAATGACTAAATAATAATATTATTAAAGATAATAAATATTTTAGCAATTAATTTTGAAAATAAAATTTAAAAGTGGAAAATATATTAAAATTATTAAAAGATTCTAAATTTCATGTGATTAAAATATATATATATATATATAAATATTGAAAAGTGGAATTATTAAAGTTAGTGCATAAGATTTAATAATAAATAAATTAAATTGAAAAGAGTAAAGTAAATATTATATTAATTATTGTGCATTATTTTAATATTTTCTCACATAGGAGTTTGCAAATTCTTGAGAGTTGTCATGTAGACAACACAGGAGTTTGCACTCTAAGTATGCACTAGTTGTCTACACTTAGCAGTTAGCATTTTATTTGAGCACATGGTGTCTACAACCTTATGAATAATCTAGAAGGTTGGAGAAGACTCATTCTTGGTTGTCATGCTTATCTTTTTGTTGTTTCTAGACACATTCTAGATGCATCTTAGAGGCCTTTAAATAGAGGCTCTCCTAGTGTGTTTGGACAAGCTAAAAATGGAAGCTTCAAAGCTTACATGCATTTGAGAAGCTCATATGCTTCTACATGCTCATATGTTTTCTACTTGCTTCTATGCTTCTTCAAGCACTTCTAGTCACTTGGAGATTTTCGGTTGGCTTGGATCTTGGAGGAATTGCGAATGATGGAGAAGGAAGGGGTTTTCTATGGACTTCTGAGGCATGGCAAATTAGCATCAGTGTCTAGGTGCACTCGTGATATTCACATATTCTCTTTGCACTATCTCTCTTCCTGTCTTCATCGTGTCTATTATATGTGTCTGAATACACTCCATGAATGAATGCTTAATCTTGAAATTGGAATCTAGATATGTATCTATTTGGTTGCAAAGAAAATAATAGAAAACCTTAGTTCTAAATGAGAAAGAATTAGATCTAAATCTTGTTTGGGTTTGAATTAGAATCAAATTTATAAATGGATTTGAAAAGGGTTTCTAAATCTACAATCAAACCTATTCAAAAAATTAATGGATAAAATTAGAGAACAATTACCATCCTTAATTCATTGAAATGAAAGCCCTTCTAGTGTAAAAGTAAATATATGTTCTCTTTGAAAATACTAAATGCATATATATACATATATATGTGAATGTTTATAGTTATGTATTCTATCCTCCTGTCGCCACTAGACTTCCTGTCGTGATGCGATTCTAGATTTATAGTTCTGTATGCTATCCTCTTGTCGCCGCTAGACTTCCTGTCGCAATGCATTTCTAGATTTATAGTTCTATATGCTATCCTCCTGTCACCACTAGACTTCTTATCGCGATGCGATTCTAGATTTATAGTTCTGTATGCTATCCTCCTATCGCTGCTAGACTTCCTGTCGTGATGCGATTTTGGATTTATAGTTCTATATGCTATCCTCCTGTCACTGCTAAACTTCCTTTTGCGATGCGATTATGGATTTATAGTTCTGTATGCTATCCTCCCGTCGCCACTAGACTTCCTGTCACGATGCGATTCTAGATTTATAGTTCTATATGCTATCCTCTTCTCACCGCTAGACTTCCTGTCGCGATGCGATACTGGATTTATAGTTCTGTATGCTATCCTCCTATCGTTGCTAGACTTCCTATCGCGATGCAATTCTAGATTTATAGTTCTGTATGCTATCCTTTTGTCGCTACTAGACTTCTTGTCGCGATGCGATTCTAGATTTAAATTTTTGTATGCTATCCCCCTGTCGCCGCTAGACTTCTTGTCGTGATGCAATTCTGGATTTATAGTTCTATATGCTATCCTCCCGTCGTCACTAGACTTCCTATCGCGATGCAATTTTGGATTTATAGTTCTGTATGTTATCTTCCTGTCGCTGCTAGACTTCCTATTGCATAAGCTTTCTATTCAGTGAATAGAATCTTATTACTATGCATTAGTGTTATATGATTTATTTACTAATCCAAGTAAATTAAATTTTGTTAAGATTAGTTAATAGTAGAAGAAGTGTAATTAATTATTAGGCAATTAAATTTCAAATAAGCGATATAGTTAGAATTCTATTAGAATGAGTTAAATATTTAAGTCATCAATTATTTTTGGGGCTTTTGAAATTATAAATCAAAGTTTTGAATTATGCAATCATTGTTTTCATAATATTGGGTTCATTAAAATTGCTATTTGATTATTGGAATTGATAGGGGTCTTTTTCAAACACTGTTTATACAAACAAAATATTATTAGAACAATTAGAAAATTGAGTCTAATGGTTGACTTTTAATATTAATTATTTAATGTATATTAAATATTATTTAATATATATTAAATAATTAAGAGACGGTAATATATATTATGTAAAGATGTTCAATGATGATTATTTAAATTTAGAGAATGTAATGATATGGGATCTAAGATGTAATTGACAAGGAGTCATTGTTGCATTACAACAACATTGCTACGATTTGAATACATTATGTATTATTAAATAAATTATTGATATTCCTTAATGGTGTTAAGAGTTAGTTAAATATTAACTAAGGAAGTTTATGGAAGGTTCTCTAGATCGATTAATAATAGTTTTGATAAGTTTATTATTTATTAATGTTTGTTGGGTCTAACAAACTATTAATAAATAATAATATAAATGGTTTAAATAGTTACCAAATAATCTGATTAGAGTTAATCTAGTAGAAATTATTTAATGATTGAAGTTTTGTAAAAGATATTAATTTTTGGATTTGGAGTATAGTTGATTTTTAATGTATATTCATTGAATTGATATTATAACTATGATATTAATAATTAAGTTGTGGGATAGAGTCTTATTTGAAATGATTATCGATAATACAAATTTGTTAAGGGAATATTAGTATTCATTCAAAAAAGATGAATGTGGTCATTATAGTTTTATTAATAAGATTTCCAATATAGCTTGTTATTAAATATTAACAAATTATTATTATTGAACTATGAATATGAATATGTGTGTATCGGATTATGGTTGACCTTTAACTTACACATTATGGCTAGTTATTCATTGGGTCATTGATATGGTTATGTAATTATTAATTAAATTAATTAATTAGAATTAATTAGATTTAATTAATAATTAATTTATGTATAGAGTTTTAAATAATATATCGATTCTTTTAGTAAAGTTGTAAAGTATTTACATCGAATTTGACAAGTCGTACCCTCATAATGACCTTAGATATTTTTTATGGTGAAGACTTAGTAATATCTAGTTGAGAACTAGTAGAATGTAAAAAGGTCATGGATTGTGTACCTATGTTAATTGATTGATTTAATTGATCATTTTAATAAAGTTATAATCTTCTTATTCGAAGATTGATAATTGGCTCTCTTATAATGTAATGAATAATGATCCTTGAAAAGTTGAAGAGTTAATCAATTAGAATATGGATCATAGTTAAATAAAGAGAACAAGTTAATTAAGGATCAATGATGATCAGATTAATGAGTAAAGTATTTATCCTTAAGCTTTTCTTAGAATATTATTTTAAATAATGGAAGGATAATGCTATCGGGGAACAAATGGGTTGACTTGTAGGTCAAATGATAAAATACACTTGAAGTATACTTGAAACGGAAACTGGAAACCTCTACACTTAATTCAAGTATGTGATATTAGTAAACCAAAACATGTGTTTGCATCGTGTATTCTCTATGCTTCTTGTTTTGGGTTTTGGGTTGACTAGTGTTGACCAGTCTTAGGTTGTTACCAAAGGCTCGGGGGTTATGAGATGTGATAACATGTTGATTTTATTTGGTCTCGATCTTTATGAACCCAACCATGGTAATGTGATTGTATGCTCTATGAAATGTTTGTAGTTTCTGATTGTTATTATTCATCAGTCTTCATGTGTGAAGCTGAGATGTATATGTATCTGAGACTCTTGACTTAACCATATTTTTGAGTCATTGATCAATTATCCTTGGTTATTTTCTATTCGCCATGATGGGACTGAAATGTGGATTTATTCTTGATGATCTCATGTTGTGACATGTTTTAACTCAACCATTTTGGAGTTTTCAATGAGTATGATTTTGAGATATTGTTGGTTACTTGTTGAGAACCAATGGATATTGTGATTTATTTTGAGATATATTTTGGTTATTGAGAACCAATGGATACTTATGATTATCAGTGATGCTTTCAGTTGCCAATAGAGAACTGTTGTGGTCATGATTTTTTATGGATGCTTTTTAGATGCTCATGGAGATTTGGTGATTCTTATCATGGAGATTTGATGATTCTTTTTGTGGATATTTGATGCTTTTATCATGAATATTTGATGATTCTTTTTATGGACTATCTTTTGGATTTTCTTTATAGTCACTTGTACAGGACTATGGTGATTTATGATTCCATGAGCTTAGGGTAGGTGTAGTGCCTACCCCTAGTTCATATTTTGTTTTAATTGCCAAACTCTTTTAGGCCAGTTTTATACTTGATGTTTAGTAGCATTACTTTCAGATTATCAGATGTTGTTTTACACTCAATTTATTATATGATGAGATGACTTGGTACTCTATATTTCATGCATATATGATGATTATTCAATGTTTTCAATTATCGATGATGATTAGTTAGATGGTTTATTATCACATGTGCTTTCTTATGGATACTTACCCCATACTGCATGTGTATGGTGTGCGTGTTTATTTTCTTTATGTATGGTGTTTCTGATGTGGTTAAGGAAGGGAGTCGTAGTCACCTGCTAGTCGGGATCTACACGATGCACCACTTCCTGCCATTGTCTGTTTAGCTTAGAATATTGTGTCTGTACATGTGTGAATTTTATGTAGGTTGCAGGTACCGGGTATTGACTTCCCTGAATTGCCAGGATGAGCGTACCCTATCGCATTATCTCAATGGCAACAGAGGGGAGATAAACTCTTAAGTCCAAATCCTAAACCCTTTAGCCAATTGTCCTAATTGATAATTAGGACAAGTATCTGAGTTAAGTACCCTCCGAATGCATCAAATGATGTTATTTCATGATTATAACCCTTTGTTTTATTTAGTATGTGTCTTTTTTATGATGGGTTTTCGTATGTTGCTTTATGAGTCCTTGGTGTATTTTCTATTAATTAAGTCTAATTAAAAAGGTTAATTAATGATTTAATTAATGGAAAATTATTATGATATTTTAATATTTGATTATATTTAATTAATTGAGAAATTAATTAAATAAAAAGAATTAAATTTGGAGATAAAAGTTTAAGGATATTTTAGAACATTATAATATTTATTTAATTTAATAATAATATATTTAGAGTTCATTTTTAAATAAATGCTAAATATTATTGTTATTTAAGTTAATTAAATATTTTATCAATTAAGTTTCTAAAATAAATTTAAAAAAGTGAAAATATATTAATTATTAAAAGTTGTAAGATTGGATGATGCGAGCATGTGTTAAAAATAAAGAAATAAATTAAAAGATAAAATAAGAGGAAATAATAATGTTATTTTAATTTCATAAAGTGCGCATGGGATTAAAAGTAGTAAATATTAAAAATAGAAGTCAAGTAAAAAAAATTAAATAAAGTTATTTAATGATTCATTTAATATGCATTAAAAAGATAAAGCAAAGTTAATAAAAGTTAATTTTGGAGTTAACTCAGTTGAGCAAAGAGTCTTCTCGGGTGAACGCACAATTAGTGCCCCGATTTGAGGAGAAGACTCCTTATCACAACTTTGGGGGTTCATTTTTGGGGGACACAAAATTTGGATAAGGAATTGGGGGGAGATAGAAATTTTGGGAGACACATGTTGGAAGCAAATTTCAGAAGGCGAATTCTAAAGAAGATTTTCAGAAGAAAGGTTATCGAAGAGGAGCGAATTCTCTTACAGTTTTTGGAGATTGCATAATAGCATCAGGTTGAGGTAGGGTCTTGTGTTTGATCACGGGTTGAATTATGCAATTTGATAATCTTGTCTTCTTCGTGCTTGTGGATTATAAATCCGAATTGTCTGGATTCCACTGTTTGATCCTTTCGCTCTCTTGTTCTAAACCTTATGATACTATATTGTATTTCATCTATATAATAGAATTGGAAGAATAAATCAATTTGAAACCCTCGTTCTAGATGATAGAATTTTACAAATTAAACTAGGGAGAGCTTTTGAAAGAAAAGAAAATCTTGATTGGAAAATTTTATTAAAATGAAAGAGAAGAAATTTGTTATATAAATTTTATATTGAAAAGAGACGATATTCTTTTAAGGAATATTTTAATTTAGAGATCTGAGTGGTTAGTTCTATCAGATTAAAATTTCAATCATTATATATATATATATATATATATATATATATATATATATATATATTATGGAAAAAAGAAGATTGTTTAAAACAATGTTTATAAAATTAAATATATTTGAAAAGTATTAATATAAAATTTTAAACAAATAAAAATATTGTTTTAAAAAAAAATTAAAAAAATAAATTAATTATTAAAAAACGTGATTGGGCAGGGATTAACCCGTACCCCGTCCCCACTCACCTCTGTCGACGCCACTGCTGACGTAGGCTGCGACAGCAGTGGTACAGCGTACCACTGCTAGCGCAGACCTGCGACAGCAGGGTACACCTTCGGCAGTCCCTTTAAGGGCAGGCCGTCGGCCCCTTTTTCATTTTTAACTTTTATTAAATTAAAAATTTTATTAAAAGTTTTAAATGCTATTAAAATTAATATTATTTAAAGTTTTAATGTTATAATTTACTTTTAAATATTATTTATTTCAATTCAATTTATTAAAAGTTTGTAATTTATTATAATTAATTAATAAATTTATATAATTAATTTAATAAATATAATAATAATAATAATAATAATAAAAAAATAGAATTTAATGGATATTAGTTTGCTTAAACTAAAATGAAATTTAATAATTATAAGCATTAGTTAGTAGGATAGGAGATCTTTTTCTTAAAAGATTATTCAAATTTCGATTTTAATAGAATTACAATTATTTTTTTATCGAGAATCAATAAGAATTTATCTTAGTAAATTTAAACATATATTTATAATTTACCCTTAGAATATTTTAGAAAATCAATTTCAAGAATTATGGGAATAAATCCTTATTTTCATTCAACAAATATATGGGTTAACTATAGGGTAGTAAGAGAATCTTCTTACTTAAAACATACTTTGAAACACAGACTGAAACTTTACTTTTAACCCTATTGTGTATTTGAAATCAAATCCAAGATATGAACTGTACTGTTTTATCGTTCCGTTTGTGCTTTTGGGGTTTTGGGGATTGTTCTAGTGTTGACCAGTTTAGGTTGTTACCAGAGGCTTGGGGTTGTGAATGTGATGTTATGATGATTTGGTCTCGATCTTTCTTAATCCGACCATGGTAATGTGAAGGAGTGCTCTATGACATGATTGTATTTACTAGTTGTTATTGCTTTCAGTCTTCTTGTGCGAAGCTGAGGTGTATGTTTATGAGATACCTGACTTAACCATTTTTGAGTCTCGATCAGTCATATTTGATAACCATTTTTGAGTCATCGATCAGTTATACTTGGATTGCTTTTCGGTTGCTTGAGAGGACTGAAGTGTTTGTTATGTTCTTGATGATGTCATGTGTTGACTTGACCATTTTGGAGTCTTTGATCAATATTGTGATTTATCATTGATGCCTTCAGTTGCTGATAGAGAACTGTTGTGATCATATGATTATTATTTGATGCTTACCTGTTGCTCATGAAGAACTGATGTAAATTTTGTGGCTTATCTTTTATGATGTTTTTCAGTCGCTTATATAGGACTGAGGTGATTTTATTATGATTCTTTGATTTGTGATTTCATGAGCCTAGGGTAGGTTATCTATGTGTAGTGTCGAGAAGTGGCTTGCAATGGGGATCGGGGCCCTAAGAGGCTGCCTGGAGTAACCCATTGTAAGTTGTTTAAACAAGTAAAAACATCTCACCTAAATACTGACTTAAATGAACCTAATAAGATAATTGTATGTTCTCTCCCATGCCTTGAGTGCTAGTACAGGCTAGGATGGGGTAGAGAGAACGCTTGGTTATGACCTTGCATTCTGCAGTATGCCTCGTCAGTACGAGAGGATACTAGTGGCTGCAGGGATCACTAGGGACCCAAGATTCCTAAGGGATTGCTCGGGTAACTTCTACGTGACTTTTGCAATGACACTTTCCCGCTTGCATAGCAGGTTTCCTGCGTGTCTTTGTGGTGCCTCTGGGTCTAGATGTCTATCTATGTTGGAACCTTTGTGTTAGTGTACTTTTAGGATTTCCCAGACTGAGAGAGTACTTGTGTTTTGTGTTTTGATACCTTGTTTGGGACTTGAGACTATCTCCTCAGCGCGGTGGGAGTGGACCATTTAGGTTCCATGCGGTCGGGTGGTAGTGCTTTTTACTCTTACCATTGAGATCCGTCCGTGGTCACCGTGGCTGGAGCTTTCTTGGTTGGCATTTACCTTCACTATGTTCTTGGATTATTATGATGGATGGTTAGATTTTATGATAGATTTTTTATCATTATGGATGTATGGATGTATCAGGTATGTTATTAGTTTCATTTATTTTACTGTACTTTGTATCATGGATTTGAGGATGATGTATCTTTATCTTTACATATGTATATTCTTTTAAGCCTTTCATACCCTGTGACATGTACAGTGGATGATTGAGCATTCTAAATTAATTTGCCAAGGAGCATTCGGAACAAATGTATATTATGGACATTGGAGTTTTTGATTATTCTTTCATATGTATGTGGTAGTTGTTAGACTTAGAGTTAATTAAATTTAAATGTGACTCAATGTCTTGGGATCCTTAAGGTGTAACTTGTGATGTATGTTTGTTGATGATTACATGTTATTCCTTCTGCTACTATGTGTTTGATGTGTATGTTATACTTTCTTATTTAAAAAAAAAAAAAATGTTTAGCAAACTTAGTAAAACTTTAGGTTAATTCTTTTGGATCTCTTGGCAGGGCGTTACAATAGGTTATCTACTTGTAGTGTCAGGAAGTGGCTTACAATGGGGGCCGAGGCCCTAAGTGGCTGCCAGGGTAACTCATTGTAAGTTTGGTTAATAAGTGATAATATTTACACACTAAATGGGGATTAAATGAACCTAAAAAGATAATTGTTTTGGTTCTCGCCCATGCCTTGAGTGCATGTAGAGACTATGATGGGAGTAGAGAGAATGCATGGTTGCGACCTTGCATTTCATAGTATGCCTCGTCAGTATGAGAGGATACTAGTGGCCACATGAGATTAGTATGGACCCGTGGAGTTTAGCTAATTGTCAGGGTAACTTGTACGTGATAAATGTGATGACACTTTCCCGCTTGCAGAGTAGGTTTCCTACATGTCTTTGTGTGCCTCTAGGAATTAGATGTCAGTTTTGTGTGATGGAACCTTTGAGTTAGTATACTTTTAGAATTCCTGGACTTAGAGAGTATTTTCATGTTATGTGATTTTGATATCCTATTTGGGACTTGAGATTATCTCCTCAGCACAGTAGGAGTGGACCACTTAGATTCCACGTGGTCGGGTGGTAGTGTTTTTCCACTCTTATCATTTGAGATGCATTGAGACACTGTGGCTGGAGCTTTCTTGGTTGGTATTTATCTTCATTATGTTCTTGGATCATTATGATTGATGATATACCTTATGATGGATGTATTTACTAGTATGTTTCTTATATTGATGATTTGCATATGTTAGATGATGTTATCTTATGCTTTGCATGTTGGATTACTTTTTGCATATGATGTAGTATGATTTAGGTGTGACATTCCTACTGTGTTGATATCGATGATCTCTTCAATGATTTGGAATGTTACTCATGGAGGGATGGTTAGGATCCACAATGGTCTAATGATGCTATTAACAGTTGGCAGGAACCGTGCACTTAGTTATTTATGTTTGTGATGTATGGTTATCTTTTTATGATGGATGTTTATATCTTTATGATGATGATGTATAATGTATGTTATGTGGTACTATTTATGTTATTTCATCATGGATTAGAGTTAGTATGATGATGTACTTTATTTACATGGATGTTTATTCTTTTAAGCTTTTCATACCTTGTAACATGTACAGTGGATGATTGAGCAATATAAAATGTAATTACTTAAAAGACACTTGTAATATTGTTTAAAAACATTGAATGTAACATTGCTAAGGATGTGATGTTAGATGAAAATTTAATTTAGATGTGATACAATGTTAAGGGATCTTTAAAGAATGTATCTTGTTATGTTTACTTTTAGTCAAATTGTTTCTATTGCTTCTGCAAATGTTATGAATGGTTTACTTTCATGATTTTAAAAAAAATTGTTTGGCAAACTTAGTGAAATTTTAGATTAATTCTTTGGATCCCTTGGCGGGGCATTACAGATGCTTGAAATGATGTTGAATGCAAAGATAATACTCCTATGAGTTTAGGTTTGAGTGTCATATTCTATGAATTGCATGTACATGAGATAACTATAGACACTTTACTTAGAGTTCTATTAAATTTTTCTAATATCTCTATTGGGTATATGAAGATACCCATAGAGCCCAATGCTTGTAAAATTTTTTATTATTATTAATGATTCTTGATGCAGTGCAATATACTTGAACTCTTGATATAACTACCTAATATTAACTATATATATCTTATTATTCTTGACAATACTACAAGCATTCAGTCTATTGGGAATTCAATGTCTAGTTAAAAGCTAAAACTATATGCATGGCTCTTTATAGGTGCATTGTATCCCTTAATACTATTTTTTTAATATAAATTATAAATGTGGATCTATACCGAGACAGTTTTATTTCTTTAGTTTCTTGCAATAGTATGATATTAATTCCTTTTAGATCAAAAAATTTGTATAAAAGCTAGAGAAGTCAATGTATACACCAATCATGTTATTTAGGAATCATGTTTGTAAAAGATAGTGATAGAAAAACTACTAACAACAACAAGTGAAGAGGCATCATAGAGTATTAGGCTCTAATCTGCATCATAGTGAAGAACACATTGAATAACCTAGGTATGCTAGGATACTTCTATTGGAATTAACAAGTAGGAAGTATACTTCTGCAAGGGGGGGGGGGGGGGGGAAGAGGAGGGGTGGGGGTGGGGTGAATCAAAAGTACTAGAATCTAACCAATAAAACTTTCAACTTTTAAACATTGCATGCATAAACATATAGAAATAACATGTAAGGAAAATGCATCCACACAAACGCTTGACACTAGATATGACTACCTAGAAACCCTCCAATGAGAAGGTAAAATTGGGGTGGGGATGAAACCCACAATTCTTCACTACTGCAACAATAAAGTTCACCTATTAAGGTTACATATTATGACCATTCTCATGATCTACCTTGTGAAAGGCTTGCCCTATTAAAGGCTTACAAAATATTGTTAGATCCTACTCTGTTAAAGGATTTTAACACCCTGTTAGAGGCATGCCTAGCTAAAGAACTTTAAAACACTCACTTGGAATGCCACCTTGTTAAAGGTTTTATACAATGGCTATTAAACCAACCTAAGTCCATAGGATTTCATTCTACTGTAACAATTGTTAGAGAGTACAATAATATGTTTAATCTAATACACTTACAATCTAATATTGCTGATTTTAGATCCCAATTTAGTACATCTTGATCCTCTCTGATCTGATATGAAAATGCTATAATCTTAATCCTTTATTTTGCTAATTGATTCTGCAATTATATCCTTCTTCTAAGTTACCTTCAACTTGATCAATTCACCCCTTTCACTTCCTTTAACACTTTTGCTAGCATTATCTCCATGCATGCATTATCTCTCACACTCTGTAAAGTATGGGGCTTCGTCTCCTTTAAAAATAATTCATGACTTAGGGTTAGGTATGAATCTATGATTGAGATTCATCCAATTTTTCACTCAAGTCCTTCTATTTTTCTCATTGGTTGCATGTTGATTGCATAGGGAATCCAAATAGATTCGATCTTATCTTTAACCCTTCAAGATTTATCCATATATCGGCTCAAAAATAGTTTAAATAATAGTTTGTGCCTTCACAAACTCTTATGTCAATTTTGTGTTGCTCGAGGCTTGTTTATTACTGATGCTCGACACATACTGAAATTTAGTCTTGCTTGACACTTGAACTTGCTCAACATCTATTGTTCAGTCGACACTTGAAACTCGCTTGACTCTGTCTATCTACTCGACACTTATTGTTTACTTGGCACATGAGTGACTTGGCATGAACTTAGAGAATTTTTAAAGTGTGTTGACACTCAATTGTCAAAACCAATCTAAGATCAACAATTTCCCCCTTTGACATGAGTGGAAAAAACACTTAACTATGCATGATGAATCTAATCTCCTTGAGTATAATGTACATTCTATTCAACATTTATACAAAACTTCAAAATTGTTCAAAATTTTGTGAAGAATTATATACCTAAAAATTGTGTAACTCCCCCTAAGTTAATGTGCCTTTTCTGTATCCAAAATCTCTCCAAGTAGATTGATTTGCCTCTGTGGATACTCCTTGTCTTTATTCTGAATTTTGATACTCTTTATCTGATGTGTTCTGTTATGCCTTGTTTCCTACTATTTGCTCTGTTTTCTCTTCCCATTTATTTTATCTATTTATTTTATATCTCCCCCTTTCACATGTCTCCCCTTGCATATTAAGTATCCTTCTGGCCTTTTGATTTATCTTATCTCCCATTTTACAATTTCTCCCCCTTTTTGACACTTATGTCAAAGGGTCTATACATTGACTGAGTATTTTGCCAAGAAGGTCTTATTTACTTCCATCACAATTCTCAGAGTAGCATCTTAGTTTTTAATTGAAACTTCTATGGATTTCATTTGTATTGTTGTCTCTACTACAAGGTGAACTAAGCCATCTAATGTTGAAAGATTAAGATCTTTCTTCAATACATTTTCTGCATAGGCTAGTTCCTTTTGTAGAATCTCCATGTGAGGGGTTAGGCAGCTTGTATTTGAACTAATTTGGCTCTAGTATTAGCCTCTTCTACTATCAATACAACTAGTTCCTTCTATGTGTGAAGTGTTGTATGAAAGTGCTTCTCACTTTGAGTTGGATCTTTTGGCAATTGCATTCTTGATACTTTTAGATTTGTTTTCAAGATCATTATTCTCTGGCTGGTTTCTTGTGTGAAGATTGAAGGATCACACAACTTTGTGTATAGTGACAATATATTCTCAAGTACTACCTTCACCTTCTCAATTTTCTTTGCCAGCCCTACCTATGTCAGTGTTATTTCACTAGTTATCCTTTCATTTACCTTTGCTTGAAATTTCTTTTCTGACCTTTCCATGAGTTTTACATTTGTCTCCTAGTCTTCATTGGTCACCTATTGAACAATTTATGATAGTTATTCCAATATTGGCTTGGTTTCATTAGGTGCCTAAAAGTTGAATGCATCTAAAATGATGTCTTTTATCTCAAGTAGTGCTTGTCTTTGTTTATACTCATTTCTAAGTATCTCCTGCTTCTTCTTCCTCTTTAATGCCTCTTGCACCTCATTAATCTAGTCTATGTTCATGGTTGAATAGTCATACCTTGGAATGACTATCTTTTCATCTAATGTAGGGCCTCCATAGTGAAGTACCCTTGCAACCTTTGTGAAGCTCGAGCTTGATGTTGAAATTTGGAGTGGCATTGCTTTAGTGCTCAGATTTTGAGGCATTCTTGTAGGAGTCCCAATGGTTGGTAGGTTTACCAAGGTTTGAATTGCTTCTTGGTCCTTTCCCTTTGGAATCTCCTTTTCTTCCTCTATTCACTATTATTTGTGGTGGTGCACCTTGTACTTGTGTAGTAGGAACAAAAGTATCGATCTGTCCTATGTGTCCCTTTGTTGGCTCCTCAGTAGTTGTAGTACCTGATGTATCTTGTGAAGCTTACTCTTTAGGTTGTCTACTCATAGCTGTAGGAATGATAGAAGATGTTTCTTATGTTGCCACCTTTTCCCTAGATAGGTCAGCTACTGCCTTTTGCAACTCATCTACACTAACCAATACTAGGTTATTGCATAATTGAGCTTAAAATATCGATTGGTCAAGGATCTTCTTAAGATCCCCTATAGTCAATAGATTGATGTTTTGACCAAAGTTGTCAAAAAAATCCTTCACTTTGATTGTTTCTATAGGTCTATTACTATCATGTGGAGGGCTTATAGGTGGCAATTGTGTATCTTGCACACTCTAATCTATTTGTTGCTCTTCAATAGTTGCCATATCCTTTTGTGTTTCCTCCTCCACTATATTGTCTACCTTTTCCTTCTCACCTTCACCTTCCTTATAATTATCATCCTCTTCTCCATTATTTCGTCCCTCAAAGGGATCTTCTTCTCCTTCTTTGATAGTAGTTAGGCCATATATTAGCTTCCACATTTGAGTTGACTTCTTGACAACATATTCAATCTTATTTTGAAGAATGCTAAAGACTTTATATTTGGGTGTAAATTTTCTCCCATGCTTCTTGTTAGCCTTAGTTATTTGTGCTTTGGTAAGCTCAGGCATTACTCAAGCCAATGTAGACTCTCTTATTTCCTTTTCCATGTTAAGGTAGTAATCCATTTATTTTCCATAATAGAATATAAATCTTTGGGCATTGAATTGTCAAGTTCAAGTGGGGTGTTCTGGTGACTCTGTTAATACCCTTGTCTACATTACCAATGCATAAGGATCTCACTCATGATCATGGTATAGATTAATTCCTCAACCATGTTTTGTTCTTCCCTAATCAACTTATTGAAATCAATGTTCTTTAAGCCAATTAAGTCTATGTTATCTTTAAGATTATCACAAATATTTTCTAAATTAGACTTGGTGGCATGACTTACCACTCTAAATTGGCTTGTGTCTTTTGAATCGGTCCTTTCTTCATCAAAGTTAGGTTGAGCAACATATGTTCTTCTTAGTTTCTTCTTTGCTAGACCTTGCTGCTCGGTAGCCTTCTTCTTCTCTATTGTTTGCTCTTTTTCCTTTTGAGTAGTAGCCCTTGTAGTTGCTCTTGTGGCTAGGGTAGTAGGCTTGGCTGGGCTTGGCTTTGCATTCTTTTTGCCCTTGGGTTGAGCTGCAGGCTATTTTTGAGCTTTTCTCTTCTTAGACTTAAGTTTAGTTGGTGCTTCCTTAGCTTGTTCCTCCTTGACACCTTCTTCTTCTTCAACATCTTCTCCCATGCCTTATGTCAAGGCAAGTGGCTCTTGGCCCTATTCTTCTTCTTCTTCTCCTTATGTAGTCCCTTCTCCAAATTTTTCCATAAGCTTCTTAACCACTTTATCCTTTTTCTTTAGAGTTGAGGTAGTTTTCAACTCCATTTCCACCTTAGACTTCACAACATCAAAATTGCCAAAAGGTTTTGCACTTTTATCAATTTCTTTTGTAAGCAATGCTATGATTGTTGTTGATGCCTCATCAACATTTATCTCATATCTTAATGTCCTTAACCATCTTACTCTTGATACTTCTGCTTGGATATATGTAAAATCAATGTCAACTAAGAAACAAATATCATTGATGTGCTACTCCACTAGGGAGTTTGGAATCCTTAGTCTTTGTTTCATGGACTTTAAGAAATAGCTTGTCATTATGATTTCAAAATTAGCTCCCATCTGCTCTATGTACTCATTTATCTATATAGCTATAGACCTATTGGTCTTCCAACTTATCTTACCAAAAGATGGAAATTCATTCTGAACATAGAAAAAGATACATATCAAAATTGATCCAAACTTACATTGAGCACTTTTGGATCTCCTTATTGCTCCTAGGTTCTCCATAATCTGCTATAGTTGTAGTTCTGTTAGATCATATGTATGATCCATCTTAACAAGTTTTTATCCCACATCAATTGCGATGCATGGTACACTATTAAGTTGGCTTGATTAATAGAATTTGTGAGATATGACCCTAACTACAAATTCTAGAAGTGGATCTTTGATTATATCAATGGTCATGCCTCTTTTATTCCACTTTTCCCCAGTGTTCTTCTCAATGGCTTCTTTTGAGTCACTCCTTAGGGACTTTGGCCATTCTAGGGTTAGGTATCTTGTCACCCTATGTATGATTCTCTTTGAAAAATTATTAAGTCCACCTTCTAACCATAGGCATCCATTGTGAATCCTACTCAAAACTATTCTTATCCACTATATTTTGAAGATTGTAAGGAAATCTAGGGCAGAGGTTAAGCCTTTCCTTTCAACAATCTAAAATTCTTCCTTCAATACCCCATTCTCACATAGTTTTTCATAGGCTTGACAAATCTCCATGTCACCAATTGCTCCAACCTTACAGTTGTAGCATTTTCTAACATCTTGTACCTTTATGACTTTTGGTGGAATAATGGATAGTGCACCAATAGGGTCATTTTTGTATGCAACTTTAGGAATTGGCCTAAAATTTGGTTGCTTGACTTCATTGCTAACTAGCTAAACCTCAAACGGTTCCTAATCCTTGGGATTTCTAGAGCTAGAAGCTATTTCTGCAAACTAGGGTTTCAAAATATAAAATTGCATAACTGTGTAGCTTGACACTTGAGAAATACCTTTATATTGATGAAATGGTGCTTGATCTTTGTTGGAATTTATGCAAAAGCATCAATCTCTAGTTCCCAATCACTTTTGTGCTCTTCTTGCTCTTTCTCTATGTCCACAATGATTAAAAATAATCAAAAAATTTGACCTTCTACCCTTTATTACATAGCATTTAATGCTTAGTGCATATATAGTTGTACACTTAGCTCCTTATGCAATTCTTTCTCACTCAACTTCCATTGATTTTCTAACACTCGGCATCCACTAGAGTTTCTATTACTTGGCTTCAATAGGAATTTCCTTTTACTCATCAACCACTACTAACTCAGCTTCAACTAGCTTTGGTTGCCAACTCGGCACATACTAGGATTTTACTTGGCAACAATGCGAAAACTTTGAAGACTTAACCTTGCATCTTTATTCATATTGATCTATCATTTTCAGTACTAACTCATTCTAGGAACTGATGTATGATAAAGCATTTCAATATTAGTTCCACATACCTTCTCTTGCTTGGTTTGATGAGGTGTGACCACTTGACCCTTTAAGTGAAGTGATCCCTCCATCTGATGAGTTGCTTCCATATTTTCTTTTCCATGTCTTATTCATCTCTCCTCTAATGTACTCAACATATACCCTGCCTTTTCCCTTGTTTGGCATTGAGTTAGGTGCCTTTGTCCTTGTTGGGTAGTGCTTGCTAATATGACCAGTCTTCAAACAACTAAAGCATGTAATTTGGCTCAACCGTCTACTGTAGCTTCCACTAAAATGTGTTCTGATGCAATTCTTAGGGATGTGTCCATATTTTTGATAGTAGTGACAACTATGTCTTGTATTGTAATCCTAGTTGTAGGAATTTTCATGGCTTCTTCCCTTGTTTGATGACCATGTGGACTTGGATCTGCACTCAAAGGTTTTGTGTCCAAAATTTTGACAATTGTAGTAGTGTCCTTCAAATCTGGGTGCATGCATAGCCCTTGTTTTGCATTCATGTGCTTGATGACCTTGTTTTTTGCACTTGTGACAATGTGTCATGTTAATGTGATCAAGTTTCCACAATCCATCATAGTTTTGTGCATCAGTTTCTGGATTAGATTGTGTGACAATTTTTACCATCAAAATTGTCACACAATCTAATCCAATTGTGATGGTAAAAATTGTCACACAATCTAATCCAGAAACTGATGCACAAAATGTGTCATGTTCTTTGACATAGCATTCTAACTATCATTCTTGTTCCTGCAAACATTAGTTATATGTCCTTTCTTTCCATAGTGATGACAAGTAGGTTTAGAGTTCTTACCTTTGTCATTCCTTTGTTTAGCAGTCTTGGATGTCTCTCCTTTTTCAGTACTTGTATAGCCCCATCTTGATGTGTCTTTACTAGATCTAGGGGATTTCAGTAATTTTTTAAAGTACTTGATAGCTTCATTTGGCTTGTTGAAACTTTCTACAAACTCCTTTTCTATTTGTAGGTCATTCTATAGTTGCTCATTTTGTAACTTCAATGTAGTTATCTCAATGCGCTTGACATTAAACTCATGATGGGCATTCATCATTTGACTTAGGGTGTATAGCTGCATGTTTAGGATCCTAGATAGCTCTGGTGATTTTTCTTCCAATATGTTTGACAAGATTCTTTTGTCCTCTTCAATCATGGCCTTTTCCTCTATAGCTTTCTTCTTTTGTTCAGTCACTTCACATAGAAGTATTGCTTGTTATTCTTGCTCCAACTCGAGATTTCTAATCTCCTCAGCTTGTGCTCTATTCTTGTCCATGAGATCTACAATTTCTACATCAAACTCACAAGAGTTACCATTTGCAAATAACTTTTTGGTGTCAATCTACTTATATTGAGTGCCATTTTCTGTGATGGCAACCTCTTTCTTTCCTTTTAGTGAACTCCTCAAGGCATTTATGGCTTCATCCAATTGTTGTAGTAAGAGGTGTATCTCAATCTCTTAATTCTCAATGGTCCTTCCCAACTTGTAGACTTCCATCTCAAGATCTTTTCTCCAAGATGTAAGGCTTCTCCTAATGAGAACTAAGCTCTAATACCAATTGTTGGAATTCACAAGTAGGAAGTATACTTCTGAGGGGGGTGGGGGTGAATAAGAAATACTAAACTCTAACCGATAAAACTTTCAACTTAAAAAAATTACATGCATAAACATATAGAAATAAAATGTAAAGAAAATGCATCCACACAAACACTTGACACCAGATATGATTACCCAAAAACCTTCCACTAAGAAGATAAAATTGGGGTGGGGATGACAACCATAACTCTTCACTACTATAGCAATAAAGTTCACCTATTAAGGTTACATATTATGACCATTATCATGATCTTCCCTATGAAAGGCCTACAAAGGATTGTTAGATCCTACACTATTAAAGGATTTTAACACCTTGTTAGAAGTATGCCTGGCTAAAGGAATTTAGAACACTCACTTGGAATGTCACCCTATTAAAGGCTTTATACAATGGCTATTAAACCAACCTAAGTCCATAGGATTTTATTTTTCTATAACAATTGTTAGAGAGTACAATAGAATGTTTAATCTAATACACTTACAATCTACTCTATTCTAATTCAGTTCATCTTGATCCTCTTTGATCTGATATGAAAATGTTGTAATCTTGATCTTTTGTTCTACTAACTATTTTTGCAATTCTATCCTTCTTCTAAGTCACCTTCAACTTGATCAATTCACTCCTTTCACTTTTGTCAACACTTTTGCTAGCATTATCTCCTCACATGCATTCTCTCTCACACTCTGTAAAGCATGAGGCTCTGTCTCCTTTAAAAAGATTTTGTGACTTCAGGTTAGGTATGAATCTATAATTGAGATTCATCCAACTTTCCCACTCAAATCCTTTCATTTTTCTCATTGGTTTCATGTTGATTGCATAGGGAATCCAAATAGATTTGATCTTATCTTTAATCCTTCGAGATTTATCCGTATGTATGCTCAAAAATGGTTCACATAATAGTTTGTGCCTTCACAAACTCTTATGTCAATTCTATGTTGCTCAACACTTCCTGATTACTAATACTCGACACATACTAAAATTTTGTCTTGCTGATTAAGAGGATCCAAGGATGTGAGAAACCAATAATTTCTAAAGGTTATATAAAATTATATAACTAGTTATAGAAATTTTCTAGTTTGCCCTTGGTTTTATTCAAATTTGAACTCCTTTACACTAGAATTTATTAATGAACAACTTATACATTAATAGAGGAAGGTTATAGATAATATTATCCACCCACAAGCCTGCACCCTTGATTTTATTCGAATTTGAACTCCTTTACACTAGAATTTATTAATGAACGTGTTATACATTAATAGAGGAAGGTAATATATATAATATTATCCACTCCTAAGTCTTATATGATTTAAGTTAATCTAATTTGAGCACAAGTTTGATATTGAGAGTTGACAAGAGTATGAAGTTGTTGTTCTGGATATATTTTGATGTGTATAAGATAGTACTTGTCCAATTGTTTTTTTTCTAGGTAAACCTCTATACTTTGTAGTGGCCTACTAATGATTTGTCTGATATAAGATTGCAGTACTAGTGCATGCTTATTCTGGTCATAGATGGGTCATGTACATGTACTCTTTAGTCAATATGTGTTAGGTTATGAATCATTTCCTATTTGAATCATTCAAATATGTAATTGATAATTCTCCTCCAATTTGCTAGCTTATATATATAGATATGATTTCTTTATCTTTCCTCCTCAATATGTTTCAATGGACTCTTAATTGATAACATTAAGTGAATTGGAAAACATGTGAGTAGCTATGTTTTTCATTGTCACTTCCTTATACAGGTCATGTAAACTGAAGCACTGAAGGAGTGAACATTGTAATCGTCATTTGAGAAAACATTGGTGGGTTCATACGAAATGTTGGGTTTAGCTTTGTTGTTATATCTTTAGAGGTGGATGGCATAACTTATCTAAATGTTGTGGTTAGAAATCATGTAAGAATTGGCCACACTAATTCCACCAAACATTTAGCAGATGTTGTGAAACCCTACCTTGACTTCTCTCTATATTTCTTCAATGCCACGCCTCACTCAAACCATCAACTAAGCATTAGAATCCATCATTTTATATTTCATTTAACCGTTAATGAGATTTATTTCACATAGGAACATCAAAAAATTCAATTGATAGAAATATTCTTTCTTCATTTAATGTTTCAGATTCTACTATGATTACAACGATTAGGCTTCATGAGTAGGGATCCACTATAGCGATCATAATATGGTCAAAAGAGATTTTGGCTACTACATCAATATAGAATATAACAAACTCTTCTATATCTATACAGAGAAGGCCTAATATTGACATAGCGATGAGCGATGAGGAAAGTATATATCACTATAAGAAGAATCTACAAAAATAATATAGCAATGAGCGATAAAGGAGGCTTATCGCTATAACATATAGTGATCATCGACAAATAAAATAAAACATAATCATTATAGTGATGAGTGATAGATATGTTGGATCATTATAAGTCATGGAAATGAGTGTTTTTAGTGATTGAAAAGGAGGAGACATCACTACAGAATATAGTGAACTCTTCTATCACTATACAGAGAAGGCATGCTCTTGATATAGTGATGAGAAATGAGGAAAGTATATCACTATAACATATAACAATCCCTTTTATCACTATGCAAAGAATATACAAGAAACAATATAGAGATTAGTGATAAAGGAGGCTTATCACTGTAACATATAGGGATCATCAACAAAAAAATAAAATCATTACAACAATGAGCATAAGCTGAGATGTTGTATCACTATAAGTCATGGTGATGAGTGTTTTCAGTGATTGAAAAGGAGGAGATATCACTATAGAATATAGTGAACTCTTTTATCATTATACAAAGAAGGCCTAATCTTGACATAGTGATGAGCAATGAGGAAGTATATTTCTATGACATATAGTGATCCCTTTTATCGCTATGCAAAGAAACTGCAAAAACAATACAGTGATGATTGATAAGGGAGGCTTATCACTATAACATATAGCAATCATGAGAAAATAGAAAAAAAATATAATAATTACATCGATGAGAAATAAAGATGTTGTATAGCTATAAGTCATGGTGATGAGTGTTTTCGATGATTGAAAAGGAGGAGATATCACTATAAGTCATAGTGATGAGTGTTTTTGGTGATAAAAAAGGAGGAGATATCTCTATAGAATATAGTGAAGTCTTCTATTGAAAAGGAGGAGATATCACTATAAGTCATGATGATGAGTGTTTTCAGTGAGCAATGAAGGAGGCTTATCGCTATAACATATAGTGATCATCAACAATTTGATCAAAATCTTGACCAAAGGAAAAATTGGTAAAATTTTTTATGACAAAAATAGTGACAAAATAGTTTGTTAAAAATTTGACCAACATGAGCAAAAAATTTGACCAATTTTCATCAAAAAAAGAGTCAAATGTACTAGTGTAATACACAACCCTAATTCAAATTTAAGCTTGAGGCCTTGAAGAAAAATGATGCATCATTCTTGTTTTGCAAAATCTCTTTCATTGAGTCAATTTTTGGGAATGACAAGTGTAAAATTTCTTCCATAAATGGACTCAACTTCTTGCACTTGTTTGGTGATATGATTTTCAGATATATATATTTTTATTTTATGCCCATTTTTGAAAGTTCATGCTCACATGGTTTGGTGAGGATAACTTGAGAGAGTTGCGGAGACTATTTTTTGAAGTAATGTATAATAGGTTTCAGTACATGTGTTGCTTGTTGTTATTATCATTTGTATTACATCATTTTCACTATAATTAGATATAACTTGGCTTGAGTTTCTATTTGTAAACATGCTACATATTTTGACCTATTTTCATGTTTAATATTTCCCATGAAGTGGGAGTTTCTAATATGTAAACATTCTTAATTGACATGTTTAGGATAAGGGTCTTGTGATTGTGGTTTATGGGTTGGATTTGTTGTTGGTATGCTTTCTACTAATTATCGTGGATAACTTTGAAAGTATGGATGATTAGAGATATCGAGATTTTCTATGGTTTCCTTTTATAGTCATGTGTTTGTACTCCACTATCTCATGTTTCTTTATATTTTCACTTCAATGTCCCTTTTTCTAGAGCAAGATTTTAAAAAAATTGATTCATTTTCTATTTTCTTATTTCTTTGATTCATAATGTAATTCCATTTTTTGTGCAAATAAAAATATGGTGAACTTATGGTTTTATACATTTGAACTATGACTTTCATCTAAGGGTGGTTTGATTAGAGAAGATTTAGTCAAAACCCCTATATAAAATGAGATTTTATCAAACCTAAGTATGTGATGCTTTTATGGTGATAGGTGATAATTTTATTCTCCCATATGGAGTTCTTAGGTTAGAGGTTGAAGATTCAAATTTCACATCATATATGTTATAGCTAAATCAAATTAGTTAGAGATTGTTTATGTGTGTGTGTGTGTGGCTCAAAATTGTCTTTCCAAGAATTTAATATGTGTGTAGAACTATTTAGATAATTTCAATTGTACAAAGAGACTCAACAATATCTAAACACTTAAATACCATTTTAAAAGTACACTAAGCATCATATTATAGTATACACACATGCTTCTACAAGAATTATTAGAAACTTTTGAATTTGTCTCCATCTCAATCTTTAGTATTTGTATATATGTATCAAGTATTGCTATTAATCTAACAATATTAGTGACACGATTCATTTATGCCTTATTTTGTATAAAACTTAATAATTATATCTTATTTTCAACCATTATAAATAATTATAAAAAAATTATTTACTTTCTTCATCCCAAAATAAAAATCATGGATCATAATAATTTTGTATTTCATCATTAATCTATATAAATAGTCAACAAATTTCAAAGCTCAACTGAATAGAAGATATATATATATATATATATATATATATATATATATATATATATATATATATATATATATATATATATGATTTCCATTGTACATGAATTGATAATTGATTTTTT
Organism: Cupressus sempervirens; assembly: GCA_028749045.1. Taxonomy (NCBI): domain Eukaryota; kingdom Viridiplantae; phylum Streptophyta; class Pinopsida; order Cupressales; family Cupressaceae; genus Cupressus; species Cupressus sempervirens. Next base: position 702,520,667 of record CM053786.1, on the reverse strand, counting down.
TTCAATAACATGTCTTGATTTTATCCTTGGTCTTTTGTACTATCTATGAAAGTGTTTCGTTCTTGAAGAATTTTGATTCCAGTATACCTGTAAAACATTCAATAGTTGTTAATGACTAATTTATCATCTATAATTGAAGTCATATTAACTCAAAAAGGAAGATAATTCAAATATTTAGATGATTTATACCTTCCAAGCATCATGGTAGTTGCTTGTGGATTAGTTCCAGGACTAGACTTGAATGTTGATCCATCAACAATTCTTAGACCATCAACACCTTTCACCAAGTACCTTTGGTCAACCACAAAATCAACTTGACAACCTCCATGAAAATGCCACATTGTGTTTAGTGTATCTCTACAGAACCTGGCCAAGGCTTCATGGTCAAATATTTTGGTATCAGGAAGTGCCTCACCTATGAAATGAAGCATGTTAGTGCCATTAGAATGAAATGCAAAGTGTTGAATAGAATTTGTCTTGGTGAGCTTGGCTATTACATTTACACCTTGCACACATGTATCTAGGTCAAGAGGGTGAGAGTAATAGTTGTATTTAACTAAGGGGTTATCTCGAGGATCTATGTTATGTAGTTTGAGCTCTCCCCTTGATAAGGGATATGCTACTTTCTCAAAAATACTCCCTGTATATTGGATAGATGTTTCATTTACAAAACTAATATTGCTACTAGATTCAATGTAGATTTTGGATCCATTAAGTATAGCTGCTACTTGTATACTTGATATATTTACTGGTATAGGGGACTCCAAGGTTATGGTTGATCGAGGATTATCTTGTACCCCTTGACCCACTGAGGGAAAATCTACCAATAAAGGAATATTAAGTTGTGCAAGATGTTGATAAGGACTGATTCCACTTAGGAGGAGGAGTTGAGTGCTACCTAGACTTCCCGCTGACAAGATTATCTCATTATAAAAAGATGATTCATTGAGAAATACTTGATAAGGTTGACCATCGACAGAATTCATAAATTCCACTCCAAAAGCTTTCAACTTCCCTGCAACCATATTTTCAACAATTTAATATATAAACTAAACCATATACATAGAAGAAATAAATGTATTAATTGAAGACAAGTCTAAAACAAATAAACCATTTTTCTTAAGATTCAAACTTCACAATTATTGTAAGACGTTTAATACGAGAGCATATAAGTTTTATTTGAAAGTATAAGCTACAAAGATTTTTTATATAACCAATACTCTAGTATAGGTATGGGCTTCTCTTTAATATGATTATTAAATTGACTGCAAAATTTATATATATGCATGGATGGGCTACAATTTGAAGGATAATGTGTATATATCTACTTGGGAGACCAATACATTGGCCGCAAGACACCCCATCAATTTGAACGTTTCACTTCAAAATGTGTTCTTTTTACTTAATTGTGAAAATGTGTGATGACAAAACATTGCTAAAAGAATCAATACATTATTAATCTATAACCTATACTTTGGATTACTAATCATATTTTTTTTTTTTTTTTCATGGCAATGGGACATGATGGGTCACACTTGCAAGGCTCAAGAACAATCAAAGATTTAAAATATAAAATTTATAGAAATCTTTAGAATTACTTTGGTTCTTCATATCTTAATCTCTAAAGAATTCTTTCTCCCAAAGTTATTATAATAAAGAAAACAAGAACAAAAGTTATTAATAATATAGAAAACAAGGAGAATTATTAGTGAAGATTAACAAAGATGCTCTCATTGACTTGTATGATTACTAACCTGATACAGAATGGAAGATGATTCTGCTAGCAGTAGCATTGAGAAGAACAACTATATTATTGGGATTTGCATGCTTGAAGAAATCAGCAGCAGTATGTCTTCTGCCATTGTTGTCAAAGGTGGAAGCACTTACCTTTGTACCCTCAACATGATCCAAAGTAAACCCATTGAAAGGAAGCACTCCTGCCTCCAAGAGTGCATCTCTGAAAGCACTACTCCAAATGGAGAGCTCATCTGGTTTGAAGGCAATTTCCTTCTCCACCCATTCATATGACTCATTAACAAGTCTTTCATCCCAACCCATGTTTCTAATGTATTTGAGGCTGGCCCTACTATAAAACATAGCATTAATAGCAGTTCCACCTCCAAGAACTCTGGCTCTGGCCAACTGAACTCCATCCTCACTTACAAATGTCTGAGCTATGGATGTGTATTTGTTTGTTTCTTCCAGTGCCTTCCCAAAAAGACTTGCATCTTCAATGTCAGGGTTTCCATATGGTGAACCTCCCCTCTCCAATACAAGGACAGAATAGTGCTGTGACAAAGTTGTTGCCAGAGGGCAACCTGCTGTACCTCCTCCAATGATTATATAATCATATGTTCTTGCAATTGCTTTGTTTGCATCAGATGTCATGAATGGATATGGGTATTCTGAAACATGTAGCAAGCCAACAAAAAATGATCGAATCAAACCCATTTTAAAATCATGAAATTTCAGTTTATTTTAAACGATTGATACAGTGATAAAATAGAAAATTAAGAAGATAATACTAACATTTAAAATAAGATAAATGCAATACTTGCTGTAGGAATGTACTATTACATTCACTTTCTTCCTATATAAAATATAAATTATTAACAATAATATATTTTTACTATCAAATCATAAATATATAAATGTATTACCTATTATAAACATAATTTAAAATATATATATAATGTAACAATATACTATTGCAATCAATTTATGTTGTGATTAATTTTATATATTTCAATCAATTACATTTCACTATACTATTTTTATTTTGAAGTTCTTTTTTTTATTTTTCTATTGTATATATGAAAGAATTTTAATTTCTAAAATTATTTTACTCCAATTTTATTTAATTGGTTCATATCTTTGAGTTCTAATAGGCCTGGATTTGTAGGAAGCATACCCCTATTTTGAGTGATATTTTCCATAAGATATATGAAAATATGAAATAGATCAAACATATTTTAATACTTTTTCAATTTAAATAAAATCAAAAAAAATATTAATACTTAAATGTTAACATTCAATTAAATTAGAAATTATTTTAAATATTTAATTTTAAAACTATTTAAATATGAAATAATTTTTAAAAATAGAATGATTAATTTAAAAAATCATAAATTGAATAATAGAATTTTTAATATCTATTTTAAAATTTTAAAATCTTAATAACTATATAATCATTACCAATTTGTCTTATAATTATTAATTAATAGGTTTAATGTACCACTCTATCTAATTAATCTATTATCTAAATACAAGCCACTATGATTTGGGATGGGAATAAAAATATATGTCGATACTTCCTTGGTTGATAGTAGAAAACTAATGGATATATTTTCATTATAGTTGGTGGGTGTTATCTATCTATCTATCTATATATGTATACATATGTATACATATATACATATCTATACACACACACACATATGTGGAGTATTTTTACACTATTTGATATTATTGTTTGGTTGAAAATTAAAGGTTAATAATTTTTTTATTATCAAATTCATGTTCATTTTTATGATTTGAGATGGATGTACAAATTATGCATATAATTTGATGCAAAATTTTTGGTTGAGAATCAAAGACTAACAATATAGGTAGTGATCAAATAGTAATAAAATTGTTTGAATTAATAGATTTTTAATTTATTAATATTTTAAATAAAAATAAAAAGTTATTAGTACCATAATGTATAAATTTTATCAAATAATTTAAGTTAAAATTATTTTTATTAACATTTATGATTCAGTTATTTAATTAATTATTATTGATAAGGTTTCAATCTAATATCTATTCTGAAATGTTAAATAAAAATATCAAATGGATCTTATACTCAAAGTTAAATTTATAATTTATAAGGTTAATTTTGTAACAAATAAATTAATAATAGGCAAAATCCTACAACACAACTTGTGAGATCTTGGTTCAAATCTACCCTCGCTTGACAAATAATAATAATTAATTTCAATAAATAATAATAACTAATTTAGGCTTTGGCCGTTTATTGATCAAACAAATTTGAATTACATTAAAATTGTTAGTAGTGATTAGTGCAAATTAATTGAATTATAGGAAAAGATGAATACAATAGTATATTGCCTACCACAAGTACTATAAGTGTCATTCCTCATAAAATATTTTCATTCAAAAGTTCATTTTTACAATTTGAAATGGGTACATAGATAGAAGTTTATATTTCTTTGATTAAAGCCAAAATCTAAGAAGAGTTCCTTTTTTGAGAAGTCAGAAGCACAAACAAATGCTAATATTTCTATGATTGAAAACTAAAGACTAATGAGTATCCTTGTATCAATATACATATACATCAAGATAACACAAATAAATGCTGAAGGCTAAAACAAATCATCCTTCTGTCAAAATGAAAGAAAAACAATCCTGACAAATCATAAACATGATTTAACTCAATAGTAAAAAAAGATTACGAGAACAAAGCTCAAATCAATAAGTTAGGTTTATGATATCCTCTGACCAGACACAGGCGTTGCAGCTTCCAGAGAGAAGAAAAACTGCTGATTACAAAGCAGGAATGGAATGAAAAATAACAAAATATCCATTCTCGCTTTCATTTTCACTTCAGATGTGAAATTATGATGTGTTTGCGGTTGCATTGCCTACTAACACTATTATATAGGTTGGCCAATTTAAATATGTTTCTTACAATTCTCTATTCTTATTTACCATCGCAAGTTTCTGATGTGATTCAAATTCTTATATCGAGTTAACTTGAATTTTAATTTACTTAGAGTCAGAGGTTAACCTTGAATTACTACCAAACGCACATAAATTCCAAAACAGCTTTGCTGGTTTCTTTCTCGACACTCCAAAACATTCTTGTTTTCTAATTGGTGTTTCGGTTGAACTCTTGAAAGAAGCAAAGTTTCTTCAAGCCCATTTAAACTTCACTAAAGTTTTCTACGGTAGGTTGTATGATTTTATATTCTTAAATGGGGATTTTTGACACACTGATTTTCATGAATTTCGTTACAGAGGAAATCAATCTTGGGTAGATATTACTCAAAAGAATAGTAGTTAGTAATCCAATGTTATTATTACCAAAACTAGTTAATTTGTACATGAAAAAAATAAAAGTAGAATATGTGGAGCGATTTAAAGTAATGAAAAGTTTATTAGTAACGAGTTTGGAATGAAGATTGTTGAATGTACTGTAGAAATAAATAAATAAATAGAATTCGTACTCAAGAAAGTGGTGGTACATTTTAATAATGCATAATATACTTTTAATTATTGATAAGAAGGAGAGAGTTTGTAAATTAAATTAAAATGTAGAATTTTATTTTTTATATTGATGCAATGATTGTTGCTTAAGATATATTAGAAGAGCTATTCATTTATAAAATATCACCACTATTGAAATTTCACAATAATTTGAAAAATTATATTTCATGATAAGATACATGAAAGTAAATTGAACTCCCTTCCTCTTCCTCTCTCTCTATATATAGTAGTATCTGATGGGTGAGTTCTAAGAATTATTTTATAATTTATTATATACTATAATTATATTTTTTATAGTTTGGTTATAGTATGCTATTGTAATGGTATATTTAGGTTGAGGGTCTTTGGTTAGGTTTACGTTATAATGTCTTAATATTCAATTATGAAAAGGATTATACTTGATTTTCATTTATGGTTATGATTATAAGTGAACTCTATGTAGGGTTATGTTGAAGTAAGTTAAGAATTAGGGTTTGATTGGGTTTAGGTTAGATTTCAAATCTATCTTGAATACTAGGGACTCTTATTGAATCTAGTCTAGTATTAATGTTAAGAATGATAGTTAGGATTTATATGGTTTGTGAATAGGGTTTGGTTTTATTTAGTGTTGTGATTTAATTTGATTTGATTTGACTAGGGTTTGCATTCAATATAGTTTAGTTTACAGTTATGTTTAATTTTTAGTTAAGTTTAGAGAAATGATTCATTCTAATACTTAAGAGTAATTAGCCATGTGCATTTGTTTCAATGTTATGGTAAACATTATCCTTGGGTTATTATATATTTTTCCCTTGTTAAAGTTAGGGTTCTATTTGGATTGAATTCATCATTTGAATAAGTCAACAATAGGAGTTATCATACCCTCTCACCATCTCTCCCTCTATTTAACATTTGACTCTACCTCACATGTCTTACTCTCTCTCCCACTTTTCCTACTCTATCTCACATGTCCACCAAGCTCTCTCTCTCTCTCTCTCTCTCTCTCTCTCTCTCTCTCTCTCTCTCTCTCTCTCTCTCTCTCTCTCTCTCTCTCTCTAATAATCCAATTTCTATTTGCACCTCACATCTTTCCCCCTCATTTCTCTATTTTTCTACCTCATCTCACCCCTCTCCCTTCTCTCCCCGTATATCTCTACCCCTTCATTCATGTGTTCCCACTAATTACTATCTATGGCCACCTCTTGTCTTTCATCCTCCACTAGCAAATTTGGACCTATTTTTTGACGAGTGTTGGTTGATATTTTGATGGACAATGGTAAAAAATAATGTTTCTATAATTTTGTCAAAATTTTGAAGTAATCCAGGGCTATCGATATATCGATGGACAACCCCATAAAAAATGATCCCAAACTCTATCACAAGGTGACACTAGACCACTACTAGGAAATGTCAAAACTTTGATAATTACGACATTGTTATCAATGACAGTTCTCATCTAAAATTTGATGTTTAGGAAATTGTTATCGATGAGCTTGACATGCCCTTGATGACAAGCCTTGTCAAAATATCAATGGCAATTGAGATTGTTATTGATGAGCTTGTCATGCCATTAACAAAAAACATCATCAAAATATTGACTAATAGTCATCAAAATTTTCACGATAGCCATAGTTTCTTATTAAAAAAAATAATGACAAACTTTCAAAGTAGGAACTCTCCTGGTGCTTCTCTCTAAGGACAATCTTATCAAAGTCTACCACAATTTCTTGGGCCTTCATGAAAAAGCATGCTCTGGCAGCTTCTTCCAACCTGGCCCTTTGTTAAGACTCATGTGACCATTTCCACAAGGAGAAGACCTTGGAAACTACTGGAGCTACTAACACACCCCCAATACCTTGAAGGCTTCATTCCATGAAGAGAGAGAGAGAGAGAGAGAGAGAGAGAGAGAGAGAGAGAGAGAGAGAGAGAGATCTAATGGAATTCATGAAGTAGGATACTAAGCTGGAAGTTAAGGGGCTGAATCAAGATACAACACATTTACCACATAAGCCAACCTAGGTTGATTTTCATGGTTCATGTGAGTGCATCATTTTGCTTCTTGAATGTAGCTATATGCTTGGTAGTTGACAACTGAATAGTTCAATATGTTATTTTTTAATTACACTTGATAAATTATACAAAATGGAACTTTTTTTATTAAGAAAATATCTATTCACCTTGTGATTTTTAAAAAATACTGCACATATTGCAAGCTAAATTCTTTTACAAAAAAAACTAAGATTACTATGAAAGAGTAAGTGAAACAAACATTCTGAGAAGCAACACATGAATCACCACACATTCTTTGATATATAATTAAAGAAAAAATCATGTGCAATGATGGTGGGTAAAAGTACAAAGTTGTGTCACCTTTCAGGCTGACTTATCAGAATGACTAAATTTGAGTATTTCTATCCAAAAATTAATTTTGCTCAAACATATGATCTAGATAAGTTCATTCTAGCTAAGTTATATATGGTCTCATACTTTTCCAATTGGAAATGTCTTTTAAATGCATGTTTTATAGTAGTTTGCATCCCATTACTAAAGAAATAAAATTATTTCAGAAAATTGATGTTTCAATAAATCTTACTATTTTTTATGATATATTTTTATTAACATATAAATACCATTTTATAGAGCTCAAAATAAAGAATATTCTCATATAGAATTTATAGTTTTAAAAAAATTAGATACAGTATATTGTAATTAAAAAATTTTACAAGCACATATTCTAACACTTGAAAATATGTCAATTTTGAGAAAGAAAAATATTAAATCATATCATAATTTTTTTTTAAATATATGACATTCTAGAGGAGAGAGTCCTCTTTTGGAATGTTTAATTTTTCTTCTGGTTATAATATATTTGTTTTGAAAAATGTGGTGGGAGATGAAAACTATTGATTTCATGTGAATTGAAATTTGCATCATTATGAAAGGAAAAATATAGGTCTAAAGTCAATTTTGATTTTTGATTGTTCTAGCTATATATGTTATCTATAAAATAGTCTAAGATCAAATGGAAATAAGTTTATTTTCATATAGTTTTGTGGTGGGAACTAAACCCCTAATTTTTAGTGTTTTTTAACAACTAAAAAACTATCTATAAAAACTAGGAAAATATAAGAATTCTTATTCCAAATAATTATTAAAAATTATAATCCTAAACTTCATCCATTTCTATACATTTCATTATTTTACTTCATTTTCAAATTCTAAATAATTATACTAGTTTTATGTTATTGAAGGTGAACAATTATACCTTTGTTAGTCTTTTCGTTTACAAAAAGGTGACACAAGTTTGTGCTTTTACCCTGGTGCTTTCAACATTTTTTATGGGGAGAGTGATTGATCCTTGTCATTCTACGAAAGCAATCCAATCATGTTGGAGACTTAAAAGTTGGAGCATTCCCATCTGCAATAATGACAATAATGCATGTGAGAAAAAATAATGACATGATACAAAAATTAGTTATAGCTAAAATGCTTTTAACAGGGATATTAAAATTACTAATATTTTAACCAAATCATATATTAAACAAAGGGATTGTTAGTGCAGTAACAAACCTCAAGTATCAATATTGTCAAACTCGGGCACTCCAACTTAAATTTATTAGTTCTGCTGCTTGGTACCCTGCAACCAAATACAACAAGATCATGATCAATTGGCATTATAACAACAACTTTAAGAAGACTAAGATCAACATGTGAAAAATATGGTTGTAATTAGCAAATATCAATTTTAGTAAATGAAGGAATGACACATTTCAACAAAGGAAACAAAACATTACTTTTAATAACATCAAAATGTAGAATGTAGCAATAGTAAAAAAAGGAACTCAATGATAGAACTACAATGTAAATAGTGAAGAATCAATGTGTGTGGCCACTTAAGCAACCATATGTATTTGGTTTCTCTCCCTCCCATCCAAAATTAGATTCAGCCATTTTGAATTGAGAATGCACATGCAACAACATTCCATATGCATGGACAATAAGTGGAGCTAAAAAAATGCAACATGTTTACATTAATGACTTGTATAAAAAATGCAAACATGTTGCATTTTCAACTCCACCTGATGTCCTATGCATATCAATTGAGATTGCATATTAAACTAGGGCTTCCTTCTACATTTCTTGAAACCAAGATAGATGAAACAAAATAATCCAAAATATAGGTTTATGGAACAAGTGATATGCAATAATGACCCAAATTGTAAAACTATTTTCTTGAGTTGCACATATAAGCTGTATCATGGTCAAAATGGTTAAGGGGTTAAGGGTACAATGTTCTTAGGTGTTGGGAACATTTCCAAGTCATATTGCACCTATTGTATGAGGTTTGAAATGGTTTGGGTGTAATTCGTTGCAAAATGCAAAAAGTTTTCAATGTTGCTTGACAACATTGTCAACATCTAAATGCAATCTCCTTAAAAATGCAATTGGGTTTGAGAAGAAACACATAACCCACCACACATTCTTTGATACATCGATTAAAGATGGGATTACATGCAATGATAGTGCTTTCAACATTTTTATGGGGAGAGTGATCGATCCCTGTCATTATACAAAAGTGATCCAAAGTAAACATGGCCATTAAAGCCATTTGAATGAATTTTGAATAAAAAACATGTCAAAATGTTAAAGGTTACCAATATGGGAAAATAGGCCTAACAAGGCCTAATAGATGTGATTAAGGATAGCTTTAGAGTTTAGTTATATTTGAGTCTAAAGCTGTAATAAAAAGCTATTTGATGAAAAAGAATAAGAAATACATGTTAAAATTTGCAAAAATGGTGTAAGTTGTCAAATTCACAACATAAGGGATTAAGAAAAAATTGAGTCTATTATGTTTATATGGTAGTTACAAAGGTGGAGGTTGGTTTTAGTAGATTGTATTGGTCTATAAAAGATGTCAAAGCCTGATAATAAGTGCAATGGTTGAATGAGTTTTGAACACCAATTAAGGGAAATTTTCTGCATATTTATATGTTTGACTGATATAACAACACTTCAAAATGGTTCTTTCATGGTTGATCTATTAGTACCTAAATCATATTTTTTTTGGATGAAAGCATAGTGAATTCCCTTGAATGATATTTGTTTATGTGAATGCCCTTGAATAATATTTGTTTGTAAATAAACAATTGTCAAGGGTTTTGGAGTCCTAGTTTGTGGAATTGGGACACATTTGAAGGATGAAGTTGTGATAAGAAGATAGGGATGACAATCAGTAAATTGTTATGTGATTAGTACTTAGGTGTGATCAGAGATTGATGGAAAACCAATATGTGGAGCATGGTGGTTGGGAAAAGTTGTTTGTGAAAAGCTCTAACCATTAATAGGTCTTAATAAATTCATTAAGTGATTGGATGATTAGTTAAGGCACTTGGTGTTGATTCAATTACTTTAGTGGTTTAAGATGATATGTTTGATGTGAGAAGTTATATGTTTGATGGGAAAAATGTGTTGAACCACTCTACTTTGCATCATGGTGGTATCAAAGAAAGGGATTAAATCCTTGCAAGTTGGTGAAGGTTAAGAGGAAGTCTAGGAAAGACAAAAAAAGGGGTTTGATAAAATCAGAAAGAAATATACTTGAAGCATACAAAACATTGAAGGGATCATTGTGTAATGAAAAGAGAAAAAGAGAGAAAGATGAGAAGAGGAAAAAATTGTGACGAAAGGAGGTAGAGCTATACTAGCAAGAAAGAGGTAGATAATAAGGCTTGATGCCATAGAGAGGAAGATGGGGTTAAATTAGCAAAAGGACGAAGAACTTGAAAATGAGCTAGTTCAAGATGTTTGAGTAGTGATGGATGGTGAAGAATATGAAGAACCTAGTGCTGAAAAGGTTCAAGGTGTTGAAGGAGATGTGTAAGACAAAGGTGCTAGTGAAGACAACAAGGAAGCAAGTCCTACGGGGCTTAAGTATGATGAGTTAGTGGTGTTTCAGATAATGAAGAGTCCTTTGAGTGAGGAGAAGGGTATGGTGGCTAATAATGTAACCTTGATAGTGAATGAAGACTTAGAGTGCCAAAAGGAATGACATGATTTAAGTGATAATTTGGTAGAATAAATGATCTCATTGAAAAGGATGCAATAGTGTTGGTGATGGGCCATAAGAAGATCATGGAGGTTGTTTATGCTCCAAGAATGGAGATTGGTTATGTTTTTGTTACCAAGATAGAAGAGTGTCTTTGGGTGGCATACTTAGTGAATTTACAAATGCATGAAATTGGGATGATAAAAATGAAGATATCTAACCAAATGAAGAGTAGTGAGTAGGATGGAGTGTTCACAATTCCAAGGAAGAATCTTCCCAAGACATCTTTCCCGTAAAATGCTTTTTCATGTGTACAATCTCACATTAGAATATTATATTTAGGAAATGAGATTGGCTATTTTTATAAAGTCGATAAATTTGTGTTAGGTGGAGTTTGGTGATGACCAAAGGAGTTAATTAGACATGTCTACATTAACATGGAAGAAATGACAATCTCCTATTATTCCATGAAGTTTAATGAGATGAACCCTCACATTGGATATAAATGGCTTTTAAGGTGTTTTGAGTCCTTGTGTAGAAAAGCCATTATCATATTGTCTTGACCATGATAGTGACAGTCATAGTAATATATTGATTCATTAAAGGTTAGGTCTATATAGTTGGGAAAAGAACACTGTGATTGACCTTGAAGTGCATTGAGATAATTTATTTGGTTTTGTAAAAATTTGGTATAGCTCTAATACCATGTAAGAATTGGTATAGCTTTGATACCATGTAAGAATTTGCCTTAGGGAAAAATGATGCCAAGATCAAGAAGCTTAATAGATAGCACAAGAGAGACTAATGATGATCAAATGAGAATCTCAATAATGATCAAGATGATAATGGATATCTGATGATTGTATGAATACATCATAGAAGTTCCTTGTATATAAAGGCAACTAGAATGACTAGGAGCCAGCAAAGAGATAAGGATTAGAACTCAACACATGTCCACCAAAGGTGGATTATCCTCTATTGAGCATAGGAGTTTGTGCAATGATGAGAGGATAAGTTTACATAGGTGTATCTCATAAAGAGATGTTGTAGACACCATGTACTCTAATAAGTTGCTAACTCCTATGTTGTCAACAAGACAACTCATATGTCTATGCATATTCCTAAGTGTCTACATGACAACTAATATAAAAATGCATTATCCTAAGTAAACTTAAATAAAGTGCAATAATAATTAATTATTTACACTAACACCCCCCCTTAAGTTCAACTTAGGGGAATGCACTTAAGATAATAGAGCTAAATGAAAGATGCAATGTGGGTCCCGACTACTAGGCCATGTTAGGTACCCATGTACAAATGGAATGCAATGCATTCTCTCTAAAAAGAAAGAAAGAGGGAAGACCTCATGGAAAAAAACTCCTCCAAAAATAGAGATGAATAAATACAAGATGCATGCAAGGATGGAGTAATCAAGACCTCCCATATATCATGCATGTACAAGCATATTACCCCCATAAGAAAAAATACATGATGGTATCCCACCATGTGGAATAATCTCCTACAAGGATGTCATGAAGACAAAAAAGTATCCAATGCCTACAAACAACATTTCTCCCTTTAGGAAGTAGATACACCACGTATAGGTGCAAATATACTTCCCATTGTGGATAGGAAGATGGATGAGGAATCCATATGTAGTATGCTATGGATGATGCCTCTAAAGTTTTCTCATATTTTAACAAGTCCTTGAATGTAGATGCCACAAGCCAATCTAGTGGATACCCAAAAGAAGGTGGCAAACAAGGTAACATGTCCATGTATGAAAGTGAATCAAACTCCAAAGATAAGGAATCATCCTTATAGGAAGATATGGGAAGAGAAGCAATATAGCCTCCCCTCAACGATAAATTCACACCCATGAAAGAAGCTCCTTGATGACTGAAGAAGCTACACCATGAAAATTAATGTTGTTCCTCCTTGTAGGAAAAAGTGCTACCATAGGTGTAGTAGAGAATGCTCCCCAACTAGTAGGAAGAATCCTCAACAATTATGATGTCTAAGGAAATTGGAATACAATCTCCAAAGACTAATATGTCTCCTTTTAAGTAAAAGAGTCCTCCAACTACTTAAAATAAGTGTCCACAATCATGTTAGTATCAAAAGAAAGATCTAGTGGTTGAGGGTTAGAGTGTTCACTCACAACAAGTGAAAAAGAATTCTCCTCAACAAAGAGAAGATAGATGTCATCAATAATGCCTCCCACATCATCAATGTAAGACTCCACAAACAATACTACAATGTTTGGAAGAAAGTCATCCCATGAAGCTAAAATAGGAAGACATGGTGTTTCCTGTTGTATTGAATCAGGAGCATTTGTGGTTGGAACTATATCAATAGAAGTAATAGGAGCATCAAGAGGTATGATCTCAACTAGAGTTTTAGGTACCAAAACTTGAGTGACTAGAGGTAGAATGTTCTCTGATAATAGAGGGACTCATGGATCTCCATATGCTTCCCATAGACACATCCAAACATCATGAGGACTACTTGCCTTACTAAGAGGAGAAAAAGATTCCTTAAACTATTATACATAAAGTGAAGAAGAAGAGAAAGATTTCCCCAATTAGTATTAGGTGGAAATATCTTCAAATATAGATAAGGAAACATTTCCTTATGTTCTCTTAGATGATCAATCATCAAAGCACTTCATTTTTGATAGTCCCCTTTTGTCAATTTGAATCTTAAACCAAAGTGACACTTTTGACATGATTCCATGAGATCAAATAATGTATGCACCCCAAAATGCAAAAAAGAAATCAAAGAAACCCTCCTTGAATGCATGATTTGGCACTTTATATTTAGTGTGATTACAATGGCCACTTGCCAATTCAAGGCATAAGTGGACTATTAATTTTGATGGTTACAACAACAAATATGAAGCTATATCGAACTCAACAAGATAAGACACAAGACCTCTCAAGGTTCTAATTAATTACAAGTGTTAGTAGGCCAAAATGAGACCAAAATTTGAAAGTACTATGTCTACTCAAAATTATTCCAAATTGATACCAAATCTAGAAAGTAGACAAAAAATCATTCACTCTAAAAAAATAACACTTGAATATGTCTCTAGATGAGCCCAAACTAAGCCTTTGAAGTTGCAAAAATTGGGATTTGCAATTTGTAAAAAAAAAAAGGAACAAAGATCTCAAACATCCTGCACCAATGTGTAGATCACAAAATTCTACCCCAAAAAAAAAAAAAAAAATTGCTTGAAAAAAGGAGTTCATATGAGGAAGATATCACTGTTTGAAAATCACCTTTGTAATTATTTTTCCTAAATCGCTACCATCGCACCTCCAAAAATCAAATGACTCTAGATTTCATCTTGGATGTCTGATTTAGATGAAACAAAAGTTAATCTGGGGTTTTTTGACCTTTTGAATGTGATACCAATATCTAATTTGCACCAACAAGCTCCAATCTTGACCTGCAAAAAAATTCTCTGTAATGGCTATGCAGTGAAACTTCTATGGCTCTGATACCATGTAAGAATTTTTCGTACGACAAAATGATGCCAAGATTAAGAAGCTCAATAGATAGCACAAGAGAGACTAATGATGAACAAATGAAAATTTCAATAATGATCAAGATGATAATAGATATTTGATGATTGGATTAATACATCATAGAAGTTCCTTATATATAAAGACAACTAGAATGACTAGGAGTCAACAAAGAGATAAGGATTACAACTCAACACATGTCCACCCAAGGTGGATTATCCTCCATTGAGCACACAAGTTTGTGTGATGATGAGAGGATAAGTTTAAATAGGTGTATCTCATAAAGAGATGTTGTAGACACCATGTGCTCTAATAAGTTTCTAACTCTTGTGTTGTCAACAAGACAACTCATATGTCTATGCATATTCCAAAGTTTCTACATGACAATTAATATAAAAATTTATTATCCTAAGTAAAGTGTAATAATAATTAATTATTTACACTAATAGGTTTGAAGTGTGTGTTGGGAAGGTTTGGATCCTTTCACGTGTCACTGTTATGCCACAATAACATTATGACATTCAAATCAGATTATGATGGAAATGGTGAAGCTTCCATTGGGAGTTTTTTCATAAAGCCTTTGTAATCAAAAAATGAATTTGATCCATTTGATCCTATTTAGAAGGTGTTATGATGATTTAGTGAAGGCTTATTCGAGTGTCAAGTTGGTAAGACATTTGGGAAGAATTGATAGGACCATATATCAATGTTTAGTTTTGATATGTTTAGTTTGAGCTTCACTTGGTCTTGAGAATCCTTTCATATTATCTACTTAACAAGGCCAACCACATGAAGGTGGAAGCTCATTTGGCCTCTCCCCCCACTATAACCACTCTAAATTCCACATTAACAACTAAGTAATATTCCATTCATTCATTTTAGAAGTATATCATTGAATCATTATAATCACATGACATTCATTAACATGATGTAGAATTAATTAATACATATAAACATTCATCAATAATTTGTGAACACATTAATCATTATACTCACAAATAATTCATTAATATGTATAAACTAGTTTGAAGGAATGAAAGTCGCACTCAATTATATCATCCAAAATGCCATAGTGTTATTTTTTATATTGTTGAGGATGCATGTTGTTTCTAGACAAAATATTGGTGACCTCAAAGATTTCAATTATCCCAGAATCATAAGTTCTCTTAGGGTCCGTTTGGTTGTTAGAATTGGTCAATGTGGAATTCAACTATGTTAGAATAAGCTCTCTTTTAGAATTCATGCATTCTAAAAATTAATTTTGGAATATGATTTGGAGTTGTTTACTTTTCCTAGAAGAGGAATCGGTAGATGATTATTTTGTGTTTGGTTGCATAAATAAAAATAGGAATTAGATTTTTATTTATTTTTAAATCTTAATATGAATTTATTAAAAAAAAATATTGTTATTTTTTTAAAAGTCAAATTAATTTTCTATCCTCTTCATTACAAATTATCTTTATCAGTAAGAAAGGAATATCACAACCTTATAAATTCATTGGATTTAAATCGAGTTATTTTAAAATTATATTCAATATTGTCTATAGTTGCTTCCATTGTAAGAATGATTTTTAAATATAGATGTTTATTGTTAAGGAAGTCAAAAGGTAAAATTTTAAATTATAAATGTTTGACAACATTTTTAAAATTTTTAATTACACCTCAAGAATTTGATTATAAATACTATTGTATGCATAAAGAATATAAAAGATTTATGTTAAATATAACTATACATTTGAATATAATATCAACAATAAAGTCATTTAATTTATGGGTAAGATCTGTCAATGATGGATAGCCTTAACCAAGAGTGAAGGAAAGTCGAAAGACTATTCCCATCCTTATTAAGGGAGATGCCAACTGTCTCTCCTTTTCTATGAAAATAATCATTTTATCTTTAAATATTTATTTTTAAAAATATGATATTTGAACATAGTCTTATTTAGAAGGCTAAAGATAAGATTTATTTGTAAAGATAAGTTTAACAGAAGTTTATAATAATATCAAGTCCGATATTAGTCATTTTGTTATCAATAAAAATCCTTATACCAATTATAACTATGCATTTTTTTGCATATGTTCCCAACAAATAAATGCAATCAAAAGGAAAACAAGACATCGTAAAAAGTAAATTTCAGCCTTCTGACTATTGCAACACTTAGTAGCCCAATCAAAGAATCCACATCCATCATGTCCCTACAATAGAAAATCTTCATTAGTTCCTAGTATAATAATTAATTATTCATTATGCTAATTTCTAAAAAAATTAATTGTATTAACAACCTTTTTCTTATTCTGGAGCCCATGATTTTTTGGTGTGTGAGAGATTTTTAACAAATAAGGGCCGATACCAGTATAATAATTATTTATTTATTATGCTAATTTCTAACAAAATTAATTGTATTAACAACCTTTTTCTTATTCTGGAGCCCATGATTTTTTGGTGTGTGAGAGATTTTTAACAAATAAGGGTCGATACCACATAGACATGTTGGCACAATGATTAAATCCATCAACCTTGCAACATCAAAAATACATTAGTTATATGAAAATACACATACTTTAATAAAAGCCTCATAAATCACTATATAGAGTCTTTATAATCATTATTAAAAGCCTATTTAAATATCAATTTATGTAATTAAATCTATAAAGTTATATAATCAATGTCCTAAATCCTTTTTCATTAGTTTTTTATGTTACATGTAAGTAAAGATGAAGATTAAATTATTTGTCTATCTCTTGTGAATATTATAAAAGATGTACACAATTGCTTATTCTATTGCTTTACAACAATGAACAATAGTCTGAACGTCAAGAGTCATGTTA
The DNA here is from genome assembly GCA_028749045.1 of Cupressus sempervirens. Classification (NCBI taxonomy): domain Eukaryota; kingdom Viridiplantae; phylum Streptophyta; class Pinopsida; order Cupressales; family Cupressaceae; genus Cupressus; species Cupressus sempervirens. The sequence goes on along the minus strand of CM053786.1, from coordinate 702,503,015 downwards.
GTCTTTTTTCCCTTATTAGGATGCCCATGTTGCAATCCCTCCTTCACATATAGATACTGAGTATTTGACCCCAAAAGATTATCAAATCAAGGAGGTACTGCTTGGAAAACCCATTGTGGATAGTGCCAAACTGATGGTTACTAAAGGAATCAAAGAAGTGTTTAGGCACATAAAATAGGATGAGTCTAAATTTTTAAGTCTCTGGAAGTAGAATGAAATCCTATGAGATTATTTGAATGAAGTAGTTGGTCAGTTGGATCCTAAAAATCCTAAGGAGACTCTAACTATGGCACTTGATAAGAGGGATAAGGAGACTGCACAATTAGATCCATTTTTTATGGCTTCTCAGCAATGGTGAGAAATTTTTGAAGAGAAAGGTGTGCAAATCATACAAGGAAATCTTAAACTACTACACCACATGCAAAATAATGCAGATAAGTTGGTTTATACATTGAACTAGGATTTTGGGTTAGTGGATGAAGTACATACCTAGGGTAAAGACTTGCAAGCATTACAATCAATAAAGGGTTAGAGGTATCAGATGTTGATGGATGTATATATTGCAAATGAGTTAGATAAGATAGATGATTGGATAGAGAAGATTTTGGATGGTAATAAAGTAATGGGAACATTGCACACAGATATTCATAAGCTCAAGAATCAAACCCAAGAAAATTTTTTGGAGGCCAAGAGACATATGGTGATGCTTGCTTGGACAGTTTTTGAAGATGATTCAAGGGATAAATTGATGATTGTACAAGCAGTTGTTGAAAAATTTTGGAAGACTTATGAGGAAGCTTCCACTGATGAGGATATCAGAAAAGCATTTAAGATTCAAGAGGCATTGCTAGAATTGGATGCAAAATTGGGAGATTTTGCAAAGACTTGCATAGAGATGGGAACCAATAGGAAAAAACTAAAGTATAAATATGATGCTTTATATTTTCTAGATGCAATCAAAGTGATAGAGAAATTCAAGAGAAAATACCCATTATAGAGAAATTCAAGAGCAAATACCCAGACGTAGCTCTGGTATGAATGGGAACAAAACCCAGAAGCTAGAATTTCAATTTTGACACTTAGTAAAATTTTACATTTTTTGGATGGTCTGTCTTCTGAGTTGTGCAAGCTTCCAAGGTATGCTAGGTGCATAAGGTGTTCAAGTTGCACTTCTTCCAAGTTGCACTTCTCCAAAGGTAGACCAAAACTTTTTGAAGAAGTTAGAGGTGCACTGACAGTTCCAAATTTAGATCTTTCAATGCATCAGAAATGCATTCTAATGACAGTTTAAGTCTTACAAACATCCAGAGAAGGTTGAGCTTCTATTTTTGGTATCTCTAGAGACTCCTACATCATCTAATGGTATTCTTCTTCTTATTTTCTCATGGTTTCTTTGTTTCAAGACATGTAAAAGCTCATGCACCCATTAAATGATATAACAAGGGTTGAGTGCTACTTAACATCAGTTAGAGAGTTAATATGTACATAAATAGATTTGTTTTATTAATTTAGAATTATATGTTTGCATAAAGAGATCTCTCACTCTCAACACAAATTGAGGAGATGATTTCTTATAAATTTAGGAATGTAATATGTATTCCAGGCTATTATTTTGATGCAATAATATATGCTATTGGTGCTCTCATTTAGATTGTAGTTATTCTTGCCCGAGTGTGTTATATTTTGTGAATGTATGTTCATGGAGTGTAATGGAGCCAATAGTTTTATTGTGTTATTTTTATTGAGTGATCTTTTAAATTTTGTGTTTGCCACGCTTTTATAAATTTTGCTAATGTACTTAGTTAGAGAAGAGATTACCCTATTGTTCCTACTTATTTTTTTGTCTCACGTAAGCACACTTTCCATGGCCTTATGATCTAATGAAAAGTCAAACATCTTACTATTACTCAATTCCCATCAACAATTGCACCATTGGAACTAAGGAAGGACTACTCTTATTTTTATTGGTTACCTATTGATCTTTTTGAAAGCTTAACTCAAAAACGTGTTATTTCCATGGCTTATGTCCATTAGGGATTTATTTTTCAAGTCATTTTCTTAAACTTCTTGTTACCATATCTTCGTTATCTACTTTTACAAACACTTGGTTAAATAAGGAATTCATATATTTGCATAGTTAAAATTGCATTCCATATAAATAGAAAAATACAAAAATATATTTATTTTTGTGTGGTTATTTTATTCGAGATAGCAAGAAGTTTCAACATTTTATTCAAAATTGGTCAGAACCAGCAAAGACCTCCTCATGAACATTTGCATTTATCTTCTATTGAGCTGATTGAAGTACATCACAAGATCACCCAAAACATTGGAGTTAATCCTAGATTAGCTTTTCAAGAGAGGATTTTGAAAGGATTCCTGGCATTAAGCATCATGTAAAATGATAGGTCAACATAAGTGGTGCTAGAAGGAGGGCCCCAACCATTCGAAATAGAAGAAAACAACTTGCAATTTCAAAATTTTGTTTTTTGCATGTTCAAATTTTTTTCTAAACTGTTGAGGTTCTAAGGTGCGCTAGGCTCCAAGGTGTGCAAGGTTCTAAGGTGCTTCATATTTTTAAGAGAGTGTGCTTTTGTAGAGTTGCACTTTTTCTACAATTGACACAAATTGGAAGATCATGATCTATCATCTCTGTTTTAGTGAGCTTTAAGATCTTTAACTAGTACACACGAGTTCGTCAAACTTACCCACTTTCACAAGCCTCATAGCAACAAAGGATTCCCTCAAATTCTACCACTTCCATTCAACATTTCATCATCTTCTTAAGTTCCACCTCCATAACAACCACCCGTTATTCCACCAAATCCTCCAATGGCCTTTTTCACAAATGTTGTAGACTCACCAATCAATTTGACAGGTGTACTCAATGACCTTCCTAATAATCTTGAGAAGTTTTTCCCAAGGTTCATCTATGGAGAGATGAAAATTGCTAAAGATCACATCAAGTTATTCAAGGAAATTTACAACCAAAAGTAGATTGCTAACGAGAATGTGGTTCTTCACTTATTCCCCTCCTTTTTGGGAGAATTTTCCTTTAATTGGTATGTTAATTTTTCACCTAGATGTATTCGAGACTAGGATACTTTTGAAATATTGTTTTTGGAACAATTCAAAACTTTCATCAACCCAATTATGATACATCAACAATTCATATCAATCAAAAGGGACCTAGCTGAGATGGTCTCATGCTTCAACCATCACTTTCATATGCCATACCACAAGCTTGAAATGTCATACACTATACCAGTTGAAGCTACAATTTAGATTTTTCTGAATGCTATGGACCATCTTACTGTTATTTTCCTAAGAAGACTTCCTACAAAAAATATCAACACATTGGACAAAGTTTTCTCAGAATCAATTACCTTTACTAAGCAAGCCAACCCTAATGGAGGAGGATTGATGCTTCCAGCTCAAGCTATTACAATGATGCCAACATATCCTATTGAAGCACCTATGATACCTAGCTAATTCATACCAATGAATCCAATTCCATTAGAACAGGCACCCACTCTACAAACCCTAGCTATAACATATATACGATATTAACCTCCAATAGACAACTACCCTTTTCCCTCACTGGATGAAGTTTTGCAAATTCTCAATGGTTCTAAGATGATGTCTTTCTTGGATGGATATTTGGGATATAACCAAGTTATGGTTGATGAAGAGGATAGGCTAAAGATGGCCTTCATAACCAAATGGGGAAATTTTTCTTATAAAAGAATGCCTTTTGGGTTGATTAATGTAGGGGCTACATTTCAACGAGCCATGGATGAAGCTTTTAAGGGATTAATAAAAAAGAAAAAAGTCATCTACATGGATGACTTAACTATCTTTTCCAAGGATTGAAGCACTCACATTGTTGATTTAAGATAGGTATTCAATAGATGTCATAAATATGGAATATCACTCAATCCCAAGAAGTATTTATTTGGGGTTACTAAAGGAAAGCTCCTTGGCCACATCATCTCTGAAGTCGGAATCCCCATTGGTCTTGATAGAATTGAAGCCATTCTAAAGTTGCCACCTCCTCATAGTAAAAAATAACTTAAGTCTTTCTTTGGAAAGATAAATTTTGTGCAAAAGATTATAAGCAGATTTGTAGAGATAGTTCATCCCCTTAATGATTACTCAAAAAGGAAGCAAAAATAGAATGGGTTTCAAAGATTAAGAAATCATTTGAGAATATCAAAGTGATCATTTCCATGGCCCCAGTACTTGTGAGTCTGGATTATGTACTGTCTTTCAAAATATACTTTTTTTCTTTAGAACATTCACGTGCCAAGATTCTCACATAAAAGAAGGATAAAGAAGACGAAAGGCCCATTGCTTTTATAAGTTTTCCTCTTCTAACCTTGATAAACGTTCTTTTTCTTTAATCAAAGTAGTAAATAAATTCCACCATTATATACTTAGGAGCAAAGTATATGCAACTGTGCTTGATCCTACGGTTAAGACATTACTAATGCAAAATGAATTAGGGGAAAGGTGAGGAAAATGGATGGCAATACTTCAAGAATTTGATTTAGAGATTCAATCCATGAAGTTGGTAAGAGGCCAAGGATTATAAAAAATGATAGTGGATAACCAAGTCGAGGATGAAAAGAAATTTTGATTTGATGGTGAAGTAGAGGTGGAAGATCAGAAGAAGATTGTAGTATCTCAAGTTGATATTGACCAAGGTATAATAATAGATGTCTAGTACTAGGATATTGTTTACTATCTTTTGAAAAATTATTTCCCCAACTGGATGAATAGTTCACAATGTAGGGGACTCAAAATGAAGTGTGAATCCTACATGCGACATGATAGAAAATTATACAAAAGAACTATGAAGGGATTTATCTAAAGTTCCTAGGATGTGAAGAAGTAAAAGAAGCTTTGGAACAATTTCATGATAAGTATGGTACAAGACATGGTTTAGTAGAGGCTACGACCCATATGATTTTAAGATCAGTTTATTTTTGGCCTACAATCTTCAAAGATACTTTTAAACATGTGCATACTTACCACATTTGTCAAACTAGTGCTAATAGAGAAAGACATCCTCCAATGCCATTACAACTAGTGTTTGAGGTGCACCCCTTTGCAAAGTAGGGGCTGGATTTCATTGGTCCAGTAAACCCACCATTTTCAACTGGACACACTTTTGTTCTTATAGCTACCAATTATTGTATGCACTGGACAGAGGTTGAGACTTTTAGAAATTGCATGGCAAAGGTGGTTATAGACTTCTTGGAAGAACACATTGTTACTGGATTTGGAATGCCATTCTTTCTAGTGTGTGATAATGGATCAGCTTTTGCATTGGTATTCCTTACTCAATGGGCACTGAAAAATTGAGTTATTATCAAGTTCTCTTCAAATTATTATCCACAAGGAAATGGTGTGGTTGAATCTACAAATAAGAACCTGATCATAGTAATAAGATGTTTGTTGAAGAAAAATCCCAAAGATTGGCATACTCAACTCAAATATGCATTATGGATAGACTGGGTTAGGGTCAAAAATGCTTTGGGGACACCTCCATATCTGCTCATCTATAGACAAGAGCTAGTATTCCCACTTAACCATAGGATCCCTATTTTGAAATTCATGAGTGGGCATGTAGAAGATGCCAATAGGGTACAAATCAGACTAATGAATCTTTTGAAGATGGATTAGAAATAGATAGCTACTTTGGAGCATATGGAAAAACATTAGGCTATCATTAAGAGGTGGTTTGATAAGAGGGCCATGATAAAATATTTTAGAATATCTAACCTTGTTCTACTCTAGGACAAGGCAAAAGAAAAGTCGGGCAACCACACTAAGTTTCAATGCTTGTCAATTGGTCCTTATTAGATTGCAAAAATTATGGGAAAAAATACTTTTAGGATGAGTTCCTTACAAGGGGAATTGGTTCCATTTCTAGTCAATGGGAAGTTCCAAAAGCATTACTTTGAGGCCTAAAAGAAAAAAAAAAAAAAAATGTGTTTATTTCTACAAGTGTGTTTACATTCAGTTGTGTGTTTTCTTTCAGTTGTTTGTTTAATTTCAAAGTTGCATTAGTTTTGGGTTCAAGTGCACTCAAGATTTTATCTTGACGTATGTCATTAAAGAAAAATTTGGTTTTGACTTTTCAGGAAGAGGTATTTCTTTGTCAAAACATTTAAACAATTGTGTTTCTTATACCAACTTAGGAACAAATGTTACTTGTAGTAATAGAGGACTTTTAGTCTTGAATTCAGAATTGTAGATCAACAAGTTTTCAACACTTTGCAAATTTGAAGATTGATTATCTTAGGTGTTTTCAAATCAAGGTTGATGAAAGAAAGGGATAGTCCAAAACAAATTCATACTAAAGGTTCCATGCATATCTTTACTAGAGGCAAGATAAAGTGCAAACAAATTCTAACTATACCCATTGCCCTTTCCATGCCCTAGAGACTTTTGAAGCTTCATCAACGATTCAATGGTTTCTCAATAACTATGAAGTCAACTTTCACATTTGTTGATTGCCTTTAGCTAAATGAAAAAACAAAACCTCAGATGTTTATTGCCCATTTCATGGCATGATAGCTTGCAGGTAAAGCATTATGCCAAACAGTTCATGTGCATTAGAATAGATTTTGGACCTACCAATTGTATTCCAATGGAGGTTCTTAAAGATAATAATCATGCCCTAGCAACCATTCACAAGCCTTCAAATTATGTTATTTTTGCGCATGACATGGATATTTTGTATGTAATATGACATGTCAAACATGTTATATATATATATATATATAAATTGCCTACACGGTCCATATTAAACTTAGCAAGTTCACTAGGACTCTTGAAAAACAACCACATCGCCTAGTATTCCACATTTGGCACACATATTTCAAATGCCTAAGCCTCACACTAACAAAATTATCACATTGAGGTGGCAATTAGTGCTCCATTTGCTTGTATGCATTCTTCATTTTTCATTGCTTTGCATTGATTTCTCTATGTTCAATATTCTGCTAAAGGAAGAGTAGACATGCATTGAAGAAGATATTTTATCATGATGAAGACTTGTTGATTTTCATTCCTCCATTGCTTGCATCTTTACATAAACTCCATATAGTAGTTAGTCAAAGTTGGTGTTTGGCTTCAAAAGTTTAGGTTAAGATTAGGGCAAACAATTTGAGTATGTAGTGAGAGATTATTTTAGTACATGGTGAGAGAAAACTTTTAGTACATAAAGAGAGGTAGCCAAATCCAAACCTCTTTCTAGAAGTTTTAGTACATGGAGGGAGATAGTATATAGAGAGAGATGGATCTGGTATGGGGAGAGAGAAGGTTTTAGTACATATAGAGAGGTAGTTTTGAATAGTGGGGAAACTAACCTCTCTCTCTATCTCACTCTAGAACCAAAAGTTTTTTTCTAACTCCTCGAGTAAATTATCAACGCAACAATGTAGAAACTTCAACTGGTGCAGCTTGGTGTCACGCAAAAATATGAATTGATAAATTTCCTTGCAACACATAAGACTTAAAAAGAAGCTAGTGATGGTTTCTCTAACTCCCAGGGTCTGCATGATGACATCCATGACACAGCTGGAGTTTAGAAGATGATCGTGAGGCCACATGCCTTAGTTTTGTTTTTTCTTTTAGCTTACACTTTGAAACTGGATTTGGTTTAAATAGTTAGTAACTCCTTGTGAGTTAGTTTTCAAACTGATTCAGAAAGTCGTGTGTGGCTATATATACTTTGTTTTAATCAACCTGAAGGGTCGGCTCTCTGGACTTAGATACTTCATTATTTTAAGTTAGTTTATGTTTCTTTTTATTTGAAGACAACAAGTTGGTGATAATATAATAATTAATCATGTGGTTATTTCCTAGGCATCTCTTTGGTAGTCGTGTGATTATCTTGCTTGATAGTAGTTTCATATGAAATTCATTCTTGCATTGATGTTATTTCATTAACTATTTTGGAGTTATGATTTTATGTTATTTAGTTTGGTGAGCTTGACCATAAATATGAAATCTTAAAATATGTGTCATGTTACATGTATCAAATATCAAATGCTGAATATGCAACATTCTTTTGTGGTTATAAGAGAATGTTTTTTCTTTCCTTAAGTTCTTTCAGGTTAAAAATGCTATAATTCATTTACAATAAGAGTATATTGATAAATCATTGTAGAAGGGAGTTGTGCATCTAAAACATAGAGAGTCTTTGAGAATCTTCAAGACTCATTTGTGGTGAGAACTATTTTTACTATTAATGTAGACATAAATAGTTGGGAAGGAAAAATTGTTCACTAACAAATAGTATAGTAATAATTTTCAATTTAAGTGAAATAATATTATCTTTTGAATAGACTAAGATATATTATTTATTTATTTTCAACTTAATATATATTGATAAAATGATCACTGAAAAATTTTCTTGTGAAAAATTAATGGGAGAAATACAAAAAAATAAGATTAGAAAAAATAACAGCCAACTAATTTACACCTCGAACAAATATTCTATTCACTAAATAAATTATAAAAAATTAAATTTTAAATATTTAAATTTAAAAAATAAATTAAAATTATAAAAAAGCTAAAACCTAAATCATCTTAAAAATTAAACTAAAATTAAAAACAAAGATCATATTAAAAAATCTTGGATTTAAGATTAACTTGGTATTTCTAATTTCAAAATTAATTGTAAATTTATTACAATAGAAAAAATCATAGTGAGAAAAGAAAGTTATAGGGAAGAGGCTTGTTCGGAAACAAAATTCATTTTCAGAAATCAAGTTCCCAAACAAAGCTTATACACTTTGGCGAGCGGAATAGGAATACATATTCCAAAATTTTTGAATTCCTTGTTTGGATGCACCAAAACAGAATTGAAATACGAAGTAAAATAGGAATACGTATTCCAACTTTGGCCCAAAAAAGGGGTTTTGCAATTCCACCCAAATAGGTGTTATTGGAATGCATATTCCTATTCCACTTTTTTTAATTTTAGAACATAAATTTTGGGGTCCACGAATTCCCATCAAATATTGGCTGAACCAAATGGAGAACAGGAATACATAGCCCCATTTTCTATTCCAGAATACGTATTCCTATTCCGCTCGCAAAACGGACCCTTAAAAAGTAAGGATGGAGTGCAGTTAAAGTAGCTCTTCACGAAAAATATCCCTAACACCTGTAGTGGACTCTGCACTTGATTTGGTTGCACACACATAGAGAGATGAGATGATGCTAACATATACAACCCGATTTGAAACTTATTGAACATAAAAATTGACCATTGCATGCAATCTGGACCACAAAATTTTTGATTTTTCAAGAAAAGCTTGATTTTCCAAAATTTTGGGTGTTCTTCATTTTTTAAAATTTCGGGCCACAACCTGAGCTTAAACATGAATGGATGAAGACAAATGAATGAATGAGAAATAAATGAGTGCTCAAATTTGAGGAAGAAAGCATGGAAGTTCCTTAAGAAATCTTTATTTAATCAAGGATACTAGAAAAACATGAACAATTAGGAACAAAAGTCTATCGAGTAACTATGGAAATATAAGTAACAATTGTGATAGAATGCATACACAATTGCAATGTAATAAAAACAATTATGATAATATGATAGGCAAATGAAATGAGATGCAATGCTAAATGCAACAATGGTTAAATAGTTGCAACAATAAAAAAGACAATTGCGACATGCTACAATACAGAGTGGGGCACAACACAAACAAATGCGCAAAAATATTGACAATTTCCATAAAGCATAGAGAGTTTAAACTTTTAGTTTTAAAGTTGGATGAAACTCATAACTCGATCAAATTTATAATTCACATATACAAATCATTTTCTTAATAGAATACAACAAAAATCAAGTTATAAAATATTAAAAATACTAATGAAAATGAGAAAAACCAAACAATGACCTACCTGGAGGTTGTTGGGGTTGATAAGGGAGCAATATCACACTTGGGATGCAAGACCATGTTTCTTAAAATTGACCTCCACAATATTGAAAAAAAAATGAATAGCTTTATAAAAAGATACCCAATATAGAACATGATTCAATTCCAAACATATTAGTGTTCCATAGGGTTAGGCACGTATTCTCATAATACACACGATCATAATTCAAATTTAGGCTTGAGGCCTTGAAGAAAAATGGCGCCTCATTCTTGTTTTGCAAAACCTCTTTCATCGAGTCAATTTTTGGAAATGACAAGTGTAAAATTTCTTCCATAAGTAGACTCAACTTCTTGCACTTGTTTGGTGATATGATTTTCATATATATATTTTTTCATTTTATGCCCATTTTTTGGAACTTCATGCTCACATGGTTTGGTGAGGATAACTTGAGAGAGTTGCAGGGACTATTTTTGAAGTAATATATAATAGTTTTCGTTAATGTGCGGCTTGTTGTGATTATTCTTTGTATTACATTGATTTTCACTATAATTATATATAATTTGGTTTGAGTTTTCTTTTGTAAACATGCTACATGTTTTGATCTATCATGTTTAATATTTCCCATGTAGTGGGAGTTTCTAATATGTACACATCTTAATTGACATGTTTAGTATAAGGGTCTTGTGATTGTGGTTTATGGGTTGGATTTGTTGTTGGTATGCATTCTACTAATTGTTGTGGATAACTTTGAAAGTATGGATGATTAGAGATATTGATATTTTCTATGGTTTCCTTTTATAGTCATGTGTTTGTACTCCACTATCTCGTGTTTCTTTATATTTTCACTTCAATATTGTTTTTTGTAGAGTGGGATTTAAAAAAGAATCTAATCATTTTCTATTTTCTTATTTCTTTGATTTGTAATGTAATTCCAATTTTTGTGCAAATGTGAATGTGGTAGAACTTATGGCTTTATACATTTGAACTCTGACTTTGATTAGAGAAGTTTTAGTCAAAGCTCATATATAAAATAAGATTAAATTATCAAACCTAAGTATGTGATGCTTTTATGGTGATAATTTTATTCTACCATATGGAGTTCTAAGGTTAGAGGTAGAAGATCCAAATTTCACATCATATATGTCATAGCTAAATGAAATTAGTTAGAGACAATATATATATATATATATATATATATATATATATATATATATATATATATATAGCTCAAAATTGTCTTTCCAAAAAGTATAATATGTATGTAGAACTATTTAGATAGTTTCGATTGTACAAAGAGACTCAACAATATCCAAACACTTAAATACCATTTTAAAAGTACAATAAGCATCATATTATAGTATACACACATATGCTTCTACAAGAATTATTAGAAACTTTTGAATTTGTCTCCATCTCAATCTTTAGTATTTGTATATATGTATCAAGTATTACTATCAATCTAACAATATTAGTGACATGATTCATTTACGCTTTATTTTGTATAATACTTAATATTTATATCTTATTTTCAACCATTATAAATCATTATAAAAAAATTATATACTTTCTTCGTCCCAAAATAAAAATCATTGATCATAAATTTCTATTTCATCATTAATCTATACAAATAGTCAACAAATCTCAAAGCTCACCTTAATAGAAAATCTATATATGATTGCCATTGTACATGAATTGAGAATTAAATTTTTTCAATAACATGTCTTGCTTTTATCCTTGGTCTTTCATACTATCTATGAAAGTGTTTCGTTCTTGAAGAATTTTGATTCCAGTATACCTGTAAAACGTTCGGTAGTTGTTAATGACTAATTTACCATTTATAATTGAAGTCATATTAATTCAAAAAAGGAAGATAATTCAAATAGTTGGATGATTTATACCTTCCAAGCATCATGGTAGTTGCTTGTGGATTAGTTCCAGGACTAGACTTGAATGTTGATCCATCAACAATTCTTAGACCATCTACACCTTTCACCAAGTACCTTTGGTCAACCACAAAATCAACTTGACAACCTCCATGAAAGTGCCATATTGTGGTTAGTGTATCTCTACAGAACTTGGCCAAGGCTTCATGGTCAAATATTTTGGTATCAGGAAGTGCCTCACCTATGAAATGAAGCATGTTAGTGCCATTAGAATGAAATGCAAAGTGTTGAATAGAAGTTGTCTTGGTGAGCTTGGCTATTACATTTACACCTTGTACACATGTATCTAGGTCAAGAGGGTGAGAGTAATAGTTGTATTTAACTAAGGGGTTATCTCGAGGATCTACGTTATGTAGTTTGAGCTCTCCCCTTGATAAGGGATATGCTACTTTCTCAAAAATACTCCCTGTATATTGGATAGATGTTTCATTTACAAAACTAATATTGCTGACAGATTCAATATAGATTTTGGATCCATTAAGTATAGCTGCTACTTGTATACTTGATATATTTACTGGTATAGGGGACTCCAAGGTTATGGTTGATCGAGGATTATCTTGCACCCCTTTACCCACTGAGGGCAAATCTACCAATAAAGGAATATTAAGTTGTGCAAGATGTTGATAAGGACCTATTCCACTTAGGAGGAGGAGTTGAGTACTACCTAGACTTCCTGCTGATAAGATTATCTCATTATAAAAAGATGATTCATTAAGAAATACTTGATAAGGTTGACCATCGACAGAATTCATAAATTCCACTCCAAAAGCTTTCAACTTCCCTGCACCCATATTTTCAATAATTTAATATATAAATTAAACAATATACATATATACTTGATAATATGAAGAAATAAATGCATTAATTGAGGACTAAATCTAAAACAAATAAGTAAATAAACCATTTGCACTAAGATTCGATCTTCATAATTGTTGTAAGGCGTTTAATACAAGAGCATATAAGTTTTATTTTAAAATATAAGCTACAGAGATTTTTAATATAACCAATACACTGGGCTTCTCTTTAATATGATTACTAAATTGGCTGCAAAATTCATATACAGCATGGATGGGCTACAGTTTCAAGGATAATGTATATATCTTCTTGGCAAACCAAGACATTGGCTATAAGACCCCTAACAATTTGAACTTTTCAATTCAAAACGTATTCTTTATACTTAACTGTGATAATGGTTGATAACCAAAAGTGCCAAATGAATCAATTAATTATTATTCTGTAACCTATACTTTGCATTACACATCATATTTTGTTTTATTTTTTCATGGCAATGGTTCAACATGATGGGACACACTTGCGAGGCTCAAGAACCTTCATAGACTTAAAATATTGAATTTATAGAAATCTATAGAATTTCTCTGGTTCTTCATAATCTTAATATCCAAATAAAGTTATTTCTCCCAAAGCTATTAATAGTATAGAAAACAAGAACAAAACTGATACTTCATAGACTCTTTCCTCCCAAACTTATTAATAATATAAAAAACAAGGAAAACTATTTATGAAGATTTAAGAAAGAAGTTCTCATTGACTTTTATGATTACTAACCTGATACAGAATGGAAGATGATTCTACTAGCAGTAGCATTGAGAAGAACAACTATATTATTGGGATTTGCATGCTTGAAGAAATCAGCAGCAGTATGTCTTCTGCCATTGTTGTCAAAGGTGGAAGCACTTACCTTTGTACCCTCAACATGATCCAAAGTAAACCCATTGAAAGGAAGCACTCCTGCCTCCAAGAGTGCATCTCTGAAAGCACTACTCCAAATGGAGAGTTTATCTGGTTTGAAGGCAATTTCTTTCTCCACCCATTCATATGACTCATTAACAAGTCTTTCTTCCCAACCCATGCTTCTAATGTATTTGAGGCTGGCCCTACTATAAAACATAGCATTAATAGCAGTTCCACCTCCAAGAACTCTGGCTCTGGCCAACTGAACTCCATCCTCACTTACAAATGTCTGAGCTATGGATGTGTATTTGTTTGTTTCTTCCAGTGCCTTCCCAAAAAGACTTGCATCTTCAATGTCAGGGTTTCCATATGGTGAACCTCCCCTCTCCAATACAAGGACAGAATAGTGCTGTGACAAAGTTGTTGCCAGAGGGCAACCTGCTGTACCTCCTCCAATGATTATATAATCATATGTTCTTGCAATTGCTTTGTTTGCATCAGCTGTCATGAATGGATATGGGTATTCTGAAACATGTAGCAAGCCAACAAAAATGATCGAATCAAACCCATTTTAAAGTCATGAAATTTCAGCTTATTTTAAACGGTTGATATTGTGATAAAATAGAAAATTCAGAAGATAATACGAGCATTTAAAATAAGATAAATGCAATACTTGCTGTAGAATGTACTGCTACATTCACTTTCTTCCTACATAAAATATAAATTATTAACAATAATATATTTTACTATTAAATCATAAATATATAATGTATTATCTATTATAAACATAATTTCTATTGCAATCACTTTACGTTGTGATTAATTTTATATATTTCAACCAATTACATTTCACTATTTTTATTTTGAAGTTCAATTTATTTTTTATTGTATATATGAGAGATTTTTTATTTTTAAAATTATTTTACTTCAATTTTATTGGTTTGTACCTTTGAGTTCTTATAGACCCAGATTTATAGGAAGCATACCCCTATTTTGAGACATATTTTCCATAAGATATATGAAAATATGAAATAAATCAAACATATTTTAATACATTTTCAATTTAAATAAAATTGAACAAAATATTAATAGTTAAATGCTAACATTCATTAAATTAGAAATTATTTTAGTAATAAATATTATATAATAACAAATATTTTATTTTAAAACTATTTAAATATGAAATAATTTTAAAAAATAAAATGATTAATTTAAAAAATCATAAATTAAATATTAAATTTTTTAATAACTATATCCACTATCATTTGTGACAGGAATACAAATATATGTTGATACTTCCTTGGTTGATAGTAGAAAACTAATGGATATATTTTCATTGTTGTGTGTGTGTGTGTGCATTTTTACACTATTTGATATTATTGTTTGGTTGAAAATTAAAGATAAATAATTTTTTTAATCAAATTTAGGTTCATTTTTATGATTTGAGATTGATGTACAAAATTATGCAGATAATATTTTTTTTTCTTTAGAATTAAAGATGTAGAATATTTGGTTGAGAATCAAAGACTAACAATACTAGGTAGTGATCAAATAGTAATAAAATTGTTTGAATTAATAGATTTTTAATTTATTAATATTGTAAATTTAAAAAAAAAAGAAGTTATTAGTACCATAATGTATAAATGTTATGAAATAATTTAAGTTAAAATTATTTTTAAGATTCAGTTATTTAATTAATTATTATTATAAAGTTTCAATCTAATATTCATTCCGAAATGTTAAATAAAAATAGCAAATGGATCTTATAATCAAAATTAAATTTATAAGGTTAATTTTGTAACAAATAAATTAATAATTTTTAAAAACATAAACATTTAATATATTTAGTTATTTATAGTAACATAATATGTTAGAATATATCATTTTGGCAAACAATTTTTAAAAACTTTGAAATGTTTGAATTACATTAGAATTGTTAGTGGTGATTAGTGTAAATTAACTAAATTATAGGAGAAGGTGAATACAATAGTATATTGTCTACCACAAGTACTATAAGCCTCCTTCCTTATAAAATGTTTTTCATCCAAAAATTCATTTTAACAATTTAAAATGGGCACATAGATAGAAGTTTATATTTCTTTGATTAAAGCAAAAATCTAATAAGAGTTCCTTTCATCAAAATAGATTTATATAATTTAAGAATTCAGAAGTGCAAACAAATGCTAATATTTCTATGATTGAAAACTAAAGACTAATGAGTATCCTTGTATCAATATACATATACATCAAGATAACACAAATAAATGCTGAAGGCTAAAACAAATCATCCTTCTGTCAAAATGAAAGAAAAACAATCCTGACAAATCATAAACATGATTTAACTCAATAGTAAAAAAAGATTACGAGAACAAAGCTCAAATCAATAAGTTAGGTTTATGATATCCTCTGACCAGACACAGGCGTTGCAGCTTCCAGAGAGAAGAAAAACTGCTGATTACAAAGCAGGAATGGAATGAAAAATAACAAAATATCCATTCTCACTCTCATTTTCTTATGATGTGTTCGTGGTTGCATTGCCTACTAACACTATTATAAAGGTTGGCCAATTTAAATATGTTTCTTACAATTTTCTATTCTTATTTACCATCGCAAGTTTCTGATGTGATTCAAATTCTTATATTGAGTTAACTTGAATTTTAATTTACTTAGAGTCAGAGGTTAACCTTGAATTACTACCAAACGTACATAAATTTCAAAACAACTTTGCTGGTTTCTTTCTCGACACTCCAAAACATTCTTGTTTTCTAATTGGTGTTTCGGTTGAACTCTTGAAAGAAGTAAAGTTTCTTCAAGCCCATTTAAACTTCACTAAAGTTTTCTATGGTAGGTTGTATGATTTTATATTCTTAAATGGGGATTCTTGACACACTGATTTACATGAATTTCGTTACAGAGGACATCAATCTTGGGTAAATATTACTCAAAAGAATAGTAGTTAGTAATCCAATGTTATTATTACAAAAACTAGTTAATTTGTATATGAAAAAAATATAAGTAGAATATGTGGAGCGATTTAAAGTTCTGAAACTATTCAATATGCACAAGTAGTAATAAAATGTTTATTAGTAACGAGTTTGGAATGAAGATTGTTAAATGTACTATAGATATAAATAAATAAATAGAATTCGTACTCAAGAAAGTGGTGGTACATTTTAATAATTTTAATAATGCATAATATACTTTTAATTATTGCTAAGAAGGAGAGAGTTTGTAAAATAAATTAAAAATGTAGAATTTTATTCCTTATATTGATGCAAATGATTGTTGCTTAAGAAATATTAGAAGAGCTATTTATTTATAAAATATCATCACTATTGAAATTTTACAATAATTTGAAAAAATATATTTCATAATAAGATACATGAAAGTAAATTGAAGCCACCCCCCCTCTCTTTCTCTAGTAGTAATATCTGATAGGCAAGTCCTAAGAATTAAATTTTATAATTTATTATATATTGTAGTTGTATTTTTTATAGTTTGGTTATATTATGCTATTTTTGTAGTGGTATATTTAGGTTGATGGTCATTGGTTAGGTTTACATTATAATGACTTAATATTCAATTATGAAAATGATTATACTTGATTTTCATTTACCGTTATGATTATAAGTGAGCTTTATGTAGGGTTATGTTGAAGCAAGTTAAGAATTAGGTTTTGATTAGATTTAGGCTAGATTTCAAATCTATCCAGAATACTAGGGACTCTTATTAATGATAGTTTTTATGAGAGTTGCGATTTATATGGTTTGTGAATAGGGTTTGGTTCTGTTTAGTGTTGTGATTTAATTTCATCTAATTTGACTAGGGTTTGCATTCAATATAGTTTAGTTTATGGTTGTCTTTAACTTTTAGTTAAGTTTACAAGTAATTGGCTATGTGCATTTGTTTAATGTTATGGTAAACAAAAATTCTTGGGTTATTATATATTTTTCCCTTGTTAAAGTCAAGGTTCTATTTGGATTGAATTCATGGTTTGAATAAGTCAACAATAGGAGTTATCATACCCTTTCACCATCTCTCCCTCTATTTAACCTTTGACTCTACCTCACATGACTTTCTCTCACTTTTCCTACTCTATCTCATATGTCCACCAAGTTCTCTCTCTCTCTCTCTCTCTCTCTCTCTCTCTCTCTCTCTCTCTCTCTCTCTCTCTCTCTCTCTCTCTCTCTCTCTCTCTCTCGCTCTCTCTCTCTCTAATAATCCAATTTCTATTTGCACCTCACATCTTTCCACCTCATTTCTCTATTTTTCTACCTCATCTCGCCCCTCTCCCTACTCGCCTCATATCTCTCTCCCCGTTCATTCATGTGTTCCCACTAATTGCTATCTATAGCCACCTCTTGTCTTTCACCCTCCACTAGTAAATTTGGACCTATTTTTCAACAAGTGTTGGTTGATATTTTAATGGACAATGGTCAAAAAATAGTGTCACTATAATTTCATCAAAATTTTGACATAATCTAGGGTTTTTGATATATCGATGGACAACCCCATTGAAAGTGATCCCAATCTTTGTCATAGGGCAATGTTAGACCACTACTAGGAAATGTCAAAACTTTTACAATTATGACATTATTATCGATGACAACTCTTGTCTAAAATTTGATGTTTAGGAAATTATTATCGACGAGCTTGTCATGCCCTCAACGGGAGGCCTTATTCAAATATCAACAAGAAATAAGACTATTATTGATTAGCTTGTCATGCCATCAAAGATAGACACCATCGAAATATCGACTAATAGTCATTGGAATTTTGACGATTGTCATATAGTTTTTTATTACAAAAAATCAATGACAAACTTTCAAAGCAAGACCTCTCCCGATGCTTCTCTCTAAGGACATTCTTATCAAAGGCCACCACAACCCCTAATTTCTTGGGCCTTCACGACAAAGCATGCTCTAGTAGCTTCTTCCAACTTGGCCCTTGTTAAGACTCGTGTGAACATTCCCACAAGGAGAAGACCCTAAAAACTATTGGATCTACCAACATACCCCTAATACCTCGAAGGCTTCATTCCATGAAGGAAGAGAGATATATCTGATGGAATTCATGAAGTGGGATACTGAGCTGGAAGTTAAGGGTTTGAATCAAGATACAACACATTTACCACATAAGCTAGCCTAGGTTGATTTTCATGGTTAGTATTAATGCATTATTTTTTTTTCTGAATGCAACTAGATACCTGGTAGTTGATAACTGAATAGTTTGATATGTTATTTTTAAATTACAATTGATAAATTATACAAAATGGAACTTCATTTTTAGTAAGCAAGTATCTATTCACCTTGTGATTTAAAAAAAATCATGCACATATTGCAAGTTAATTTCTTTTACAAAAGAAAACTAAGATTACTATGAAAGAGTAAGTGAGAAAAACATTTTGAGAAGCAACACATGACTCACCACACATTCTTCAATATATTGATTAAAGATAGGATTACGTGCAATGATGGTGCTTTCAACATTTTTATGGGAGAGTGACCGATCCCTGTCATTTTACAAAAGTGATCCAACCGTGTTGGAGACTTCAAAGTTGGAGCATCCCTATCTACAATAATGACATGATACAAAAATTAATTATAACTAAAATGCTTTTAACAGGGAAATTAAATCCACTAATATTTTAACCAAATCATATATTAAAAAAAAGGATTATTAGTGCAATAACAAACCTCAAGTATCAATATTGTCAAACTTGAGCACTCCATCTTAAATTTATCAGTTCTACTGCTTGGTATCCTGCAACAAAATATAATGAAATCATGATCAATTAGTGTTATAACAACAACTTTAAGAAGACTAAGATCTTGACATGTTATCGGTATGGTTGCAATTAGTAGAGATCAATTTTATTGAATGAAGGCATGACACATATCAACAAAGGAAACAAAACATTACTTTTAATAACATCAAAATGTATAATGTAGCAATAGTCAAAAAAGGAACTCAACGATATAACTACAATGTAAATAGTGAAAAATCATTGCTTGTGGCCACTTAAGCATCCATATGTATTTGGTTTCTCTCCCTCCCATTCAAAATTAGATTCAACCACTTTAAATTGAGAATGCAAGTGCAACAACGTTCCATATGCATGGACAATAGGTGGAGTTGAAAAATGCAACACGTTTACATTAATGACTTGTATAAAAAATGCAAACATGTTGCATTTTCAACTCCACAACTGATGTCCTATGAATATCAATTGAGATTGCATATTAAAATAGGGCCTCCTTCTACATTGCTTGAAACCAAGATAGATGAAACAAATTAATCCAAAATACAGATTTATGGAACAAGTGCTATGCAATAATGAACCAAATTGTAAAACCATTGGCTTGAGTTGCATATATAAGCTCCATCATGGTCAAACTAGTCAAGGGGTTATGGGTATGATATTCTTAGGTGTTGGGAACATTTTCAATTCATATTGCACCTATTGTATGAGGTTTGAAATGGTTTGGGCGTAATTCATTGCAAAATGCAAAAAGTTTTCAATGTTGCTTGACAACATTGTCAACTTTTAAATGCAATCTCCTTAAAAATGTAATTGCGTCCAAGAAACAACACATGGCTCACCACACATTCTTCGATACATCATTTAAAGATGAGATTACATGCAATGATTGTGCTTTCAACAGTTTTATCTCGAGAGTGATTGATCCCTTTCATTTTACAAAAAGCGATCCAAAGTAACCATGGCCATTAAAGCCATTTGAATGAAGTTTGAATAAAAAACATGTCAAAATATTAAAGGTTACCAATATGGGAAAATAGGCCTAACAAGGGCTAATAGATGGGTTCAAGGATAGCTTTATAGTTTAGTTTATGTTTGAGTATAAAGCGGTAATAAGAGGCTATATGATGTAAAGGAATAAGAAATACATGTTAAAGTTGCAAAAATAATGTAAGTTGTCAATTTCACAACATAAGGGATTAAGAAAAAAAATCAGTCTATTATGTTTATAGGGTAGTGACAAAGGTGGAGGTTGGTTTTAGTAGATTGTATTGGTCTATAAAAGATGTCAAAGCATGATGATAAGTGTAAGGGTTGAATGAGTTTTGAACATCAATAAAGGGAAATTTTCTGCGTATTTATATGTTTGACTGATATAACAACACTTTAAAATGGTTGTTTCTTGGTTGATCTATTAGTACCTAAATCATATTTGTTTGTGGATCACGGTGAATGCCCTTGAATGATATTTTTTTTTGTGAATGCCCTTGAATAATATTTGTTTGTAGAGAAACAATTGTCAAGGGTTATGGAGTCCTAGTTTGTGGAATTAGGACACATTTGAAGGATGAAGTTGTGATAAGAAGAAAGGGATGACAATCAATAAATTGTTATGTGATCGGTACTTAGGTGTGATAAAAGGTTGATGGAAAGCCAATATGTGGAGCATGGTGGTTGGGTGGAGTTGTTTGTGATAGGCTCTAACAATTAATAGATCTTAATAGAGTCATTAAGTGATTGGATGATTAGTTAAGGCACTTGGTGTTGGCTCAATTAGTTTAATGGTTTAAGATGATATGTTTGATGTGAGAAGTTATATCTCACTGGAATAATTAAAGAATCTATCCTTGTACATAAGACAAATGTGTTGAACAATTCTACTTTGCATCATGGTGGTATCAGAGAAAGGGATTAGATCCTTACAAGTTGGTGAAGATTAAGAGGATGTCTAGGAAAGATTAAAAAGGGTTTGATAAACTCAGAAAAAAATATGCTTGAAGCATAAAAAACATTGACGGGATCATTGAGTAATGAAAAGAAGAAAAGAGAGAAAGATGAGAAGAGGAAAAAATTGTGAGGAAAAGAGGTAGAGCTATACTACCAAGAAAGAGATAGATAATGAGGCTTGATGCCACAGAGATGAAGATGGGGTTAAAGTAGCAAAAGGATGAAGAAATTTAAAATGAGATGGTTCAAGATGTTTAAGTAGTGATGGATGGTGAAGAAGATGAAAAAACTAGTGCTGAAAATGTTCAAGGTGTTGAAGCAGATGTGGAGGACAAAGGTGCTAGTGAAGACAACAAGGAAGTTAGTACTAAGGGGCTTGAGTATGATGAGTTAGTGGTGTTTGGGATAATGACAAGTCCTTTGAGTGAGGAGAAGGGTATGGAGGCTAATGATGTAACATTCATGGTGAATGAAGATTTAGAGTGCCAAAAGGAATGGCATGAGGTAAGTGACAATTTGGTAGAATAAATGATCTCAGTGAAAAAGATGCAATGGTGTTGGTGATGGGCCATGAGAAGACCATGGAGGTTGTTTATGCTCCAAGAGCGAAGATTGGATATGTTATTTTTACCAAGATAGAAGAGTGTCTTTAGGTGGCATACTTAGTGAATTAAAAAATGTATGCAATTAGGATGATGAAAAGGAAGATATCTAACCAGATGAAGAGTGGTGAGCATAATGGAGTCTTCACAATGCCAAGGAAGAATCTTCCCAAGACATCTTTCCACTAAAATGCTTTTGCATGTGTAAAATCTCACATTAGAATATTATCTTCAGGCAGTGAGATTGGTTATTTTTATAAACTTGAGAAAAGTGTGTTAGGTGGAGTTTGGTGATGACCAAAGGAGTCAATTAGAAATGTCTACATTAACATGAAATAAATGACAAGCTCCTATTATTCCATGAAGTTTAATGAGATGAACTCTCACATTGGATGGAAATGGCTTTTAAGTTGTTTTGAGTCCTTGTATAGAAAAAAAATTATCATATTGTCTTGACCATGATAGTGACAATCATAGTAATATATTGATTCAGTAAAGGTTAGATTTGTATAGTTGGGAACAAAAAATTGTCATTGACCTTGAAGTGCATTGAGGTTATTTATTTGGTTTGAAGTGTGTGTTGGGAAGGTTTGGATCCTTTCACATGTCACTATTATGCCACAGTCATAGTATGACATTCAAATAGAATTATGATGGAAATGGTGAAGCTTCCATTGGGAGTTTTTTCATAAAGCCTTTGTAGTCAGAAAATGAGTTTGATCCATCTGATCCTATTTAGAAGGTGTTATGATGATTTAGTGAAGGTTTATTTCAGTGTCAAGTTGGTAAGGCATTTGGGAAGAATTGATGGGACCATATATCAGTTTTTAGTTTTGATAGGTTTATTTTGAGCTTCACTTGGTTTGAAGAATCCTTTCATATTATCTACTTAACAAGGCCAAACACGTGAAGGTGGAAGCTTATTTGGCCTCCCCTCCTACTATAATCACTCTAAATTCCACATTAACAACTAAGTAAATAAATATTCCATTCATTCATTTTAGAAGTATATCATTGAATCATTATAATCACATACCATTCATTAACATGATGTACAATTAATTAATATGTGTAAACATTCATCAATAATTTGTGAACACATTAGTCATTATATTCACATATAATTCATTAATATGTATAAACTAGTTTGAAGGAATTAAAATCACACTCAATTATATCATCCAAAATGCCATAGTGGTTGTTTTCAGATTGTTGAGGATGCATGTTGTTTCTAGACAAAATATTGATGACCTCAAAGATTGTAGTTATCACCAAATCACAAGTTCTCTTAGGGTATGTTTGGTTGCTAGAATTGGTCAATGCAGAATTCAACTATGTTGGAATAAGCTCTCTTCTAGAATTGGTGCATTCTAAAAATGAATTTTGGAATATCATTTGGAGTTGTTTGGTTGTCCTGGAAGAGGAAACGATAGATGACTATTTTGTGTTTCATTGCATCAATAAAAATAGGAATTAGATTTAAAAATAAATAAATCTTAATATGAATTTATAAAAAAAAAATTGTTAATTTTTTAAAAGTCAAATTAATTTTCTATCCTCTTCATTACAAATTGACTACATCACAACCTTTTTAAATTCATTGGATTTAAATCTAGTTATTTTAAAATTATATTCAATATTGTCTATAGTTGCTTCCATTGTAAGCATGATTTTTAAATATATATATTTATTGTTAAGGAAGTCAAAAGTTTAAATTTTAAATTTTAAATATTTGACAACATTTTTAAGAATTTTAATTACATTTCAAGAATTTGATTATAAATACTATTGTATGCATAAAGAATATAATTAATTTTTTTATGTTAAATATAACTATAATTTTGAATATAATATCAACAATAAAGTCATTTTTAATTTTTGGGTAAGATCCGTCAATGATGGATAGCCTTAACCGTGAGTGAAGGAAAGTCCAAAGACCATTCCATTTCAAGAATTTGATTATAAATACTATTGTAAACATAATTTTTTAAAAAATATTATGTAACAATATACTATTGCAATCACTTTATGTTGTGATTAATTTTATATATTTCAACCAATTACATTTCACTATTTTTATTTTGAAGTTCTATTTTTAATTTTTCTATTGTATATATGAGAGATTTTTAATTTCTAAAATTATTTTACTCCAATTTTATTTTATTGGTTCATATCTTTGAGTTCTAATACGCCTGAATTTGTTGGAAGCATACCCTTATTTTGAGTGATATTTTCCATAAGATATATGAAAACATGAAATAGATCAAACATATTTTAATACTTTTTCAATTTAAATAAAATCAAACAAAATATTAATACTTAAATACTAACATTCAATTAAATTAGAAATTATTTTAAATATTTTATTTTAAAACTATTTAAATATGAAATAATTTTTTAAAATAGAATGATTAATTTAAAAAATCATAAATTGAACATTAGAATTTTTAATATCTATATTAAATTTTTTTAAATATTAAAATTTTAATAACTACATAATCATTACCAATTTGTCTTATAATTATTAATTAATAGGTTTAATTTACCACTCTATCTAATTAATCTATTATCTAATTAAACTATTATAACTTGACATAAATACAACCACTATGATTTGGGACGGGAATAAAAATATATGTCCATACTTCCTTGGTTGATAGTAGAAAACTCCTTGATATTATTGTTTGGTTGAAAATTAAAGGTTAATAATTTTATTATTATCAAATTCAGGTTCATTTTTATGATTTGAGATGGATGTAAAAATTATGCATATAATTGTTTTTTCTTGAGAATTAAAGATATAGAATTTTTGGTTGAGAATCAAAGACTAACAATACTGGGTAGTGATCAAATAGTAATAAAATTGTTTGAATTAATAAATTTTTAATTTATTAATATTGTAAATAAAAATAAAAAGTTATTAGTATCATAATGTATAAATTTTATGAAATAATTTAAGTTAAAATTATTTTTATTAACATTTATGATTCAGTTATTTAATTAATTAAATTATTGATAAGGTTTCAATCTAATATTCATTCTAAAATGTTAAATAAAAATATCAAATCGATCTTTAAATCAAAATTAAATTTATAAGGTTAATTTTGTAACAAATAAATTAATAATACGCAAAAGTCTACAATACAACTTGTGAGGTTCTTATGTTGGAGGTCTTGGGTTCAAATCTACCTTTGCTTAACAAATAATAATAATTAATTTCAATAAATAATAATAACTAATCTAGCTTTGGCCATTTACCAATCAAACAAATTTGAATTACATTAAAATTGTTAGTTGTTAGTAGTGATTAATGCAAATTAATTGAATTATAGGAGAAGGTGAATACAATAGTATATTGCATACCACAAATACTATAAGTATCCTTCCTTATAAAATATTTTTCATTCAAAAGTTCATTTTAATAATTTGAAATGGGTATATAGATAGAAGTTTATATTTCTTTGATTAAAGCGAAGCACAAACAAATGCTAATATTTCTATGATTGAAAACTAAAGACTAATGAGTATCCTTCTATCAATATACATATATATCAAGATAACACAAATAAATCAAGATAACACAAATAAATGCTGAAGGCTAAAACAAAACATCCTGACACAAATATGAAAGAAAAACAATCCTGACAAATCATAAACATGATTTAACTCAATAGTAAAAAGAATTACAAGAACAAAGCTCAAATCAATAAGTTAAGTTTATGATATCCTCTGACCAGACACAGGCGTTGCAGCTTCCAGAAAGCAGAAAAACTGCTGATTACAAAGCAGGAATGGAATGAAAAATAACAAAATACCCATTCTCACTCTCATTTTCTCGTCAGATTTGAAATTGTGATGTGTTTGTGGTTGCATTGCCAACTTACAATTTAAATATGTTTCTTACAATTTTCTATTTTATCTATTCTTATTTACCATCGCAAGTTTCTGATGTGATTCAAATTCTTATATTGAGTTAACTTGGATTTTAATTTACTTAGAGTCAGAGGTTAACCTTGAATTATTACCAAACATACATAAATTCCAAAACAGCTTTGCTGGTTTCTTTTTTCACACTCCAAAACATTCTTGTTTTCTTGGTGTTTCGGTTGAACTCTTGAAAGAAGCAAAGTTTCTTCAAGCCCATTTAAACTTCACTAAAGTTTTCTATGGTAGATTGTATGATTTTATATTCTTAAATGGGGATTCTTGACACACTGATTTACATGAATTTCGTTAGAGGGCATCAATCTTGGGTAAATATTACTCAAAAGAATAGTAGTTAGTCAAACGTGATAGTAATCCAATGGTATTATTTGGTGGATAGATATTATTACAATAACTAGTTAATTTGTATATGAAAAAAATATAAGTAGAATATTTGGAGAGATTTAAAGTTCCGAAACTATTTAATATGCATAAGTAGTAATAAAAAGTTTATTAGTAACGAGTTTGGAATGAAGATTGTTCAATGTACTATAGATATAAATAAACAAATAGAATTTGTACTTAAGAAAGTGGTGGTACATTTTAATAATTTTAATAATGCAGAATATACTTTTAATTATTGATAAGAAGGAGAGAGTTTGTAAATTTCATTCCTTATATTGATGCAATGATTGTTGCTTAAGAAATATTAGAAGAGCTATTCATTTCTAAAATACGATCACTATTGAAATTTCACAATAATCATGAAAAATAATATTTCATGATAAGATACATGAAAGTAAATTGAAGCCCCACATAGAGTAGTATCTGATGAGCAAGTTCTAAGAATTAAATTTTAGAATTTATTATATACTATAATTGTATGTTTTATAGTTTGTATGCTATTTTTTGTAATGTTATATTTAGGTTGATGGTCATTGGTTAGGTTTACATTATAATGTCTTAATATTCAATTATGAAAAGGATTATACTTGATTTTCATTTACGGTTATGATTATAAGTGAACTCTATGTAGAGTTATGTTGAAGTTAGTTAAGAATTAGGGTTTTATTGGGTTTAGGCCAGATTTCGAATCTATCTTGAATACTAGGGACTCTTATTGTATCTAGTCTAGTATTAATGTTAAGAATGATAGTTTTTATAAGAGTTAGGATTTATATGGTTTGTGAATAGGGTTTGGTTTTGTCTAATGTTGTGATTTAATTTGATTTGATTTGACTAGGGTTTGCATTCAATATAGTTTAGTTTACAGTTATGTTTAATTTTTAGTTAAGTTTAGAGAAATGATTCATTTTAATACTTAAGAGTAATTGGCCATATGCATTTTTTTCAATGTTATGGTAAACATTATCCTTAGGTTATTATATATTTTTCCCTTGTTAAAGTTAGGGTTCTATTTGGATTGAATTCATGGTCTGAATAAGTCAACAATAGGAGTTATCATAACCTCTCACCATCTCTCCCTCTATTTAACATTTGACTCTACCTCACATGTCTTACTCTCTCCCACTTTTTCTACTCTATCTCACATGTACACCAAGATCTCTCTCTCTCTCTCTCTCTCTCTCTCTCTCTCTCTCTCTCTCTCTCTCTAATAATCTAGTTTCTATTTGCACCTCACATCTTTCCCCCTCATTTCTCTATTTTTCTACCTCATCTCACCCCTTTCCCTTCTCCCCTCATATATCTCTACTCCTTCATTCACGTGTTCCCACTATTACTATCTATGGCCACCTCTTGTTTTTCACCCTCTACTAGTAAATTTGGACCTATTTTTTGATGAGTGTTGGTCGATACTTTGACGGACAATCGTAAAAAATAATGTTTCTATAATTTTGTCAAAATTTTGACGTAATCTAGGCCTGTCAATATATCAATGGACAACCCCATTGAAAATGATCCCAATCTCTATCACGGGATGGTGACAGACCACTACTAGGAAATGTCAAAACTTTGACAATTACGACATTGTTATCGATGACAATTCTCATCTAAAATTTGATGTTTAGGAAATTTTTATCAACAAGCTTGACATGCCCTCGATGACAAGGCTCATCGAAATATCAACGCGAACTGAGATTGTTATTGACGAGCTTATCATGCCATTGACGACAGACATCATCAAAATATTGACTAATAGTCATCGAAATTTCAACGATAGCCATAGTTTTTTATTAAAAAAGATTAATGACAAACTTTCAAAGCAGGACCTCTCTCGATGCTTCTCTCTAAGGACATTCTTATCAAAGTCTACCACAACCCTTGATTTCTTGGGCCTTCATGACAAAGCATGCTCTGGCAGCTTCTTCCAACTTGGTCCTTGTTAAGACTTGTGTGACCATTCCCACAAGGAGAAGACCCTAGAAACTACTAGAGCTACCAACACACCCCCAATACCTTGAAGGCTTCATTCCATGAAGAGAGAGAGAGAGAGAGAGAGAGAGAGAGAGAGAGAGAGAGAGAGAGAGAGAGAGATCTAATGGAATTCATTGAGTGGGATACTAAGCTGGAAGTTAAGGGACTGAATCAAGATACAGCACATTTACCACATAAGCCAACCTAGGTTAATTTTGATGGTTTGTGTGAGTGCATTATTTTGTTTCTTGAATGTAGCTAGATACCTAGTACTTGATAACTGAACAGTTTGATATGTTATTTTTTAATTACAATTGATAAATTATACAAAATGCAACTTCATTTTTATTAAGAAAATATCTATTCACCTTGTTATTTTTAAAAAATCCTGCGCATATTGTAAGCTAATTTCTTTTACAAAAGAAAACTAAGATTGCTATGAAAGAGTAAGTGAAACAAACATTCTAAGAAGCAACACATGAATCACCACACATTCTTTGATATATCGATTAAAGAAAAGATTATGTGCAATGATGGTGCTTTCAACATTTTTTTGGGGAGAGTGATCGATTCCTATCATTTTACAAAAGTGATCCAATTGTGTTGGAGACTTCAAAGTTAGAGCATCCCCGTCTACAATAATGACAATAATGCATGTGAGAGAAAATAATGACATGATACAAAATTAGTTATAACTAAAATGCTTTTAATAGGGAAATTAAAATCACAAATGTTTTCACCAAATCATATATTAAAAAAGGGAATTGTTAGTGTAGTAACAAACCTCAAGTATCAATATTGTTAAACTCGGGCACTCCAACTTAAGTTTATCAGTTCTGGTGCTCGATACTCTGCAACCAAATATAACAAAATCATGATCAAATAGCATTATAACAACAACTTTAAGAAGACTAAGATCAACATGTTACAAATATGGTTGCAATTAGAAAAGATCAATATTAGTGAATGAAGACATGTCACATTTCAACAAAGGAAACAAAACATTACTTTTAATAACATCAAAATGTAGAATGTAGCAATAGTGTTAAAAGGAACTCAATGATGAAACTACAATGTAAATAGTGAAGAATCATTATCTATGGCCACTTAAGCATCCATATCTATTTGGTTTCTCTCCCTCCCATCCAAAATAAGATTCAACCACTCAGAATCAAGAATGCATGTGCAACAACATTCCATATGCATGCACAATAGCTGGAGCTGAAAAAATGCAACATGTTTACATTAATGACTTGTATAAAAAATGCAAACATGTTGCATTTTCAACTCCACCTGATGTCCTATGAATATCAATTGAGATTGCATATTAAACTAGGGGCTCCTTCTGCGTTTCCTGAAACCAAGATAGATGAAGCGAATTAATCCAAAATACAGATTTATGGAACAAATGATATGCAATAATGACTCAAATTGTAAAATCATTGGCTTGAGTTGCATATATAAGCTTCATCATGGTCAAACTTGTCAAGGGGTTAAGGGTACAGTGTTCATAGGTGTTGGGAACATTTTCAAGTCATATTGCACCTGTTGTATGAGGTTTGAAATGGTTTGGGTGTAATTCGTTGCAAAATGCAAAACGTTTTCAATGTTGCTTGACAACATTGTCAACATCTAAATGTGATCACCTTAAAAATGCAATTGGGTCTGAGAAGCAACACATGACTCACCAAACATTTTTCAATACATCAATTAAAGATGGGATTACATTCAAAATGATGGTGCTTTCAACATTTTTGTTGGGAGAGTGATCGATCCCTGTCATTTTACAAAAGCAATCCAAAGTAACCATGGCCATTAGAGCCATTTGAATAAAGTTTGAATAAAAAATGTGTCAAAATGTTAAAGGTTACCAATATGGGCAAATACGCCTAATAAGGGCTAATAAATGGGTTCAAGTATATCTTTAGATTTTATTTTATGTTTGAGTCTAAAGTGGTAATAAGAGGCTAATTGATGTAAAGGAATAAGAAATACATGTTAAAATTACAAAAATGGTGTAAGTTGTCAAATTCACAACATAAGGGATCAAGGAAAAAATTTAGTCTATTATGTTTATAGGGTAGTTACAAAGGTGGAGGTTGGTTTTAGTAGATTATATTGGTCTATAAAAGATGTCAAAGCCCGATGTTAATTGTAATGGTTGAATGAGTTTTGAACATCAATTAAGGGAATTTTTCTGCATATTTATATGTTTGACTGATATAACAACACTTAAAAATGGTTCTTTCATGGTTGATCTATTAGTACCTAAATCATATTTGTTTGTGGATAAAAGCACAGTGAATGCCCTTGAATGATATTTTTTGTGTGAATGCCCTTGAATAATATTTGTTTGTAGAGAAACAACTGTCAAGGGTTCTAGAGTCCTAGTTTGTCGAATTAGGACACATTTGAATAATGAAGTTGTGATAAGAAGAAAGGGATGACAATCAGTAAATTGTTATGTGATCAGTATTTAGGTGTGATCAAAGATTGATGGAAAACCAATACGTGGAGCATGGTGGTTCGACGGAGTTATTTGTGATAGGCTCTAACCATTAATAGGTCTTAATAGAGTCATTAAGTGATTGGATGATTAGTTAAGGCACTTGGTGTTGGTTCAATTAGTTTAGTGGTTTAAGATGATATGTTTGATGTGAGAAGTTATATCTCACTGGAATAATTAAAGAATTTATCTTGTACGTGGGACAAATGTGTTGAACTTCTCTACTTTGCATCATGGTGGTGTCAAGGAAATGGATTAGACCCTTGCAAGTTGGTGAAGGTTAAGAGGAAGTCTAGGAAAGACAAAATGGGGTTTGATAAAATAAAAAAGAAATATGCTTGAAGCATACAAAACATTGAAGGGATCATTGAGTAATGAAAAGAATAAAAGAGAGAAAGATGAGAAGAGGACTAAATTGTGAGGAAAGGAGGTAGAGCTATACTACCAAGAAAGAGATAGATAATGAGGCTTAATGCCACAGAGATGAAGATGGGGTTAAAGCAAAAAAGGGATGAAGAAATTGAAAGTGAGATGGTTCAAGATGTTTGAGTAGTGATGGATGGTGAAGAAGATGAAAAACCTAGTTCTAAAAAGGTTCAAGGTTTTGATGCAGATGTGGAAGTCAAAGGTGCTAGTCAAGACAACAAGGAATCAAGTCCTATGGGACTTGAGTATGATAAGTTAGTGGTATTTAGGATAATGACGAGTCCTTTGAGTGAGGAGAAGGGTATGGAGGCTAATGATGTAACCTTGATAGTGAATGAAGACTTAGAGTGCCAAAAGGAATGGCATGAGGTAATTGACAATTTGGTAGAATAAATGATCTTAGTGAAAAGGATGCAATGGTGTTGGTGATGGGCCATGAGAAGACCACAGAGGTTGTTTATGCTCCAAGAGAGAAGATTGGATATGTTGTTGTTACCAAGATAGAAGAGTATCTTTGGGTGGCATACTTGGTGAATTTAAAAATGTATGCAAATGGGATGATGAAAATGAAGATATCTAACTACATGAAGACTAGTGAATAGGATGGAGTGTTTGTAATGCCAAGGAAGAATCTTCCCAAAACATCTTTCCCCTAAAATGCTTTTGCATGTGTACAATCTCACATTAGAATATTATCTTCAGGTAGTGAGATTGGTTATTTTTATAAAGTTGAGAAAAGTGTGTTAGGTGGAGTTTGGTGATGATCAAAGGAGTCAATTAGACATGTCTACATTAACATGGAAGAAATGACAAGCTCATATTATTCCATGAAGTTTAATGAGATGAACCCTCCCATTGGATGGAAATGGCTTTTAAGTTGTTTGAGTCCTTGTGTAGAAAATACATTATCATATTGTCTTGACCATGATAGTGACAGTCATAGTAATATATTGATTCATTAAAGATCAGATTTGTATAGTTGGGAACAAAACATTGTGATTGACCTTGAAGTGCATTGAGGTTATTTATTTGGTTTGAAGTGTGTGTTGGGAAGGTTTGGATCCTTTCACATGTCACTGTTATGCCACAGTCACAGTATGACATTCAAATCAGATTATGATGGAAATGGTGAAGCTTCCATTGGGAGTTTTTTCATAAAGCCTTTGTAATCAGAAAATGAGTTTGATCCATCTGATCCTATTTAGAAGGTGTTATGATATTTTAGTGAAGGTTTATTCAAGTGTCAAGCTGGTAAGGCATTTGGGAAGAATTGATGGGACCATATATCAGTTTTTAGTTTTGATAGGTTTATTTTGAGCTTCACTTGGTTTTGAGAATCCTTTCATATTCTCTACTTAACAATGCCAAACACATGAAGATGGAAGGTCATTTGGCCTCTCCCCCGACTATAATCACTCTAAATTCCACATTAACAACTATGTAAATATTCCATTCATTCATTTTAGAAGTATGTCATTGAATCATTATAATCACATAACATTCGTTAATATGATATACAATTAATTAATATGTGTAAACATTCATCAATAATTTGTGAACACATTAGTCATTATATTCACATATAATTCATTAATACGTATAAACTAGTTTGAAGGAATTAAAGTCACTCAATTATATCATCCAAAATGCCATAGTGTCTATTTTCATATTGTTGAGGATGCATGTTGTTTCTAAACAAAATATTGGTGACCTCAAAGACTGTAGTTATCACAAAATCACAAGTTCTCTTAGGGTCTGTTTGGTTGCTAGAATTAGTCAATGTAGAATTCAACTATGCTAGAATAAGCTCTTTTCTAGAATTCGTACATTCTAAAAATGAATTTTGGAATATCATTTGGAGTTGTTTGGTTGTCCTTGAAGAGGAATCAATAGATGACTATTTCATGTTTGGTTGCATCAATAAAAATAGGAATTAGATTTTTTTTAAAAAATCTTAATATGAATTTATTAAAAAAAAATTCCTAAATATTATAAAAGTCAAATTAATTTTCTATCCTCTTCATTATAAATTGACTTTATCAGTAAGAAAGGTATATCACAACCTTTTAAATTCATTGGATTTAAATCTAATTATTTGAAAATTATATTCTAATATTGTCTATAGTTGCTTCCATTGTAAGCATGATTTTTAAATATATATGTTTATTGTTTTTTATTAGATAAACAGGTTTTACAGGGATCCTGAAACCCGAGTTGAAACAAGACAAAAGGCTGAAAATAAGCAATTAAAGCCCAGCCAAAGGACAAAGGCCAAGCAAAAGGCTAGTACATCAGATCATCAAACAAAAGGTGACCAAAGTGGCATCATGACAACCACCAACACAAGTTTTACCTAGGCTGCTGAAACCAAAAGAATAAACGGAAAGAAATCCCCAACCATGATGCACAGCAAAGATCAACAGGCCAAAAGCTAGGGGGCAAAAAAGAACAACAGACCAGAAATTGTCATGCATTGCCTTTAGATCCCTTCTTATGAGACCGTAATGCCATATCAAAAGAGGCAGAGGATGGATTCATCCTTTTACCTTTTACTACTGTCCATCCATCCTCCACCAAACTTGCCACCTTCTGCCATCGTAAATCAACAACACCAGAACTATTAGAAATCCATGAGACCAGGGAAGAAGCCGCAACAAGAATAACTACATCTAGAGAAGAAGACATAGGAAGGGCTACCCTAGATAAAACAAAAGAAGAGGGCATGACCAAATTACCATTAATAGAGGTCCTTCCAACCCCCACCAAACCAGCAGCCAACTGGCACTAGGAAACAGCAAGGCCACAACTAGACCCTGGAATCCCTGAAGCTAGGGGAAGAACTGCCATAGAGGAATTTACAGTAGGAATAGGAGAAGGAACGTCTACTTGAGAAGGAGCCAGAGAGGTGGCTGTCCCTAGGGCACCAGAAGACAGATTAGCTGCAACCATAGAAGGATCAGAAGGAGGATCCTCCTTCAAAGCACTTGAAGATGGGACAACAGTAACCAAAGACTGATTTGCTACCACCAAAGGTGCCAAAGGATGATCCTTAGCTGAAGAAGCAGGAATAGTTGAAGAGACCTCCACCAAAATATCTTGAATTGAGTCATCGTCCCCTGAAGAGAGGACCTTGTTGACCAAGTAGTGATCTTCAAAGGCCCCTATCCACCAAGAAGGGGGCAGCTTCAGCCCAGATTTACCTGTGGAGTAGCCAGAAGCCATGTGACTAGTCTTGTGGCACTTCCTACAGTGGAAGGGGATACCCTCATAGTCAA
The DNA here is from genome assembly GCA_028749045.1 of Cupressus sempervirens. Lineage (NCBI taxonomy): Eukaryota > Viridiplantae > Streptophyta > Pinopsida > Cupressales > Cupressaceae > Cupressus > Cupressus sempervirens. The sequence goes on along the minus strand of CM053786.1, from coordinate 702,468,654 downwards.
GAAGGATATGTTTATTGTTAAGGAAGTCACAAGTTAAAATTTTAAATTATAGATATTTGACAACATATTTTAAAATTTTAATTACATTTCAAGAATTTGATTATAAATACTATTGTATGCATAAAGAATATAAAACAGTTATGTTAATTATAACTATAAATTTGAATATAATATCAACAATAAAGTCATTTTTAATTTTTGGTTAAGATCCGTCAATGACAGATAGCCTTAACCGAAAGTGAAGGAAAGTCTAAAGACTATTCCTGTCCTTATCAAGGGAGATGCCAATTGTCTCTCCTTTTCTATGAACATAATCATTTTATTTTTAAATATATTAAAAAAATAAAATATTTGAATATAGTCTTATTTAGAAGGCTAAAGATAATATTTATTTATAAAGATAAATTTAACTGAAGTTTATAATAGATATCAAGTTTGATATTAGTCATTTTGTTATCGATAAAAATCCTTTTACTAATTATAGCTATGCATTTTTTTGCATTTGTTTCCAACAAATAAATGCAATTAAAAGGAAAAAAAGACATCATAAAAAGTAAATTTCAGCCTTCTGACTATTTCAACACTTACAATCTACTCCATCATCACGTATTGTACTTGTTTGTGCATCACTAGCCTAATCAAAGAATCCACATCCATCATGTCCCTACAATATAAAATCTTCATTAGTTCCTAGTATAATAATTTATTTTTCATTATGCTGATTTCTAACAAAATTAATTGTATTAACAATCTTTTTGTTATTCAGGCAACACCAAAATTTATGCCCAGGATTTTTTGGTGTGTTAGAGATTTTTAACAAACAAGGGCCGACACCACATCGACATGTTGGCACATTGATTAAAGCCATCAACCTTGCAACATCAAAAATACATTAGCTATATGAAAATACACATACTTTAATAAAAGCCTTATAAATTACTATACAAAATCTTTATAATCATTATTAAAAGCCTATTTAAATATCAATTTATGTAGTTAAATCTATAAAGTTATAAAATCGATGTCCTAAATCCTTTCTCATTAGTTTCTAATGTTACATGTAAGTAAAGATGGAGATTAAATTATTTTTCTATCTCTTGCGAATATTATAAAAGATGTACAAAATTGCTTATTCTGCTGCTTTACAATAATGAACAATAGTTTGAATGTCAAGAGTCATGTCAGTCCTTTTTCCCTTATTAGGATGAATTGTGAACTTCTAATATAAGACTAGATTCTCTTGAGAGACTGAATTTACAGTGAATAGAGCTATTGAGAAACCCAATGGTATTGCTTTTAAACATCTACTATCCTCTACACAATCAGGTGTTAAGAACATACAACAAACCTCTTCAAATTTAATGAAATCCATTGTGCATTAATGTTTCAAAAATCCTCTATCTAATTTCTAAATGTTCACATTAATCAGCAAGCAATCAAAGCCAATTAAGATCAATTATAGGGTATTGTAAGTGTGATGCCTTGATATCTACTAACTACAAAGATTCATGAAATAAAGGTTGATGAAAGGGTGCTTGTGGTGAAAAATGAAAGCCTACAAGAAGATGAGATGGGGATGGAGGAAGCAAATTTTTTTATATTTCAAATACTTCTTTTGATTTGAATAGTTCATTTGCATAGGTCAAATTGTGGGGTTAGCAATATGTTTAGAGGATATACATGACCTAAAATACATTTAGTATTCACTACAATTATCTCAGGGGTCCCCAACATTAAGTAGAGATTGTAAGTCTTGATATTTTGAACTATAACAGGTCAAGATCAAATCTTGTTTACTTCTTTTCTCAATATCAATTCAAGCAAATGGAAACATATTACGATGGATTCTTTGGTGACCTTAATCTTTATAGTAGGATTGATTCCTCAGTCATCACTAGTCTTTTTCTTCATTACTGTTGATTATCTCTAATTTATGGGCAAAAAAAACTTAACAAGACTTCCATTCAATATTCATTGAAAATATTTATATTGGAGAGAAAGCTAAAAATAATACTGTGAAAGGTTGTGAAGAAAACATGCAATCCTTCAATCTTTCCCATGCATCTAGGAGCTTTTATATACATGTGTGTGTGTGTGTGTGTGTGTGTGTGTGTGTGTGTGTGTGTGTGTGTGTGTGTGTGTGTGTGTGTGTGTGTGTGTGTGTGTGTGTGTGTGTGTGTGTGTGTGTGTGTGTGTGTGTGTGTGTGTGTGTACGTGCACGTACATACGCTTCTATTTCTCTATTCCAGTCTAAAATATTGATTCTCTGTCTCAAAGCTAGCTTTAGAATGTGTTCAGAATGTATTGAAGATTGAAAAGCAATTTCTCTATCCAAAGGGCTTCCTATGTAAAGAATATTTCATATTTCTATTGATTTGAACATTATTGAGTTTATAAATAAGTCTGTAATAGTAGGGAATGCACATAACAAGGAATGCACAAACATATTAGAAGGAAGTAATAGTAGGGAATGCACATAAAATATTTGTTGGATGTGCTGTAGTAATTTTTTATGTGTAGCTAATAGATGTAAGGTGAATAATCACAATCATTACCAACATGTTAGCTACTTGTACAATCAAATTTAAAGCTGATTAAAAATGTATACAGTCATGGATTAAAAAAGAAAAATATGTTTTAAGCTAATAAAAATCATGCAGACTATCATAAGGCATGCTATGAAGTAGCCAAATATAAATGTAACTGTAAATCAAAATAGTTTTAAAAACCACTCTAGAGCTCTCCATACTTAAGTTCTATGTATTTCACTCTCTCCCCCTCAGTCATTCTAAAAAAGCCTTTTGCTCTTTTAGTTTCAACCAAAAAATCATCATAGGCCTTTACCATTGAATCTTTACTAATCCATGGAATGCCTTTGAGGACATCATATATTTTCTATCCAACAGATTTAGAATCCTCTTCATCCACTTTGACAATGTAGGGCTTTAACATGCCCTCATGAATCCTATTCATGGCTTCACAAATGGTATCCATCGAACTAGCCATGGTCACCTTCTTTCTCTTTCCCTTCCTTGATGAAGATGGGGATATTCTTTGACTACCACTTCCACTTGATTGGTTGGATTGAACAAAATCTTCATCCAAATGATTATTGGCATCAACTGGTATACTAAATCCCCATCATCATCAAGGTCAATGGCCCAATCCATAATGTTCCCTTATTCTATCACCAGAGCCATGGCAACTATAATACCTTCTGCCATGTCATTTCCCACAATGAGCACTAACTCATTATAGTATTGGAATGGTTGTCTTTTATACACTTTTGCATTTTTGAATTCTCTCCTCTACAATTTGGGAAACAATTGAAATGGTTAGTTGTATTTCAATACTAATTTTGCAAATATAAAGTTATACTTAAACAAAATGAATATTAAATACCATTTTACCTTCAACAACTCATTCCAAATACTATCTTCAGCATCCAGACACTATGTACCTTCATTCCAAGCAAAGCCAATTGTATTTCTTAAATCTTTCATTACTCTAAATCCTCCTTTCCATGTTTTCAATTTATTCTTCAAATTATCCTTGGTCAGATTTTGCTTCATCTCATCATTGAAACACCTTTCAATGGTAGTCCAAGCTTCCTTTTTGAAATCACTTTCACCTTTTCAACCAAGCTATACTTTCTCTTGAAGTAACACAAGGAATTTGTGCTCCATATCCCTAGTCCATAGCACCCTATTCGTAGAAGAAGGTGCATTACTGACTTGCATTTCTTGAGCCATGCTAATGAACAAAACAAAAAGGGGTATGCATTGAAGATGATCAAATAAACAAATATCATACAAACTCACAATAGTCAATATACTTACAGCCATATTATGTATCTAGAAATCAAACAAAGTTTACATTAAATATGAAAAAGATGTGTACTAAAAGTATAATAAGAAATCAGATATATGCATAAGATTTAAAAGACTATATGAGAGAGATCTTTTCATATTCAATTAAGAGGATGGAAGGAGTTAATTAAACACTAGATCTATATGCTAAACAAACATGACAATGGTTCCCATACCAATAACCAAACATGTTGAGAAAATAAACTCAGTTGTTCATTCATATTTAACAACCATAATAACGATGAAAATGTCACATATAATTCATTCATTTGAAATACCACACAAGTGTCAATAGATATATCTGCCAATATGTATTCTACAACAAAATGTAATATTCCAACTACAACTAAGCACATGCTCTATAATCTTCCCACATCCTCCGAGCTCTTTCATCTCAAAAGTTTCCCCAATCATCTCTATCTCACTGAGTCATCCCATATGTCTCAAGTATGGGTACATTTATCCCATCGCACTCATCCTCTTAAATCTCAACTTGATTAGGAATGTCATCCTCTATCGTAATGAAGTTGTGTAAGATGCAACATGCTAAAACAATCTTACTTTGTGTCATGATTTGATACAATGTTGCATGCCTCAAGATAAGAAAATGTTGCTATCGAATGCCAAATGTATGCTCTATTGTATTCTGAAGTGAGGAGTTTCAGTGATTAAATAGCTTTCATGGAGAGTTAATCAAATTTACCTTGCAAAACTCCTTTAGATGGCAGCATGTACACCGATAAGGGGCCAAAAATCTAGGTACATTTGGATATCTCACATCAACCAAATAAAATTTACCTATACAAATGTACCAAAAGTATATTGATATAACCTTGACAAGTCTCTCATAAAATCAAAGTAACTAAAAATTAACAAGTTGATTGCACATACCAGGGGGAACTACTAGTGGATTTGATCTGGACAAAGTAGAAGCAAGAACATGACTATCTACTATAGACCCTTTCCAACAAGTAAGAATGTATTGAAACTTATAATAAAAGGAACACACACCCATAACATTTTCTGATAGGTTTCCTTTTCTATCATGATATTTAGCTTGGTTGTTAACATCAATAGTAATTGGTATTTGGTATATGGGTCCCATCTATTGCTCTGATATAATCCTACAAATCATGAATTTGCATTAAAAACATATTATTATGAGTAATAATCAACATAAAAAATATATGTCAATAGGAGATGTACCTTGAAGTAGGGATCAAAATGATCCTTCCCAACAATTTGAGGAGTGTTTGGCTCAGTGAGCAACATATTGTCAGCATGGGGTGCTAAGATAGCCCTCAAGACCTTGTGGAAGTATCTACTAATTGTCTCTCCTAAGTAACCAAAATTATGAGTAATCTTACGATTCCTCAAATTGTGCTCAAGTGTGTGGAGGAACATCACTAGTTATTCTTCTAAAGTGATGTTGCAAGAATCTCCAATGATTGATTTCTGCCTAAGAATAGTGGATAGATGAAATAAGGTTTTTCTACTCATACAAAGCTGGTCATGAAAATCAGTCTCTTTTGAATGAATAATTCTCTTATAAAATGGGATTGCATCTCTTCTGTGCTTACACCTCTCTCTTCTTGCTTCTTGTGTAGATGTCACAATGGATATTGCAAGGGTGAGAAGAGCAGCTACAAGAGAAAGCATGATTCTAGTCCTCCTACCAATGAGACCATGAATCCTTGGATCATTGGCAAGATCCATCAATGACCTAGATAAAAATCAGTAGCAAAGATGAGGAGAGCGAAATCTAAAAAAAAAAAATAGTTTGCTAACATAAATATTAACCTTTAAATTATAAGCTTTCCCTATATATTTTAACAGGTAATATAAATTATTATTATATTTAGAAGGCAACTTTGTATGCACCCAACTTTTTGTTATATTAATGAAACTAAAGGTTAGTAGTAAATATGCAACAATATAGTGACATAGAACTCAAACAACACCATAAAACAACTAATGACATACCTTACATTAAGAGTCACCTTGCATAACTATCAGTTATTCACATCTAGACCTAATCATGTAGCAAGTGAAGTCTAGTCTAGCAGTGGAATGATTTGAGTTCTTATGGTTGAAGTATTGGGTTGTCTAATTAAGCAACAATGCTAACAACTATCATTGGAAGGGCATCATCATCCATCCAAATGTCATACTAGCCACACATTCTTAGTTCACAAATGAGGCCTCAAGATTCCAAAGAAAATGATATCTCCCTCAACTTGCATGATGAATTGTCTAAAAGACAATTCATAGAAAAATACTTAAGTGGCCAAGCATGATCCTAAGGCCATGCCAACAATGATGTGAATGATGGGATGGGAGTTGGTGCATAGAATGGAAATAATGACAATTTGAAAGAAATGCTTAGCATAAAGTCCATCTAACAACCAAAAAGATTTAGTGGAGATTTGAAAGTCACATGTACAATGCCAATGCATGGCATCTATAACAATTCTTCATTGAAAGGAGAAATGTGACACTTAGCCCCTTACTTTTCAATCTAACATCAAGATTATTGAATCAAAATAGAATAAGATGACGTAAAGGAGATTAGCTTAATTAATTGAATAAACTAAGATTGATTAGCTTAGCTTAATGGAGTGGTATAGCTTGTACAACATACCCACATTCAGAATAATGAAAGTTGTGTAATGGAATGCTTGCATTTACTACCTCATTGAATGCATGTTTTGTGTCTCTTAAGCAGGGTTGCATAACATTTGGGCATCTACAATGGATGACCATTATAAATGTTCCTTCAGTCTTGCGGTGTATTTAATGCTAAGAGGGGTGACTAAGACTTTGGCATCCTTGTCTATGAAGGGAGTCAACTATGAAGGTATTCAAATCTACATTTTTGTCAGAATTTGAACTAGGTTTTTTATTTAACCCCTTCTATAGTTTAAGCTCTAATTTACATTAGATGCACTTGGACACAAACAATGATTTGAGAGAGTGGGACATAAACTCTATGAACCCTTGTAGTTTGAGCACAATCAGTTGTGCAATCGATGGATCTATTATGGCAATGAGAGTATAATATAACATGTTCCTTCTGATTTAGTTTTGGGGTTATTGAAATCACTATTTTGAGAAAAATAGTAGATGTTTTGTCACAAAAATGCAAGCTGACATATAGTTTTTTAGCTGCTTCATTTTTGTCATTTTTTAAACCTAGGTGTTTGTAATTAGAGTCTCCACTATTTTTTGTTTGTGCATTGGGACTACAACAGGGCCATTATCACTCAAGTTTTACTTCATCCATGGTAGTTCTAGTAGATGGTTGTGTTCTTGGCTAGAAACAACAAGGTTTCCCATTCTCATTCCACCTCTCCTCATACAATACAAAAGGAACCTGTGCATCTTCAACATGCTACTTTCCATCAATTCCTTTCTTGTTGTGCGATTAGGGTGATAAAAGGGATGGATGATTACATGGATGCACGGGGAGTCTCTTACCTTCCTCTCTCTACACATTCCTTGTTGAATGCCACTCAGCTTGCTTTTAATACCATATTTATATGGGGAGTACTTTAGATCCAAACAACAAGCTAATGTCAAAAAGTTGAAGGACAAATAGATTCATGGCTATGACTATGAATTCTTAGGAATGAAGGAAGAGAAATCTTTGGAGATGGCTTTTAAAGAGAAAACCTCTAATCTAAATTTCCATAATTAGGTAATGCTACTTTTAAAATTGATCTTTGTTTTATTAATTTCAGTTATCACTATCTATAAAGTTTGATCAACACTGCATACTTAATGATCTGATTTACCAATTATTAATAACTACTTTCATGTTTGATTTTATAATATTTATCATCAATTTTTAAGAATGTGTTTATCAGTTTTCCAAAATTGCAGAGAAAATCAATTCAGTGGGAGCAAATGAAAGATTATGACATTTTAGATAAATAATTGATCAAAGCATAAGACCAAAAGAAATGCACAATCCATGTTGTGGTTACCAACACAACCATTAGAAACTAAAACTTATGTGATAGATTGATCTCTTATATTGGTGCTTAAAAAGGGTACTGTACTTGTAACAACTGCCAAGAAGAAGATCCATGTACTTCTTTTCATATGTTTTTGTAAAGAATGTTCGGTAGCTTCAAATTGTGAAAAGGTTGCTCAAGAGATTTCCACGTAGTAGTTTCAGGAAAGGCTTATAAAATGATTGCATTTCACACCTATAGAAGGATAATGAGTTCAGAACTGTAGAAAATACATATATATTCATGAGGTCTTATCAACCTGAGATAAATAGCAATAATTTACAGTTACCACTTCTGGAGCATACAACCAAAACTAAACTTCATATCAGTCTACATATAGAGAAATGACACTCATACTTCCCACGACCCTTCACCCTTTCTCTCTTATGTATAATGCTTCTCTTCTCTTTTATGTTCAGCCTAGGAACAAAACAATGAAATCGAATGGTATAGGACAAGAAGGGTGAGACTATGACTTTTTTCTCTTAATGAATATATACTTTTATGGTTATCTTTTCTTGGTTATTAAGAATGCAATAACACAACATGGATCTAAAGGGATCTATAGATTTAGATATAGTGATTTATAATAGATATAATAGTCAAAGATCTATACCTAACATTTGACCCTGAAATCAAGATAAAACATTTTCCTAATAAACGTTTGGTGATTTCTACTAAATTTTCCTTATTAATCTAAGACATGAAATCAAAATAAAACTTTTCCCTAAATTTGTTTATTTTTCTACAACAAATACCAAATTTTGAACCATCAAATGGGATCTTGTATTACATAGCATTACATTGAAAGCATCCTATTGCTGACCACTCACGAGGTACCATTATACGAGTCTCGATATGCCCCGATTAACCAAATGTCTTCGTAGCTCTATTGCCTTAGAAATTTTTTAGTTAATATTAAAGTTAATGATAATGCCTCATTAGGGTTTTGAACTCTGCAACATTTCATTTGCTAAGAATTTGTTACATTTTGAAATGTCTTTCTAATATGCTTAAAATCCTCTTTACACCTTTACATTCATGTAATTTCTAGGAGCACTATTTTCTTCTTGGATGAGTAGAAATCTTGCTACATTGAAATTGACTTTCCTTATATTTCACACTTTTTCATGGATTTTTTAATGAATTTAGATGTTGTCGTAGTAAGAGCTTCACACATAAGCTTTGGAGATTGCAGTTCAACTGACTTGATAAATTCAAGCCATTTATGAATTTGTAAATAAATGTTTTGAGGAACTAACACAAACCCTAGTCCTTTCTCCCAACACAAACCCTAGCTTAGCTATATCATAGTAGCTAGAGCCCAGAGAGTATAGGGAACCCTAGCTGTAGATGAATACTTTCTCTGTGCAAAGATCTCTGAGAAATCTACAAATCTAGCTTAGAAAAAAAACCCTCATCAACTATCGTTAATATAAAAAAAAATACAAACTCTACAAAAACCCATCATCCGTTGCAAGAAAACCAACACCTTTTCTTGTATTCCTCAGAAAAAACCATGTCAACTCTAGTTGGCAACAAAAGTGAATACCTCCATGAGAAGAAACCCTGTGCAAATCTTTGACAGTGATGAGTGTAAAAAACTCCAAAAGCATTGAGTGACAAAAGAAGGAAAAATCTTGCTCTGCCTTTCTTTTTCATGGACCTGACAAGACATGCAATTGATTTTTTTAAATTATGAAATAAGAATAGCTTATGCTTATTCCATGTTTTTTTAGGAATCTCACTCTTCCCAATTTGATGTCAAATGAGGAGAGTTGAATTCTAATTCTGATTTGGTGGATTACAAACAAATGCAATATTGGCGAATGCATGAATTGGGAATTTCTTATTCCACCCGAATTCCTACAACCAAATGGGGCCTTAGTGTCATCAACCTTTTTTATGCAAAATTTATGGCCACTATAGTACATAGCTTTGTGGTGCTTGACCTATTAGTTTTCAAACATGTCAAAATTATGCATCCATCAATGACTTGATATTAAACAAATGGGTCATGAAAGATTAACTTATATGTACCTTTCCACTTGTTAAACTGTTTGCTAGATCAATTATTGTTGGCATAACATTTGGATCTCCATTATGATGAGCTTCTTTAACTAATGAACCAATACCTTCCCATGTTAATGAGTGACCATTTTGTTGAGATCGTTCAATCCATACCATCACCCAATCAAGATTTTTTGAAATATACAAATGAAGTGCATCCCACTCATGCACAATTGTATAAAATAAATAGACCAGTAAGAAACAACTTATATTGATGATGGATAAGAATTAATTAACTACAATAACATCTTATAATTACCTCTCACTTTCCTCAATCTACCTTTCCCCATCAATTACTCCCCTTCGAATCTTTAATGGAGTTGGGATTCCAAATGTGATCTACATGGATCTTTGATGCAAACTTGAGAAGATATTCACCAATGTACACCATGGTCTAGTATACAATATATCCCTCGACCATGGAACCCACAAGATGTGTTTTTTGTTGAACCAAGCCCTCCAAAAATTTCAAGTGCATCTCAACCATCCATATTGACCTAGTTGGTACAGATCCACACAATTCAATCTCCTCAAGTAGATGTATGAGATAGCGTTCTTGTGTATTGAAAAAAGTTGAAGGTAGACACTTTTGCATCTCACGCAAAAGCTGAGGAAATTTTCTCTTCCAATGCTTTATGTACTTTTTATCAATTTCTTTATATGAAAACCACCTAGAAGATATTCATGATGCAAAAGAATATTAACAAGACTCTATCAAAAATTATACAAAAAATTACATAAAAAGAAGAGCAAGATGCAAAAATAATATTTATATAACAAATCTAACAAATAACAATCCTAATCTCATTTATTTTCCAATATCATATATAACGTGTTTCACACTCATGTTATCAAATTTGTGTGGGAGAGATAGAGGTAGAACATATTGCAATAATAATTAAATGATCTTTTCAATATATTATAAAATAAGACAATCAAAAGTACATGATGTTTTACAAATTTATTGTAAATAGAGAACATAACTTACCTTGACAAAGGTATGCTAGTAATGCGTTTTCAACCCTGGACCAAAATTACATTTCTTTGATATGAGACTGGTTATGTTTGCAACAAATCCTGTGTAGAATCTAGTTTTGTTTTTTTTTAATGTCTTCAAATATGACATTAGTTTGTTCCTGCATTAATAACCAAGGAATGGCACTTGTATTAATTTGGTTTTTGTTGCTATTTGATTTAAGGAAAAACTTCAACACATGATTGCATTCATCAATGTCATTAAAGATTTTGACCAATTTTTTTAATGCCTTCCATCCAATATTTTCCATAGTGTCTCTGTTACATTCTTTCCAATATGCATAGCATCAAAAAGATACACGATTGAGAGGTGCTTGTAGTATGAAAACCTACTAAATTGTATAGGATGACTTTTAAGTTCTTTTGGAAGTTGCTCATTAATTCCTTGATGACTTTAACAAACATCAATTACATCATTACTAAATGAAAGACCATATCCAAATTTTAATTTCATACAAAAACCTGCATTGGATGGAATGACATTACCTCGACAATTCATTCTATTGTATTCCAACTTCCACATGTGAGGTGTCATTCTTCTTGGCTTTGATGTTTTCTCTTCTTTCCCATTGAAAATATATTTTTCAGTACTTCAATACTTCTGATTTTTGTGGAGAAAGTTTCTATGCTCATCGAACACCTCCTTTCCTAAACTTTTTCAATGACGAGATTTCATCTTTTGACCACAAATTGGACATGCACATTTTTCCTTTTCTTGAAGACCTACTAAATCATGTATAATTGGATAAAATGTGTACTAGAAGATTCATATTTATACTTATCACATGCAACTTAAACATACAATGACAATGCATAAGCACTATTACATACCAAAAATATGCATTAACAGTTTTACATACCACAAAAATGTGTTAGTACAAGAGCATCATGCATTGTCCATACAAGAATTACACATAATTAAAATTGTCTTTCACTAATTGGTCTATAGATGTTGTACATAGTGACCCCATTCCATAACTCCAACAACTCATCAATCAAGGGCTCAATATATACATTCAAATCCTTCACTTGGTACTTGCCTAGTTGAATGAACATAAACAAAACATAATTAGTATGGAATTTTTGATATTGTTTTTATAAATTTATTTAGATGACTATTAAATGGAAAAGTACCTAGTCCAATCATTGTAAACATTATGTGATCCCTCTTTATGGAAATCCAAGGAGGAAAATTATTGTTAATAACAAAAATAGGCCAGACCAAGTAAATAAATCTCATCTCTACAAATGGACTGACATTGTTTCCTGCCAATGAAAGTTCTAGATCATGAGGTTCTTCTTTAAATACTAATCACCTATCTTCCATGTCCTTAAATGCAGAACCATCTACAAGCATTCACATAATGTCATCTTTACTTCTATTGCATGCATGGTAATCCATAAATTGTGCCAAGCTAAGCTCACCTGAATAATCATTGCAGACATGGAATAATGAGAATGTATCAAAGAATCTTGTGAGGCATTTTTTTAGTTATTCAATCTGATCAATATCTACTAATGTGACAATCAGGGAATTGTGTTTAAAATTCATGTTGTTTATGATATATAATATGATAATTGGGACATGCATACATGTTTGATACTTCATTCCAATATCTTTTATAATGGTTGATAATTCTTAGCAAGAGTGAGGTAGAATGTTTGATGGTGTTAACAAAAACTCACCTATCAACCTATGGAAAAAAAATTGTTAATATAATGAACATTAATAGTACACTACTATAGAAGATAAAAAAAATTGACACTATACCTTAGCATACATGAGATTGTTACATTTGATATACCGGTCATAACCTTGAAGTTTATCAGCAACAATACAGTGGAGAGAAGCATTGTTTGGGAGCCTTGGTATAGGGGCCTGTATGCCTTTTCAATTACAAGTATATCAAGGCTCTCTTCATCATCAAATCATTAGATGTGTAACTATCATCATCTTCATTATATTCATTAGTTGTGTCAATAACATCTTCTTCAATCATGTTCTCTAGCACATTATCAGTTGCAGGGATACCAACATCTTCAATTGTGTTCTCTTCCTTAGGATCATCTTCTTACATGGGAAAATTACCTTCTACTTTGATATTCACACCTCCATGTTCCACTTGGTCAAAATTCACATTCACTAAAGGATGAAAACTCTTTCCCCCTTCAATGTGATTTTGTTGCCTACAATGTCTCTAAGCTGTTGTGATTAGAATTATTCGATTCTTTAAGCCCTTGCATTTTTTCCAATGACAATAACATTTTCCATCACCTCTTCTTTTGAACTGAGACCATAATTTAGCAATTTCTACCTTCTATTTTTTTGGGTTCATATTGTTAGGCATGAACATTCTTCACAAGTAAACATTCGAGCTATAAAAATTATATTAAATATAAACATACAAGCATTAGTAGTATCTTGTATATAATAACAAATAATAAAATAATAAAATATTACTATCTCTTTAGTAAGGATGAAATCTAAACAAATCAAATGACCTATACATTATAAATATATATATATATATAAGAAAAAGATTTAGTTAAAAAAATATCATTATATAGACATAGATATTCCACTTTAGATAAAGACATAGGTAGTGTCTTCATGGAAAATATATGTTTTCTTTGTAGTAAATAACATTGGATGTGGGTCTTTATTATGTTTTGGACTAGGTGTTATTCACATTATTACATATTGAGATCAATGTGTATTGAGCTCAAAAATAATCTATGGATGGATCTTCAAAATATCCGCGATGCATATCGACCTAACTAATACATGAATTTAATGATACAAACAATGACAAATAGAGAATATAGACTGAAAGAAAAAATGATTTTTAGCTAACTCAATAATTAGAAAACAAAGTTATTCTATTCATCATGTTTGGAATGCACAAATAATTATTGGTGCCTGAAAAGCTACAATCCATGTTGTTGTTAGCTTTGATTGGAGAATATATGGAAATTAATCCATACCAAACCTACAACTAGTTTGATTTAATCCATAAGAAATGAACATACCACATTAACATGTGAAATTTTTGTGCACACAAATGAGTCTTAATATTATTATAGATGCAAGGAAGCATTTAGGGTGCAAACTTGACAATAGTATTTATATAACATAGAGATGCAAATAGAAAGTTGCCTATGTTGAAGATCTTGGTAGGGTGTAAACATGACTAGTAGGCTTTCTTATTGCACATGTTTTTTATGAAAGTGGTGACAACAAAGAGTTTTCATGATCGAAAGATATGAATGAATTTATAGTGTTCTTCACTAATGGTGCTTGATTAAACTTGTGAGGTGTGAACTTTGCTAATCTTAGATTAGCTTTGACATATGAGTGATAATACACTTAAGTCATTTACAAGATAGAACTTAGTTCATACCAAACAAGTAATACATGTTGACATAAGTTGTTAGATAGTATATGCTGAGCAAGATATACAATATATGTCGAATCACTCAAGTGTTGAGTAGATAGTTGATGTCAAGTGAATCAGATGCTAAGTGATCAATGGATGCCAAGTAATTTAGAGGTCGAGTTACAACATTGAAGATATAATGAATGCCAAGCATTAGAGACTTCAAATTTTGAGTAAAATAGTTTTGTCCACATAGTTGTTTGTAATGGAACAAACTTCTATGTAGACAATTTTTGATTCGACTGAAAGACTGTTTTGCGATTCTAGATGATAAGGGAAAATATATATTGAGGATCCCTATGTAGTACATGCAACCAATCAATTAAAGGAATGGATTAAGTGGAAAAATGGATGAATCACACTCGTTGATTCATACCTAACCTTAAGTCACCTAGCTCTTCTTAAGGAAGACAAACCCTAAAAATTGTATGTGAGAAGAGAGAAGTTTGCATGCACAAATAGAGCATTCATGGTGGCTAAGGAGTTGTGAATCGAGTTATACATTGCAAATCAATTAGAGGAGAACAAAGGAAAGAAGTTAGAGGACATAAGTGTCACATCTAATCAAGAGGATCGAGGAAACATGCAAAGAGGTGATATGTTAGCTAGCAGCAGAGTGCTACTTGCAAGATCATTGTTGAGACATTTTAGTAGGTGAATCAATTAAATCTCTTAACATAGTAGTCCTAACAAGCTGTTGTAAATCCTTTAATAGGTTGCTTACCTCATTGTGAGTTTTAAGTCCTTTAATTAGGCACACTTCTTATAGGGTGTTGAAATCCTTTAACAAGGTAGACCTTTTATAGGGTAGATCATAGTTTATGATCAAACATTATAACCTTCATTGGATACACTTTAGAATTGTAGTAGTGAAGATTTGTGGGTGTTATCCCCACCCTAGTTTTACCTTCTCATTGGAGGGTTTCTAGGTAATCAAATATCTTGTTTCATATATGTGTTGAATATTATTTACTTTCATCCTATGGATGAATATGTTTAGCTAGCGATTTTAGTTTACATGAAAATTGTGAGATGGATGTGTGGTGAATGATTTTATAGTCAAAGATTTGAAGGGCTGATTCAAACTCCCTCCCCTCTCAAAGTTTACTTTTCCTATTTTATTTCCAACAATTGGTATTAGAGCACAATTCTTTGGAAAGGAAAGCTTTGTAGCTTTGAGGAAAGATCTTGAAAATGGAAGTCTACAAGTTGGGAAAGACTATTGAGAATCAAAAGATTGAAATCCATCTTTCCCTACATCACCTAAATGAAGTAAGAGATGATTTGAAGTTCTCATTGAAGAGAAGGAAAGAGATAGCCATTGAAGAGAATAACACAAATTTCCAAGAGGAAGACACTACTAAATTATTTGTAGATGGAAACACAAGTGAATTTGATGTAGTAGGTTTAAATCTAATGGAAAAGAATGGTTCCCTAATGGAAGAGGTTAGAAAACTTAAGATATAACAAGTAGTCCAGTCATTATTTCTATGCGAGGTGACTAGGCCAAAAAAGAAAGTCGAGGAAGAAAAAGTTATGTTTGAAGATGAAAAAAGGATACTAAACAATAGACTAGAAGAAAAGACATCATAGGTGAATAGGATTACTCAGATGCAACTGAAAACAATGAATCAAATGATGATTTCCAATTATATATTAAATGGAAAGGATATTGAGATCACAACCCTAAAGTTGTAGAATGAACAATTGAGAAATGATCTGAAAAGAGAAAAATAATTTGTTGAAATTTTTAATAGACCTAGGGAAGCCATTAAGTTTCAATACACTTACATGATTAAGTGAGATGCATTCATTTCAAATTTCAAATGTAGCATCACTAGCTATTCATACTAGAAAGATTGTATGATTTTTCTCTTCTTGTATGCATCAATTATGGGATGAATGTGAATCAAAAGAGTGGGTTCACCAATGGTCTTATAGACCTTTGCATCCAATTGATTTATATTAACTTCCTATAACACTCCAACTCAACTAGATTGAAGCATCAACATAGTTTGAGCATGCATGTGACCTAGTTGAACAATGTACTAATTTATCAATTTAATACTTGGTTAAAATAGATTACTTTCAATTTTGGCATTAACTTATCCTTCTATATAATGCAGGTCGTGTATATGCAGTTATTGCATATGAGAATAATGATGAAGAAACATATTACTTTCTATGTCGGTGTATTGGGCCCAAAAAGAAACTAATAGCTATAGTCGTTGATGGTGACAATATTGAGTACCCAATAGGATCCATCATTGTGATAGGCATATGGCTTAGAAGGTAGTATATGTTTGTCCCCTTCCATGAAGATATCCTTAAGTCAATTTTTCATGTATAATGTATCAATTTTGACTTTAAATTTTCTTTACAATTAAATGTAGGTACCCTATCAAGAATTCTACCACATGGTTATTTGAGGATTTTGAGACACAGACATATTCTTCATTACTCTAAACTTATTGTTGCAACAAATATTCAGTTGATAATGTATCATGGTAGGCCTCTTAACAAGAAGTTGTGGAAAGTATGTGAATCTAATCATGAGGAAATACTTGATACAATAAGGGTTAGAGTTGATCTAGAAGATTCCCTTGATTGATTATGTGCTATATATAGTTGAATCATTTTGCATATGGTAGAATAATTTTGAAAATTTTGTACATATGTTATGTGAAATGTTGCAACTTCGCGGTGATGGGCATATGTAGATGCCAAATTTTGTATATAAAAATAGAGAAGACATGTAACATGCACATATTTTATTGACATATTTTGTATAAAAATTAGATAAGAGATGCCACATGTGCATATTTAGATGCCAAATTTTGTATATAAAACCGATAAGAGATGTAAATATTGTAATTATTATTATAAATTTGTTATAAATTTGGTTCTTGATCTCTTTTTTGTGGGTTTGATGCTATCCTTTAAAAAAAATCAATTATCTTCAACTTATATGGATTTAGATGGTTTTCCTCTTGCATTTTTCTCCCAAATTTCCCAAAACATTCGAAAAATAAATTATAGATTTGGATATCGATATGGCTTCTCTACAACATATGGAAATATTGGATATGGTTGTTTGGGATGTGTCCTTTCTGGCACACTATGGCACCCTTTTTTAGGCTTAAAATAGGCCACTTTTACAAAGAAACTACTCTAGTGCAGGAGCACGTAAGGATTGCCTAGACAATCTAAGTTTTCATGTTTTTGTTGTGTAGGTGTGAGCCTTAGGGCATTTTGGATGTGTTGGATATGAGTTCATTTTGACCATAGTAGGAGTGCAATTGAGAATTTGTTCATAGGTTCTCAAGGCCTTTCACTAGGTACAATTAGGGGCTAGTAAGTTGTAAAGCCCTTTAATTGGCATAAGGCATGATGATGACATCATCATGAGGTTAATAGGGTCTAGGAAGAGTTAGGGTGAGGTTTTTACCATAGGTAAGGTTTGTGGTTAAGTTTGAGAAGTTAGGAAGGTCATGATAACCCATCTGCATAAAATGCATGACAACTATCCCTCCATGTACCCCATTTCATAACCTCCCTTGACACCTCATTTTCATGTTGGGCCATTTGTTCAAGTGTATTCACTAGGGTTGAATGGTGAGAAAGTGTAGATGACTACAACCTATTGACCATTTGGGTAATGTTAGCACTATTTTGTGTAAGGCAGTTTATGAGGTCCTCTTGTGTAGTAGTTAAATGATGTAATGTTATGCACAAAGGGTTTATAGGTGACAGTGGTTGTTGAATGTGAACATTGAGTGGAGAGTTTTGTGCTTGTATCACTATGGGTGGAGGATTTTGTGTTTTTGTCACAATGGGTGGAGTGTTTTGTGGTTGTGTCATGACACTATAGGGTTTGATTGTGTAGGAGGTGGCCTTTTGCCTCTCCCTCATTTTCTTGGATTCACTAATTCATCTATATTATAAATTATTATAAATTATAAAAAATTATGAAAACAAATTACAAAAGTTATAGATTACAAAACCACATTACAAAATATGATGGAAAAACACATAAATGTCAAAAAGAATGAAGACCTACCTCATTTGCTGGGCACCATGGATGAAAATATAAGAAAAAACCTCTTTTCATCACAAATATGATTAGGTTTTGTCTTTTTCCTTTGCACTCCATGCTACTACTATTGTTTGAGGGTATAAAAAGGCCTTCAAATGTGGGAAGTAGAAAAATATTTATGTTTCTTAAAACCCAATCGTATTTTAAGAAACATAATTTTAAATAATCTGATGGGCTTTTGTAAAACCCAATTAGGTTATAAAATAAGGTAGATTTTAAAACTCAACCAAGTTTTTCAAATTATAATGGCTAGGCTTGGATACCAAGCTTGGCCCACATTTCACTTTTAAATAACTCGATCGAGTTATTGAGACTTTTGGTTTTTGTTTGTTGGGTGTTTACATTTTTACACACCAACTTGGTGCACTCACCACTTCAGGCCTTAAGAAAAATGGTGCCTCATTCTTGTTTGGAAAACCTCTTTCATCAAATCAATTTTTGGGACTAACAAGTATAAAATTTCTCCCATAAGTGGACTCAACTTTTTGCACTTGTTTGGTGAACCTAACTTTTTTAAAGTAATATATAATAGTTTTTGTTACATGTGTGGCTTGTTGTGATTATTCTTTGTATTACATCATTTTCACTATAATTAGATATAACTTGGTGTGAGTTTTTATTTGTAAACATACTACATGTTTTGATCTATTTTCATGTTTAATATTTCTAATGTAGTGGGAGTTTCTAAAATGTACACATTTTTAATTGACATGTTTAATATAAGGGTCTTATGATTGTGGTTTATGGATTGGATTTGCTATTGTTATGCATTCTAATCATTATTGCAGATGACTTTGAGAATATGGATGATTTGAGATATTGAGATTTTCTATGATTTCCTTTTATAGTCATGTGTTTGTACTCCACTATCTCATGTTTCTATATATTTTCACTTCAATTTCCTTTTTGTAGAGTGGGATTTTAAAGAAAAATCATTTTCTTTTTTTCTTATTTCTTTGATTTATCATTAAATTTGAATTTTTGTGCAAATGTGGTAGAACTTATGGTTTTATACATTTCAACTATGATTTTGATTAAATCAGCTTTGATCTTAGGGTTGTTTGATTAGAGAAGGTTTAGTCAAAGCCCCTTTATAAAAAAGGATTTTATCAAACATAAGTATGTGATTCTTTTATGGTGATAATTTTATTCTTCCATATGAAGTACTGATGCAGGAGCATCCAATGGTGTAAGGGCAATCCTATATTACCCAAAAATATGGTTAGTGTTAGTTTTTGTTTAATGTATTTACATTTTTAGATACCCATTTGGGCCAAATAGAGATTCCAACTCTCATAGTTCCACTATTGGTTTTGTAGGTTAGTGTTATAAGCACCTCGAGATATGTGTTAGTGTAGAAAATGGGTTATTTTGTAATTGAGCCATAATTATAATGAGTAAGAGGGTTTAAATTGTAGGGATGATTGTAATTGTAATTTAAAGTATTTTTGAAAAAGAATCAGGTCAAAAAGCTTCACACTTTGAAAGTTATTGCAGTTTTGAGTTGCCTGGAGAACCCCTAAGAATGCTTCAAAGTCATATTTGAGGCACTAAACAACCTTGTACAGGTTCAAAAATGGGGGATAATCAAGAATAGTTTACATGGTTATAGAGCACTTGGAGAGATTTGTGGAAATATAAATGGTTTGTCAATCGGAGTCTTGAATCAAAAGTTATGCCTCCGGAAAGTTGGACTACCATTTCTAGATTCTTCTAATTTTGCACTAACTCTTGTCATGTCTTCTAAAACCTTCTTCTTTGGTGGTGGATTCCTCATGAAATATTCTAAAATGTATTCCTAACCTTAAACCTAATTCAAGTTACACTTATTTCTTGCATTGCAAAGGCATTTTATGTGGAGTTTGGGAGAAGGTACTATGAGAAGGGTTTTTCTCTACAATCTGATAACATTGTAAGCCCATAGGGCATGTAGTTGAGTTTATTTTCACTATACAAAATGTAATAGCATAGAATTTTTGGCTATTGTTTTCATTTTATCTTGGGTTGTATCATCACCAAATTAGAGAGTATTGACATGTTGCATTCATGAGTGTGTTTGTCATTGATGTCAACATAGCAGTAAGTTTGTGAAGACTAACATAGTAACAAATAGAGATTTAGTTGTATAGACAATGTTTTGATTGTCTAGTGACACATGTTCATGAACATGTTCTATACTGTGTCTTGATGTTAAGGTTCAATGTGCAACAATTAAGTAAAAGATGTATAGAAGATATTCCTGATTTACAGAAAGTAGTACATAGATATTCTTATGGTGACATCACTGAATAATGCAAGCCCTTGTGTCAGACATGTGAGAATTTGTATAGATTGTGAGTTGAAAGTGCTATTTTAATTACAAATTAATTAATTATCTTATTATAGATAATTTGGAAATCCTCAAGGCCAACTTGAGGAAATATTTTGAAGATATGGTATCAAAGCAAAGATGCTTTCCTTGTTTGTAATATGTATTGAATAAGTGTATTAAGTATATGTTCTATGCAAAGTGTGGAAAGAAGAAAAGTGTTTGGTGAATGTGAGTAAGCAATCCAAGGGATACATGAGATTTGTGATTTGGTTACAAGATTAGAAGGAGAAAAAGTCTAGTTGATAGGATAGAGAAAGAGGAAGCAGCAGTACTATTCATTTCTATTATTATGCAAGGAATAATACATAGATCATTTGGATAGTGGGTTCATTGGTCTTTCCCCTCAAGCTTTGGATAGTGGGTCCATATGTCTTTTACAACTCCTAAAATGGTTGGAATTTTCTAATAGGGATTCAAAGTCTCCTAATAGGCACTGATATGTATTGAATGTTGTTATAGACTCCTAATAAGGTCCATCCTCTAACAAGAAATATTTATATTTGTACATCATCTTGTGGGAACCATCCCTACTGAGGTTTTCCCTCTGATCAAGGTTCTCACTAGTTAACATATTTGGTGTTATTGTGCATAAGTATCTTGTTATGGTTTTTAATTATATTGATCATATGGTTAAAGTTTAATAAGGTTGATAATTGTGATATTAGTTGGATAACTAATTCATCCCCCCCACCCCCACCACGTGCCCCCCCATATTGGTGGACTATATATTCTAAGAATATATATAGCTCAAAATTATCTTTTCGAAAAGTATAATATGCATGTAGAAATATTTAGATAATTTCTAATGTACAAAGAGACTCAACAATATCTAAACATTTAAATACCATTTTTAAGTACATTAAGAATCATATTGTTAACATTAAAGTCAATTTGTCTATTAGTGACTCAACACTTAGTTAGTTGGTTACATTGCTATCGAGTTGTATAGTTGCTACCAAGCTTATCACTCATCCAATAGTACTAACCAAGTGTCTCAGTTGCTACTGAGCTAAACAAGCAATTTGCAGTTCATGTTGAGCTACATAGTATCTATTGAGCATTAGAGATAGATTTTAGTATAGCTCGAGCAAAGTAGTGTCTACCAAGCTATCTAGTAGAAGTGATGAATACTCCAGTATTAACCAAGTTCTATAGTGTTAACCAAGTTCTACAGTGTCTACTGAGTTCATAATGTTAACAAATTGAATCTACTATTGACTGAGTCATGCAATGTCAATTGAGTGATTCAATTTCTAGTGAGTTTCTTAGTGTTCATCGAGTCATACAGTGCTAACTGAGTTTGAGATACTCGAAAGTGATCTATATGGATTGAGCTTCAACTTTAATTGAGTGCCAAAGTTTGTCAAGCATTGTTAGTGTTTCTCAAGTATCAAAACATCACCGAGTTTGTCTTTAGAACTTGTGTTATAATAGTTAGGCCGACTTTGTGAATTATGATAAAATTGGTATTGTAGCCGACTCCAATAAGTAGTTATTTGGATTGATATATATGTAACTCATTGTATCATATCCAAGTGTGTCATTGAGATGGAATATGAAGTGTATGAGTGCGAATTAAAGAAGGCTACAAACAATATAAGGGACAACAAAGATTTATCTATCACAATGAGGTGATCATTGTAATACAAGGAATCTCATTCTAAAAATCAAAGTTGCAGATTAGAAATCAGCCATTGATTCATCCTAATAGGTGCATCAATTAAATCCTTTAACCGAGTAGACTTAACAGTCTTTTGCTAAATCTCTTAATTGAGTGCATACTTCATTGTATGTTTGTAAATCCTTTAACAAGGTGGACCTCATAGTCCTTATTGCTCCTAATAGGGAAGATCACCAAAAGTGGTCAATTGTAAGCCCTAACAAGTTAAATTTAACTATAACTTTAACTTTAACTTTAGCAAACTGAGTCTGCCAAGCTTAACAATCTGCATAGTAGGTTTTAAGAAAAGTTAGTGTAAGCCAAGCAAAAAATTAGTTAGAGCCAAGCGATGTCAAACTTTAGGGTATGTCAAGTGATATAGTGTAAGCCGAGTAAAGTTTAGTTGATATCGAGCACTAGTAAACCTTAGTTCATGCCGAGTGATTTGATAGTGGATGTCAAGCAATGCAGTATGTGTTGAGCATCAGAAGCAAGTTAATGCTAAGTGTCAGCATAATGAGAAAGATTGTGATATCAATGAATCTGAGTTGACAAGTTTGATTTCTTGGATTGTATAAACCATGTGGAAGATAAGCTTGATGAGTTGGTCGCACAAAATTCAAGATGAACCATTTTGAGGTGAATTCAAAGAGGATTGAAAGAAAATTTTCTAGAATAGAATAAAATGAAATATGGGTAGTTTCATTAATTCCCACCTAATCCTACCTAACCCTAAAATGGACAATAGAGGATGAACAAAAAAAGGTCTCATTTTTATATATATACATATGATTGGTCAGAAGCAAAGGTTGTCATGTGTGAGAACCTAAGGAAGACAAGGAGTCTAAGGTATTGCTTCAGTCAGTAACTAAAGAGAAGAGACTGCGATTGGCAAGCAAAGCAAGAAGGATTAAGGGTATGGATTCTTGAAGGGTTAACAAGCTATCAGAGTTGAAGTGTGTGAAAGCCAAGGATAATGGAGGATAGGAACAAAGATTTGTAATATGTAAAGTAAGTTGTAAATTATTATTAGATCAAGCCTTGCTGTTACTTTCTAATCATTTTATCAATCTAGGGTAAATCCTTTAGATTAAGGTTTGTAAGAGTTGATGAAATACAACTCTAGAGTCACTAGGATCACCTGCATGCAAATAACCTATCGAAGGGAAACCAAGGAAGGAAGAGCTTGGAGCTTGGAAAAACCCTAAACGGACATGAGAGAGAAAGATATTGAAAATAAGGAAAAAATTATTTACAATATGCATTATGTTGATTTACAATGAGAGAGAGAATGGATATAAAGGCCTCAAGGAATGTTCTAGAACAAGCTAGAAGATGCTAGGAGATAAGTGTGATGACTAAGTATATGCCCACATAAGGTGGAGAGTCCTTGAACAAGGTGAGAGGATAAGTATGACTTAAGTAGGAACAAACTCCCGTGTTGTCAACAACTCATCACAAACTCCTAGACTACAACTATTAAATAAATGCATTTACCTAAGTAAGCTTAAGTAAAATACAATCAATAATAAATAAATAATTATTTACTCTAACACCCTCCCTTAAGTGCAACTTAGGGAAATGCCTTAAGCTTAAAAAAACAAAGATGAAATGCAGAATGGGTCCTAACAACGAGGCCATGTTAGGTACCCATGAACAATGCAATCTCTGTAAACCAGAGAAAAGGAAAAAAACCTAGTGGGAAAAACCCCTCTCCAAAAAGAGATAACTAAAAAATTCAGTGAAGGATTGAAGATGCTGCAAATCTGTCATCAAAAAGAAACTACTGATCTAAAGAACCACCATGGAAGAAGAAGGCACAAATCAAGCATGTCTATATGGTAGATGATCCATCTTACTGAAATGAATAGGTAGCTAGCCACTGGAACTGCCTAGTATATAGGATCAAGTACTAAATACATAGCTCACACTAATGAACTATCAAACCAAAGAAGCATTAGAAAAATAGAATAACCCCCCCTTAATGTAGACGAGGTGAGATGAGAGGCAACTAAAAAGGTGGACCAAAGTCTCCTACAGACAGACCAAGAACGACGAGAAAGATGAAGAGGTACAAACACGCATAAAGACACGATCACAATGACTCTACATGGGGCTAATATCGTGGAAGAGACACACACTTAACAAAGGAAGAGAGTACAAAAATGACAACAACTATCCCCCCATGGTACTTTATGAAATAGTGTAAGTACAACTATCTCAAAACAACATTCTTGACCCCTAGAATGCAAGAGTGTCACTTAATCTTAGTGCGTATACATAGAAATGCTTACAAATGATAGCTACAATGATTAAAAAAGAAAAAAAGCTAATAAAAAAGATAGTATAGCTCGAAACAAAGGATCCCATACCAAGAAAATGATCCTTGAACCTATAACACCCAAGATATCCACCATAGAGAAAAAATGCCAAACACATGATAGAAAGAGCATGGGGTAGAATCCGAAGGAAATGATAGTGTTTTTGAAAAGTAGACAAAACTAGCTTTCCAGAAATATAATGTTTTCAAAAAATGAACATGGGACGTAAAAGAAAAGTTTGCCAGAGTAAAAAATAGAACTTTGGACTTTGACT
Organism: Cupressus sempervirens; assembly: GCA_028749045.1. Lineage (NCBI taxonomy): Eukaryota > Viridiplantae > Streptophyta > Pinopsida > Cupressales > Cupressaceae > Cupressus > Cupressus sempervirens. The sequence goes on along the minus strand of CM053786.1, from coordinate 702,443,505 downwards.
ACAAAAAATAGCAACAAAATTATATCAAAACCTGAAAATACCTACACCAATGTCTCCATCTTAGAACCACCTTTTTGATGCTTCTTTTGGATTGGAAAAATACCTCTGTATGCTCAAGTTATGGCCAAAAAATTGCAAGTAGGTCCAAAATGACCCTAGAGAGGTGCAAGAGGTATGCTAATGCAGTGCTGACATTAGCATTTCACACCAAAAAAATTAATGGCTTGGTAACCATCACAACAAAAAAAGGTTCCATGTGGCACATCACGTGGTGGGTCCACTTGGTAACCACGTGGCAAATAGATTGACGTGGTAGGGTCTATGTGGAAAAGTTCCATGTGGCACCCATGCCACGTATTAACACAAACACTGCCAATTTTTGTTCAAGTGTATTGCCACGTGGGTGAATAGGCTTGCCAACTGTACATTGGAGCCAGGGTGGAGATCTGCGATGGCAAAGCCACTGAGGTGGTAGAAACAGGTGTCGAAACTAGCAGAGGTGGTGCTGAGTAGGAAATGCCATCAGGAAGAGCGATGCGTGGGCCACAAAGGAGGCCAAGCTCTATGAGCATGATGTTGTCGGCATCAGTGGGGCATCGGTGGAGCGCAGGCAGCCTCGCGATGGGTGTTAACACAAACATTGCCAATTTTTGCTGAAGTGTATTGCCACATGGGTGAATAGGCTTGCCAACTGTACAGTGAAGCCAGGGTAGAGATCTGCGGTGGCAAAGCCACTGAGGTGGTAGAAACAGGTGCTGAAACCAGCGGAGGTGGTGTTGAGCAAGAAGTGCCATCAGGAGGAGCGACGCATGGGCCACAGAGGAGGCCAAGCTCTATGAGGGTGATGCTACTGGCATCAATGGGGCATCGATGGATTGCAGGTAGCCCCATGGTGGTTATTAGGTGAAGCCATGGTGGTGCAGCCCAAATGATTTTTAAATTTTTTTTTTGATAAATCGTCTGTACAGTCCATACGAAAAGCCCTCCAAATTTTTTTTGCCTCTTGGAGCCCTGTCTCCGAAATCAAATTATTTTATATGGATCCTAACTTTAAAGCGCCTTCTGGATCTAATGACAGCATCCATTTGGGCCCAAAGTGCTCTAAAAAAATGCTCTCCCCCTAATTTGAAAAAAAGCACAAATAAACTAGGGTTTGTGTCTTCAAATCACGACTTAAAAAATTCAATGAACAAGAAGCAGTAGGGAGGCTTTGATACCATGTAGGAGTTGATGAAATCCAACTCTAGAGTCACCAAGATCACCTGCATGCAAATAACTTATCGAAGGGAAACCAAGGAAGGAAGAGTTTGGAGCTTTGAAAAACCCTAAACGGACATGAGAGAGAAAGATATTGCAAATAAGGAAAAATGTATTTACAATATGTGCTATGTTGATTTACAATGAGAGAGAGAATGAATATAAAGGCCTCAAGGAATCTTCTAGAACAAGCTAGAAGATGCTAGGAGATAAGTGTGACAACTAAACATATGTCCACATAAGGTGGAGAGTCCTCAAACAAGGTGAGAGGATAAGTATGAATTAAGTAGGAACAAACTCCCGTGTTGTCAACAACTCATCACAAACTCCTAGACTACAACTGTTAAATAAATGCATTTACCTAAGCAAGCTTGAGTAAAATAGAATAATCAATTAATTATTAATTATTTACTCTAACAAGGTTGACCTAATAGTCATTTGTCAATCCTTTAACTAGGTGACATTCCAAGTGAATGATCTAAAGTCCTCTAACAAGGCTCACTCCTAACAAGGTGATTGAAATCCTCTAACCAAGCCACATTTAATAGTGTGAATTATAACCTTTAATAGGGTTGACCTTTCATAGGGCATCACCTCATAAGAGTGAGAATTAGTAGCATGTTATCGATGGGTTTTCCCAAATTGGGTTTCCACATAAAAACATTGTGTCCAATGTGTTATTGAATATGTTATGTATCATGCTTACATTTCTAAAATTTTGATTTGATAGTAATCTACAAGTTTAAGTGATTTAATGATCAAATGGATGCATGCATGATGAATATGTTTTTTGGATATGAATATGGGTTCACTAAGTTGTGAAAAGTTTTATTTTTACATCTAGACCTTGGATAACTGATTCACCCCACCCTCAATTATTCTAAAAAATTCAATAGTTGACACCCAAATCAGTGAGTTGGGTGGCCGAACCATTTCAACTTAGTTCCCTACAAAGGTCACTAGAACTCTAATATAGAAGAAGCCATCTAACACTAGTTCCAGCTAGCAAGTAGAAAGGCCCATATCAACATTCAAGATGCATGAGGATCACTAATTTATGATGGAAACTTAAGACTTTACCGAGCGAGGTCAGGTTGTATATTGTTTCAAGTTGCAGACATCAAGTTGATAACTCTTGAATACTAAGTTTAGATTGAATGGTGGTAATCTTACCAAGCTCAAATTTCTTTGAGTTGGTAGTTCATACTAAGTTAGGAGACCTTACTGAGTTGAAGTTGTCTTCCAAGAATTAAAGACCAAACCAACTAGAGGACTGTTTTTCATTGAGTGAGTATATGTACAAAGCATTAATAGAAATCTTAGATGAAAATTCATTAAAATGAGAAAGTTGATTGTATTGTTTCATCACGACATTGACAAAGCACAAAGTGAAGAGAGAATTTAGAGCCTCCAAGTGATCTAAGTAATTTTTGTTGAAGATTCTCCCATATTCAAAACCCTACAGAGTGATGGCATCTTCAAGCTGCAATGTCAAGAAAGGCTATAAAATGTAGTTCATGGAGTAGATTTCATGGCTCACACATTCAAGCTGAGTCCAGCAATTGCAGACATTAGACCCCATTGGAGTGCAATCACAAATTCTACCTAAGGTACTTGTCCATGATATTTGTTATTTCTACCACTATTCTATTCAAGATCTTGGAACCCTAAAAATGAATGAGGCATAAAATGAATTTTGTGTGGATGACATTCTCAAACCTAAGCACAAATATTTGGAGACAAAGGGTTTGAAGCATATATTACATGTGCCAAAGGATTTTCAAGTGAAACGGATCAGATTTATCCTGATCCATGTTCGTAATGGGCAGTTATGGCTAGATCATCCTATTCCAATAACCAAGAATATGATACATTAGATTACTAGATTTCCCATGTTGAATAAAGAAAAGATCATTAAAACCATAGGTTGGATAGAATAACAAAGAGAACTCTTTCCAAGTGGGACAAAAGAGGCATGAAGCTAAGTGGTGTGACAGGTCCATGGAATTGAAGTTTGGCATCCATGTAATTACTCATAAAATCTACAGCTCAAGCCGATTGAATGACATTTCATGTGAAGTGGTTGACTTGTCTTACAAGTTTGTGAAGAAAAATTTGTCTTTCGACCTTGTCGAGTTGTTGTTGATTCAATTCAACAAGAACATGGAAAGCATTTGAGTGTCAAAGAATAACCCATTTAAGTTTGGTTCTCTCTTGACATGTCTATTTTTCTACATTTATAAGTTTTTCCCTTCTAAAGGATCTGTAGTATAGAGGAAAGATATTTTATTACTATATCAAATAAATGAATTCATAGAAAAAAATGGGTGAGAATTTTAGTAGTATTATGTACAACTATTTTGAAACTTTCAAGGAGAAAATGTAGAGTAGATTTAGGATACCCAAAAAGCTTGTGGAAGATTATTATCAAGATATCTATTTTATGGTTGACTGTGACAAAGTTTACATTTAGGTAGTTAGACCTAGAGTGGCATGGGTTAAGCCTTTGTAATATTAGGTTAACATAGATGAAACTAAATATATTAGTGAGGCTCTACTAAATGAGGTTTTGGATCCTAAGGCAAGTTATTTTGGAACATATTATGAGGAAAGAAGCTAGAATCAAGGCCACACTTGCAAAAATTTAGGGCATGATTCTTCTAGACATGGACACACCGCAAAAGAACATTGAACATGTAAAATCTCTCATCCATGATAAAAATTTATCCATAGATGACCACATGATGGAACTATCAGTAGAAGTATAGATAGCCTTGCATGCAAGTAAGGTATTGCAAGAGAATTGGGACAAGACTATGGTACTAATTCTAAAGGTACATTTTGATTTCTTCTCACATTTTGGTATAAACTTGTAGATATTATACACATTTGGAATTTATGTCAAGAAGGGGGAGAATTAAATATGTTAGGAGAAGAAGATTATTTGTATAGAATGTTAGTGATAAAGGGGACGAAGATCACTGTACTTAAGATGTATGTATATAGGAGATATATATATATATATGGGGGAGTAGTATAGTAATATATAGATACACATGTACACATAAGAGAAAATATCTTTACAAAAGAAATTTTGGAAAATTAGAAAAACAAAGTATTTTACCAATCTATAGCAGCAAGAAGTCAAAACCAAGTTGAAGACACATAATGTTGACAAAGAAAATGTTTGACTTGTAATTTTGAATATTCAGATTTTTTGGTATGATAAGTGTTTGTGTCACTAATGCCAAAGGGGGAGATTGTTGACATTAAGGTCAATTTGTCTATTAGTAACTCAACACTTAGTCAGTTGGTTACATTGTTATCGAACTCTATAGTTTCTACCAAGATTATCATTCATCTAGTAGTGCCAACCAAGTGGCTTAGTTGCTACCAAGCCAAATAGATAGTTTGAAATTCATGCCAAGCTATGCAGTATCTACCAAGCATCAGACGTAGTTTACAATATAGCCTGAGCATAGCAATGTCTATTGAGATATCCAATAGAAGTGACAAAGACTCCAATATTAACCAAGCTTTGTATTGTTAATCAAGTTCTACAGTACCTACCTAGCTCACAATGTTAACTTACTAAATCTAATATTGACTGAGTCATGTAGTGTCAACCGACTAATTCAGTTGCTATCGAGTTTCTTAGTGTTCACTAAGCCATACAGTGTTGACTGAGTTTGAGCTAATTGAAAGTTATTATTATGGATTGAGCTTCAACCTCAACTGAGTGCCAGAGTCTACTGAGTGTTAACAGTGTTTATTGAGTATCAAAAAATCACCAAGTTTTTCTTTAGAACCTGAGTTACAACAATTGGCCAACTTCATGAATTATGATGAAATTGGTATTGTAACTGACTCTAGTAAATAGTTATTTGGATTGATATATATGTAACTCATTGTATCATATCTAAGTGTGTCATTGAGAAGGAATATGAAGTGTATGAAATGTGAATTAAAGAAGGCTATAAGTAGTATAAGGGACAACATATATTTATCTATCAAAACCAAGTGATTATTGCAATACAAGGAATCTCATTCAATAAATCAAAATTGCAGATTAGAGATCAACCACTAATTCATCCTAACTAGTGCATCAGTTAAATCCTTTAACTAGGTAGACTTAACATTCTTTTGCTAAATCTCTTAACCGAGTGCATACTTCATTGTATGTTTGTAAATCCTTTAACAAGGTGGGACTGATAGTCCTTATTTCTCCTAATAGGGTGGACCACCAAAAGTGGTCAATTATAAGCCTTAATAGGTTAACTTTATAGAGTAGTGCTAAAGCTTGTGGGTATCATCCCCACCCCAATTTGACTTTCTAACTGGAAGGTTTATGGGTCACCATATCTTCTATGAAAATGTTATGAATGTTTTATTGCTTTTATTCTTTCATGCATGCAATTAGATCAAAATAATATATGAAGGATTAATTGGTGAAGTGAGTTAAAGTTTTATTGGTTCCTGATTCACCCCTCCCCTCCTAGTAACCTAGCCTACCTTATATTTCCAAAAATTATAGCATACACATGTATATGCTTCTACAAGAATTATTAGAAACTTTTCAAATTATCTCCATCTCAATCTTTAGTATTTGTATATATGTATCAAGTATTATTATTAATCTAATAATATTAGTGACATGATTCATTTATGCCTTATTTTCTATAAAACTTAATATTTATATCTTATTTTCAACCATTATAACTAATTATAAAAAAATATATACTTTCTTCATCCTAAAATAAAAGTCAATAATCATAATTTTCTATTTCATCATTAATCTATATAAATGGTCAACAAATCTCAAAGCTCAACTAAATAGAAAATCTATATATCATTGCCACTGAACATGAATTGAGAATTTGTTTTTTTTCAATAACATGTCTTTCTTTTAACCTTGGTCTTCTATACTCTCTATGAAAGTGTTTTGTTCTTGAAGAATTGTGATTCCAGTATACCTATAAAATGTTTGGTTGTTGTTAATGACTAATTTACCATTTATAATTTAAGTCATATTAACTAGAAAATGGAAGATAATTCAATAGATGCATGATTTATACCTTCCAAGAATCATGTAAGTTGCTTGTGGATTAGTTCCAAGACTAGACTTGAATGTTGATCCATCAACAATTCTTAGACCATCAACACCTTTCACCAAGTACCTTTGGTCAACCACAAAATCAACTTGACAACCTCCATGAAAGTGCCATATTGTGGTTAGTGTATCTCTATAGAACTTGGCCAAGGCTTCATGGTCAAATATTTTGGTATCAAGAAGTGCTTCACCAATGAAATGAAGCATGTTGGTGCCATTAGAATGAAATGCAAAATGTTGAATAGAAGTTGTCTTGGTGAGCTTTGCTATTAAATGTACACCTTGTACACATGTATCTAGGTCAAGAGGGTGAGAATAATAGTTGTATTTAACTAAGGGGTCATCTCGAAGATCTATGTTATGTAGTTTGAGCTCTCCCCTTGATAAGGGATATGCTACTTTCTCAAAAATAGTCCCTGTATATTGGATAGATGTTTCATTTACAAAACTAATATTGCTAGTAGATTCAATGTAGATTTTGGATCCATTAAGTATAGTTGCTACTTTTATACTTGATATATTTATTGGTATAGGGGACTCCAAGGTTATGGTTGATCAAGGATTATCTTGTACCCCTTTACCTGCTGAGGGAAAATCTACCAATAAAGGAATATTAAGTTGTGCAAGATGTTGATAAGGACTGATTCAACTTAGGAGGAGGAGTTGAGTGCTACCTAGACTTCTTGCTGACAAGATTATCTCATTATAATAAGATGATTGATCAAGAAATACTTGATATGGTTGACCATCAATAGAATTCATAAATTCCACTCCAGAAGCCTTCAACTTCCCTGCACCCATATTTTCAATAATTTAATATATAAACTAAACCATATACATAGAAGAAATAAATGTATTAACTAAAGACAAGTCTAAAACAAATAAAATAAATTAAATAAATAAACCATTTTTCTTAAGATTCAAACTTCACAATTATTGTAAGACATTTAATACGAGAGTATATAAGTTTAATTCAAAAATATAAGCTATAAAGATTTTATATGTAACCAATACTCTAGTATACGTATGGGCTTCTCTTTAATATGATTAATAAATTGGCTGCAAAATTTAGATATATGCATGGATGGGCTACAGTTTGTAGGATAATGTGTATATATCTACTTGGGAGATCAATACAATGGTTGCAAGACACCCCATCAATTTGAACATTTCAATTGAAAATGTGTTCTTTTTACTTAATTGTGAAAATGGGTAATGACAAAACATTTCTACAAGAATCAATACATTATTAATCTATAACCTATACTTTGCATTACTAATCATATTTTGTTTTCTTTTTTTCATGGTAGTGATGGGTCACACTTGCAAGGCTCAAAAATAATCACAGAGTTAAAATATAAAATTTATAGAAATCTTTAGAATTTCTTTTGTTCTTCATATCTTCATCTCTAAAGAATTCTTTCTCCCAAAGTTATTATAATAAAGAAAACAAGAACAAAAGTTATTAATAATATAGAACAAGGAAAAACTATTAATGAAGATTTAAGAAAGAAGTTCTCATTGACTTGTATGATTACTAACCTGATACATAATGGAAGATGGTTCTACTAGCAATAGCATTAACAAGAACAACTATATTATTGGGATTTGCATGCTTGAAGAAATCAGCAGCAGTATGTCTCTTGCCATTGCTTTCTGAATATACCATATTGCTGCAAAAATTACACCTCTAAAGAAATACTAGAGATTTTTCATACTAACTTGTGTGGAACAATTGATGTGCAAAGATACAAAGGAGATAAGTACATTATGTTATTTGTTTATGATTATTCTAGAATGATGACTATTATGTTTCTGAAACATAAATCTGATGTTTTTTAAATGTTTAAATGGTACTTTGTAAGAGTTGAAAAGGAAATAGGTAAAAGTCTAAAGTTTTCAAAATATGACAGAGGAGGAGAATTCACATCAAATGAATTTGAAATGTTCTACAATGATAGAGAAATCAAAGGATAGACATTTTCACTTAGAACCCATCCACAAAATTAATTTTTTGAAACAAGAAATAGGTCTATAATGGGCTGCACTAGAACACTCATGATGGAAAATAATGTTGCTTTAAAATATTGGAGAGAAGTTGTAATTGTAGTTGTCTATACCTTGAACCATGTACAAGTCAAGAAAGGTACTCATTCAAAACCTGTTGAACTATCATATGAATATCCACCAAATTTGAAATATTTAAAGTATTTGGAAGCAAATGTTACATTATTAAAGATTTTGGGAATGAGAAACTATATGCAAAAAGTGAAGAAGGTATATTCCTAGGCTACTCTACAAGAAGTAAAGCTTAAAAGTGTTTGAATACTAATACTAACAAAATTGTGGAAAGAGAAAATGTAAAATTTGATGAATATAAAAAAGTACATGAGGTTGAACCTATGAAAGAACAAAAAGAATACAAATTATTTTTATACTTCTATGAAGGTATGCCTGTTGAATAAGATGATATCAATCAAGCTACAAACCAATAGCAAGTTTCAGTGACTGTCGAGTCACACCCCATGAATGCCAAGTTACATTCAGGAACTGAGCCACATTCAGATGTTGAGTTATAGAATAAAGTCAATGCACATTCTGATTCTAATATTAGTGTACATGAAAGAGATGTTGAACTACCTAATAGAGATGCACACAATTATCTTGATTATGAAAGACAAAATGAAGAAATAAGAGCTGAGCAAAGATTGTCTAAATATGTCAAAATACATCATCCTACAACACAAATCATTAGAGATAAAGATGCTAGACCAATGACAAGAAATAGATTGAGAAGTGAATCATGTTTGTTGAGCATGAAGGATCCCAAATTAGTAAAATATTCATTAGACAATATTGACTAGAGAAAATCCATGGAAGAAGAGATTGAACAAATAGAGAAAAAAAAACACGGAGTTTAATTCCTAGACTACAAGGCAAAAATGTCATTGGAACCAAGTGGATATTCAAAGATAAGCTAGATGAAAATGGTGAAGTCACAAGGAACAAAGAAAGACTAGTATACAAGGGATATGCACAAGAAGAAGGAATTTACTATGGAGAGACATTTGCCCCTGTTGCTAGATTAGAAGGAGTAAGAACTCTACTTGTTTATTCTGCATACAAAGGATTCAAAGTCTATCAAATGGATGTTAAATTTGCATTTCTAAATGGAATAATAGAGGAAGAAGTTTACATATAAAATCCAAAAGGATTTGTTGATATTAACAATAAGAACATGGTATGTAGACTTCATAAGGCTATATGGTTTAAAACAAGCACCAAGAGCATGGTATGAGAGACTTCATAAGTATCTTATGAAAATTGGATTTAAAAGGACTGATGATAATAGAAATCTATACATAAAGATAGAGAAAGGGAAAGGTACTTTGTTATCTAAATTTTTTGTTGATGATATCATATTTGGAGGTCAAGATGCTCTATATAAAGATTTTGCAAATCAGATGAAGCTAGAATTTAAAATGTCTATGTTTGGAGAGATCATGTTCTTTGTGGGTTTGAAAGTATATCAGTTGAAATATGGTATGTACATAACCTAGTCAAAGTATGTCAAGGAAATATTAAAAAAATTTGTATTAGAGGCTTCCAAACTAGTAAGTACACCTATGGTGATAGGACACAAATTGTCAAAGAATGATTATTTAGCTTAGGTGAATCAAACATTGTACAGGTCTATGATTAGCAAGTTGCAATATGTAGTACATAGCAGACCTAATATTGCATTATCTATAGGGATAGTTGCAAGATTCTTTGCAAATCCTAGGGAGAATATTTAATGTCTATAAAGAGAACAATGTGATATCTAAAAGGAATAGAAGAGCTTGGCTTATACTACAAGAAGAATGAGAAATTTGAACTAAGATACTACATAGATGTTGATTGGGCTAGAAACCTTGATGACAAAAAGAGCGCCAGTGGAGGAGCATTTTTCTTAGGCAAAAGACTAGTTACATAGACTAGCAAGAAATAAAACTGCACCTCACAATATACTGTTGAAGCTCAATATGTTGTTGTTGTTAATTGCACAAACATTGTATGGATCAAATAGCTACTCAAAGGAATGAAGGAAGAAATCACAAAACCAGTGATACTTTATTGTAACAATAAAAGTGCTATCAATATATCAAAGAATCCAATGATACACACAAAGACAAAGCACATTGCAATCAAGTATCATTACTTGAGAGAATTAGTTCAAGATAAAGAGGTGAAGATGGAATGTGTTAACACAAAAGAGAAAATTGCTGACATCTTCACAAAAACATTACCTAAGGATGCTCACGAATATCTAAGAGGTAAACTAGGGGTGATAGTCATACCAAAGGCTCACTAAGAAATTGAAGGATACCCCTACATCAAACAAGCTAATATTCATATGTTATACATTGATGCAAAGGATCTTACTTTAGGAACTGCCTAAAGTAATCAAAGAGATGAAATTTCAAAATAGTCACAAGCAAGGTGACAGAGGGAGAAATTGAAGAAATTGAAAAAGCCTATATCTACATGTTTGAGATGACAAGTTTTTGGCATATGTCTTTGGCATTGTTGTCAAAGAGGGAGAAAGATTGAAAACCAATCATCATCACATGGAAAAAGAGTAAATTTGATCATCATCAGAAAGAGCTATCAAGAGATTATTCTCAAAGAGATGGAGAGTGTTACTAATTAGAGAAGAACACAAGAGAAATGAAGGAGATAGAGAAATTCAAGAAAGAAGGAGAAATCCTAATATCTACCTAATCAGAGGGAGATACATCATAGTCAGAGGGAGTTATAAGAAATAATTTTTGTAACCTATTCAAAAGATGGAAGCTACTAATAGAGGGAGAGTTTTTCAATACAATGAATTATTTTCTTTTTGGTATTGATATTATCTTACTATTTTAACCTAGTCAGTTTGGTTGAACAAGGTGTTTTACCATTTAGGTGACTTGGTTGATCAGTTTGGTTTTCCATCAATGCCAAAGAGGGAGATTGTTGAAAAAATATTGAAGAAACCAATCAAAGAGGGAGATTGTAAAGAAATATTGTTGAGAACATACAAGTATGCATCAATCATTGCTTTGTCACTAATGTCAAACCTGCTACTTTCTGGTGAGACAACTACTTACAAGATTTAAGTACTATCATTCATTTGATTGATGAAGAGGATTTGATCAAAAAATATAATAATAGCACCTAGACGAAAGTTTGAGTTATGATTATGTAATGAAGTACAAGAATCATTTAAGATAGTGATGACGTGATGCATTGATAATCTACTTAAGGTTATAAAGGCTAGTTCCACTAAGAAAGTTTAGAAGAACAAGTTACACAAACTTTTTCTACCAAGCTTGACCAAGTGGATGGTAGATGTCAAGCAAATTCAATACAAGCCAAGCAAAAAATTATTTGGAGCTGAGTAACAGTTGATTCTATTGTATACCAAGTAGAACAGTTGATGTCGAGTAAATTCTAGTGGATGTCGAGCACTAGTAAACTTTAGTTGATGTTGAGTGATATTATAGTGGATGCCAAGTAATGCAACATGTCTCGAGCATTATAAGGTTGATAATGCCTAGTTGTTGCATTATTTGAAAGATTGAGGATTTGATAAAACCAAGCCAACAAGTTTTCTTTCTTGGAATTTTTGAACTAGGTGGAAAATAAGGATGATGAGCTAGGGTTACAAAATTCAAGGTAAACCATTTTTAGGTGAATTCAAAGAGGATTCTAGGAGAAGTTTCTAGAAGAAAGATGGAATATGGGGTAGATACGTTGTATCCTACCTAATCCATCTTAACCTTAAAATGGATGATGGAAAATGAGAGGCAAATTATCTTAATATCCTATTTATAGGAATGGTTGGTCATGAAGTAAGAGAGAGTTGGATGCAATAATCTAAGGAAGATAGGAAGTCAAGAACTCTGCTTCATCAAGTGACCTAAAAGCTTACTGCATTGGCATGATAAGCAAGAAGACTTAAGAAGATGAATGCTTGAAGGGTAAACAAGCTATCAGAACTATAATTTATGAAGGCCAAGTAGAATTGAGGACTAAATAGTGATCTATAATCCACAAATGAAGTTGTAAGTTATATCAAATCAAAGCCTTACTATTACTCTCTAACAATTGTATCAATCTAGGGTAAATCCTTTGGATTAAGGTTGATCTAAAAGACATTTGTAAATCCTTTAACCAGGTGACATTCCAAGTGAATGGTCTAAAGTCCTCTAACAACGCTCACTCCTAACAATGTTTATTATAACCTTTAATAGGATTGGCCTTTCATAGGGCATCACTTCAGAAGAGTGAAAAAGAGTAGCATGTTGTTGGTGGTATTTTCCAAATTGGGTTTCCACATAAATCATTGTGTCACGTATGTTGATGATTCTATTATGTTGATGAATCTATTATCTTGATGAATCTACACTTTGGATCCCCTAACTCTTGCAAGGTGTTTGACAAGTGGAAGAATGTTGAGAATTGTGTCTCAACCTTGAAAGCTTTTTCCAAAAAATTCTAGAATTTGTTTGTGATAGTTTTCCACATGTTTATGAGTTGGAAAAATGTGTATGAGTTGTTAAAAATGTGTCTTGTCTACAATATAGGAGGACTATTTTTAGAGTATAAATAACTCATTATATGACTCTTATGGGGTCTAAGCTAGAGGACAAAATTATGGACGAAAATGTTATTCTTGGAGTTACAAATGAAAAGTGGGTAACATGTTGCATGGTTGTTTTGCCCATGGTTTTGTAACACCACATATGATTTCCAGGTTGTAAATAAATATAAAATGAGGGCTTGGGGATTTTTTTGAATCATCAAGTTCTGTTTGCAAGACTGGGTGCCAGAAGGAGTTTCTCTGATTTCGAGTCCAAGTTTGAGTTGTGGTGATGTGCTTCTATAAGAACTTTCATTGTAAGTTTATTGTAATCTTCTTGATTTGAGAATACATTGTGTGGGTTTTGGAGGGTGGGGTTTTTCTCTTGAAATGGTTTCCCCATGGTAATCATTGTGTTATGCATTTGCTATTATTTTTATTATGTTATGATGCATTTCTTGAGATTTTTGCAATAGTTAGTTGAATTTGCATAATCGTCTCTCAAAGATTAGTGTAGGAAGCAATTATGTGCACCTTTGCTTCCTTACAACTTTCTCTCTCCTCACTCTATGTCCTCACATTCTCTCTCCTCTCACTCTCTCTCCTTACTTTCTCTCTCCTCACTTTCTCTCTCCTAACTCTCTCTCCTCACTTTCTTTGTCCTATCACTCTTTCTCTCCTTACTTTCTCTCTCCTAACTTTTTTCTCTCCTAACTCTCTCTCCTCTCTCCTCACTTTATCTCACTGGCCACTTTCTCTCTCTCTCTCTCTCTCTCTCTCTCTCTCTCTCTCTCTCTCTCTCTCTCTCTCTCTCTCTCCCTCCCTCCTATATAGGTCTTTCTCCATCCCACTCTCTCCATTAGAAATGTCATATGAGCCTCTCTCTTGCCACTTCCCTTCCCCTTCCTACTCTCTCTAGTTATGACCCATAACCAACCTTTCTCATTCTCTTCTCTCTTAATCCCCTTCTCTCTATTCCTCTATCTATCCCCCTACCTAGGTTTCCCCTTATAACCCCTCTCTCTATGAGAAAAATAAAACGAGTCTCTCTTTTCATCCCTCTATTCAGGTCTCCTTCTACCCCCCTCTCTTTATTAAAAACATAATATGGACCTCTCTCTCTAGATATGCCTTGTATCATCTCCGCCTCCCCCCATGTATGTGTGTGTGAGCATGCACACATGTGTTAAATCCAAATTTTTGGCTCAATTTCTAAATGTTCATATAGTCATTAAGGTTTCATGTGAAGTTACTTGACAAGTAAAATTAGTTATGATCATGTGAAATTGTAAGATGGTTAATCATTATAGTTTCATAGGAAGTTGGTATGAAAGTTAACCATTATGATGATATTTAAATGTTATCTTAAAAAGTTAGTTATTCATCATGAATTCATGGAAAGTGAAATGGTGGTTAACCATTATGATGGTTTATGATGGTTTATGAATAATGATTGTTATGGAAATTATGATTATATTGAGGAATATGATATTATCTACATGGAGAATGTTTTCTCTACAAGAGCACTTTGAAGGGCTAAGCATTTCCATAAAGGAGTTGGAAATAGGGGACACCACTTATCATTGAGAAATAGGTGGGATTCCTAAACCACCATGACCAAGGATGAAATGGATAGACAAGAAAGAAGAATAAAGGATGACCATGAGCTATCTAGTTATTCTCAAAATACTTTTAAAACTTAATAAGAAATATTACCTTCTTTATATAATGATCTTTGTGTACTGTGCAAGATATCATGTCTATACTCATAGTTGGATGGGGGTGAAATATGTATGTAGGTACACACACACACACACACACACACACACACACACACACACACACACACACACACACACACACACACACACACACACACACACGTATGTGAAACATATCATCAATGTGTTTGCGTGTGTGTGTGTGTGTACATACATACATATCACAATTACTCTAGAAAGATTGAATATAAATAGGAATGATATTATTAAACTAAGGCATGGGTTAAGTATTTATTTCTGTCTTTTTTTAAAATAGTCTCCTAACTTTGAACTTTGGTTATTTAATTATTTTTATAGGAGTGACCACCTGTTGTGTATTTTCCAACTTATGGCATCAAGCCATCATATTCTTTTTGATATTTTGAAGTTAGAATCCTTTCAATGTTCTTGCCACCTCAAATATTGGCATAACCGAGCCACTACTATTGGCCATTAATCATCCTGGATGATACTTTTTCTTTACTTATGTGATATGTTCTTTCTATAGGGGTACATATAGGCAATACTCATTGCTCTTAGCATTGCTCAATCTTTTAATCTATTGTTACACCTTTTGTGTTCTTAGTTCAAAATCCATTAGGAGTGATCAATAGTGAATATCATTTGCCAAGATAAAGTAGTGAGTCAAGTTTGTGACTCTCATTGAGCTCCATTGGCATTGTGGGTTGTTGGAAATGTAATTAGGAAAGTAAGTTCTGGGGGCCGGGCACTTAAAAAATTTACCACAAAAATAATTCACCACACATCCATCTCATAACTTAACATGTAAAGTGAAATAAGTAACTATGCATCACATCCAAAGCATAATGTAAATAAATGCACAACACATGATATTTTGGTTACCCAAAAACCCTCCAACAAGAAGGTAAAAATGTGGTGGGTATGACACCCACAAATATTCAATACTATAGTTGTAAACCATGGCCAATTATGGCTACAAAGTCTTGATCACAAAATATGATCTACCTTGTGAAAGGTCTTCCCTTTTAAAGGCTTACAAGACTATTAGGTCTCACCTTGACTAAAGAATTTCAAACTCACAATTAAGTAAGTGCTTTGGTAGGAGATTTACAAAAGTCTATTAGGACTACTTTGTTAAGAGATTTACTCTATATCACTTTTCAAATGATTCAACACCCGATCCTTTAGTTAGGACCTTTTTGCTTGATGTCAGATCTCCTCTTTATAGGCTATCTCTAGATCATCCTGATTAGATCTATCTTCTCTATCCTTTCACTACTTATCTTTGTTCTTCTCTAACTAATTTTGTATTATAGTTCCATAACTTAGCCATCATTTCCATCATGAAATGATCTCTATTCTCTTAACATTCCTTACCTTGTGCATCCATAATATTCTTTAGGGTTTACCTCTTTAAATAGAAATTTGTGGAGATGGGATAGGTTATAATCAATAGTTGTAGTTGATCCTTATTGCTACCTAACGCTTCCATTAATCTGATTGGCTATATCTATTGCATGGGGATGTGTAATATGACTGGATCCTTATCTCTTAATATCAAAAATTCATCTTCATGCAGGTCAAAAATGGTTTATATAGAATTTTGTGGCATAAAAAACATCTATGGAAAAGATTGGTAACTCAGAATCAATAGACTCTAATGATCGACATTCATTGTTCTCTTTATGCTGACACTTGATTTATGAATAGCTTGAAACTCACTCTTGTTCGAGACTTGAATCATGTGACATACACTAATTAATCAACACTGTATGTTTGCTTGGAACTAGAGTGACTTGGCACACACTAACTGCTCAATACGTACTAGTGCTCAACACTAATTGTCATATTACTCAACATGTATTATTTGGAGGCTTATGCTCAACATATACTATGCACTCAGCTTGCACTATTCTTTGCTGGATAATGACTAAGTATTTTGTCACTACCTTGTCAAAACAAAATTGAGATCAACAATCTCCCCCTTTGACACGTGTGGAAAAAACACTTTTTCATGGTATATACAACTTTACTTTATACATAAGTCAAACAATATATCATCTCTATTTGGCCACTATACAAAATTTCAAAATCTCAAAATTTTCAAAAATGATATCTCCCATGCCTTATTACTCCCCTTGAGTAAATACTTCATTTCATTTATGTTACTCCTTCTGAGTAGATATCTGCCTCGACAAAATTTCTCCAAAATTTACAAAATCCCCCTTTTTTGACACTTATGTCATTTGGGTGGTACACTTATAGTGTTTTTGTCAAAAATTGGCTTATGAAGTTCCATTATGATTCCCAATGCAGAATCCTTATTGTCACTGGCTATATCTAAAGATTGAATCTATATTTTAAGATTTGCTACCATACCTACAAGATCTTCTTGAGTAGAAAGATGAGAATCTTGCTTAATCGATGTATCTGCAAAGGCTATTTCCTTCTGCAAAACTTTCATGTGAGGGGTCAACATGGACTGTATACTAATAAGAGTTGATCGTATATTTTCATCCTTTTCTTTCAACTTGGAAAGCCTACTATGTGTATTCAATAACCTCTGAAAATGAGCTTGACTAGTGTAGGAGATTTCCTCAATGTAGTACCTATTAATTGTAAATCTCCTTATAGCTAGTCAATTGACTATTGAGTTTCGTTAGTAAAGATATCAACATCACATAATTTATTGTACAAAGAGAAAATGTCATCGAAAAAAATTCTTCACACTCTCCATTTTAGTTGATTAAATCAACTTTTCTTAGTGTAATGGCACTAGATATCTTTTCCATACCCTTGGTGTGAAATCTCTTCTTATCTACCATTCCAATAATATAACATTTGACTCTAATTCCTCATCCTTGATCTTATCAACTATATGTACAAGATTTTTTGTAATAGGTTTATTGGAAAATGAATTTGAAATATCAGACGCCTCTATAAAAATATTTCTAATGTTATGTAGAACCTATTTTTTCTTATTCTCCCTTCTCAAGATTTCTTGCCTTGATTTCCTCTTTAGAGCCTATTGAAGAACATTCATTTCTTCAAGTGTGATTGTTTTTGGATCATATTGGGATAGAACAATCACTTCATCCAAACTCACATCCTCAAATGATGTAGTCTCACCACTCTTAGGTGTACTTATACTTGGCCTTGATATTTGTAATGGTGTAGCATGAGTACTTGGCCTTTGAAGAGTCTAGTTACTAGGAGGTGGTGTAGAGATTGGTAAAGTGGCTAGTGTATGTATGGATGCCTATTCCTATGCCTCAATAGTCATCTTATCCTCTTCCTTTTGTTCAACCTCCTTTTGATCTCTAGTATGTTTCAGTGAGGTAGGTGTAGGATTCTCTTCCTTATCCTCTTTCTCTTTATTACCTTGTTTGTCAATTATGACAAGTGCTAGCAACTCGTAGCTTTTTAGACTCAAAAGTAATGTAGCTGATGTTCCTACCTCTTTTTCCTTCATCTCAATGAAAACATTGGGCATTGAAGATGGTGCTTGATTAAATCCACCTTTATGTTCTAGAAATACACTTTAATCTTTTGTATGTTTGGGTAATTCCTTCTCCTTCCCTTCTGCAACATGTGATGGTACTATAGATGTGTCTAGTTTTTGTTCCTCAGTGGATGCAATCTCAATCTTTTGAGATTCATCAATCCTCACCAATATGGGGTTTGAGCATGGAACAATAGTATTGGTGGATTCCTACTGTAGTTTCTTTATATCTTCCTCACTCAATGGATTTACATTCTATGTTGAGTTATCAAGAATTTTCTCAATGGTTAGTGTGTCTTGTTGACTCTCTTTCTCTCCATGTGGAGGACTGGTGCTTAGAACATTGACATCCTATGCACCTTGTTCATCTTCCTCAGTTGTGTCATCCTTTTCCTTCCAATGCATCCTCCTTAGGTGTTTCACCTTTATATTGTTCTTCTTTCTCTTCCACAACTATTTCCACTGTCTGAGTGGTCAACCCATAAATAGATTTCCAATTTATATTACTTTGGATTACTACCTCTTCTACTTTATTCCTCAAAATATTAAATTCTTGATATTTGGGAGAAAATCTCTCTTTGTATTTTTCTACTACCTTTTTTATCATTCAGTTGTCAAGTTTAGGAATAACTTGGGCTAGAGTAGCCTCTTTGATTTTCTTTTTAGTTGTCAAGCTGAACATCCACTTCTTAGAGAGTTAGCAATCTCCAATGGACTATTCTTAAATATGGCCATCATATCATAAATAGCCCCTTCAATGTTACTTTTATCTCCACTTCCTATTTTATCAAAATCAACATGTTGAAAACCTTAAAAAATTACATTATTCTTTATATTATCACACAGGTTTTCAATATCAAATGAGGGATTGTGACTTATCACTTTGAATTGATTGATGTCGTCACATTCAGTCCTCTCATCATCTAATTCCTCTTGGGGCTTGTACTTTCTCTCTAATTTCATAGTAGGCATTCTTGGCTCTATTGTGTTAGTCTTTTTCTTTTTCCTTTTTCTAATTGGGCTTCCTTGGCTTGTGCAGTGGAAGCCCTTTTGCTTGACCTTGTCAAAGATGCATCTATATTTTGTTGTTCTTTCTTTGCTAATTTCTTAGGTTTCTCTACTTTTTCCCCCAAGCATTCTTCTTCTTCTTCTTCTTCTTCTTCTTATGACTATTGCTATTTGTAAGTTTATGGTGATCCTTGATGTTTCTTCCTCATAATTCCCCAAGGATGTAGCATCCTTATCAATCTGTTCTACTAATAGTGTAGTAATAGCTGTTGAGGTTTCATCAACATTAATCTCATATGGTAAAGGTCTTAACCATCTTACCCTTGGAATTATTGCTTGTACATATGTGTAGTCAACATCAACTAGGAAAAATACATCATTATAATGTTGTTCCAATAGTGACATTGGGATTCTTTACCTTTGCTTCATAGACTTCTTAAAGTCTTCAAAATAACTAGTCATTACTAAATCAAAATTCTCACCTAATTTCTCAATGAATTCACTTATCTATTGGGTAACAAATTGATTAGTCTTCCACACAACTATGCCAAATGTAGGAAATGTAATTTTTACATAGAATAATATGAAAACAATAAGTGAACCAAAATTACATGACCAAATCTTTTCCTTTCTGATAGTTTTTGAAGTTGTAGCCTGGCTAGGTCATATGTATGATCTTTCTTAACAAGTTTTTAACCTAGGTCAATAAAAACACACAACACACTATTGAGTTGACTTAAATAGTAAAATATATGTGCAATCACTCTTACTACAAATGCAATAATATCGTATTTAATTGTATCAATTGACATTCCCCTCTTGTTCCATATGGCTCTAGCATTCTTCTCAATAACTTCTTTTGTATTGCTCCTTAATGTCTTTGGCTTGTCTAGGGTAGGATACCATGTCACTTTGTGAACAATCCTCTTAGATATTTTGATAGGTTCATTCTGTAACCATAGCTTATTATCATGTATTTGACTCAATACAATCTTTATCCATTTAGTTTTGAAAGCTTGTGGAAAATATAGGGCATGCATTAACCCTTTTCACTCTACAATATTTTTTTCTTCCTTCAATTTTCACACAATTTATGATAAATTTCCCTTATTTCCAAATCACCAACCTTGCCTACCTTGTAGGTATAAAAACATTTTACATCCTAGCTCATTAAAACCTTTGATGGTATCATTGATAGTGTACTAGATGGATCTCCTGTGTACACTATCTTAGGGGTGGCACATAATGGGAGTTGGCTGACATTGTTACTTATCAATTGAACATTTTTTTTTTCCTTCCTTCCTTCCTTCCTAGTGTGGAAGAAATTGCTAACATTTTAGTTCACTAAGTTTTGCAAAACATGAAATAGTGTAACTTGGCACAAAAATAAATACCTTTCAAATCCATTGAATATTGTCAAGTTGTATTAGAATCTTGCATGTAAATGCTAGAAGCATTTTCGCAAATCACCTTCATGCTCTTCAATCTTATGGTAAATGCAAGTGACTTGAAAAATCAAGTATATAACCTTCAAAAGCTTTTGTTTAATGCTTGGTTCATATACAACTATAAGCTCAATCATTATAGGACTTTCAATTCACTCATCTATCATAGCTAACTCAGCAGTCACTACAGTACCTCATTAATTGACACTTACTGCAATACTTCCAAATCCCAGAAACAACAAAGAAAGTAACAAAATGATAGATTTTCTCTTTGTCCTAATCACTTCATTGCATCTTACTATATGCTAATAGATCCTTTTCATTACTTAAATACTTGGAACTGATGCCAAATATATCATTTTAAATTTTAGTTACACACATACCTTTGATTGCCTAGTTGGGGGTTATGTGATCACCAAATCCATTGGATAAAGTAAACTAATATGGACTTGATGTGCTACAATCTTCTTTCTCTCTCTAGGTTCTATTTGTTTGGTTCCTTATCTTCTTAGCATCTACCTTTTCTTTGCCTTTGATGAATTCATTGCTCAATGTAAGTGATCAAGTTGGGTAGTTTCTACTTATATGAATGATCTTAAGACTACTAAAGCATACAATCTCATTCAACCATTTTTTGTAATTACCTCTAAAGTGTTCCCTAATATATTTCTCAAGGATATGACAATATTGTTTTCAATACTGATAACTATAACTTATATTGTAATCCCAATCATAAGAGTTTCCATGATGATGTACCTTTGTCTACTTGCTTGATATCCACTTGGGTTTGGATTTCCATTCACTTCTAATAGTTGTAACAATAATCTTCAAATCTCTGATTATTGATGGTCTTGGTCATGCACTCATGTGCCTAATGTCCTTGCTTCTTGTAGTTATGACAATGTCTCTTGAATATTTGCCTACATTTTTGATTTCCAATGTTGCTCCTACAAAAAAAAATTGTATGACCCAATTTATCACAATGATGACAAGTATACTTGATATTTCTTTGTACACAATTCCTAGATTATTCTCCTCTCTCAATAGTAGAATATCTCAAACTAGTAGTGTCATTATTTGATCTTGGTGCTTTCATTAGTTTTTCAAAATACTTTATGGCCTCATTAGGGTTGTTGAGATTTTTATTTTTTGTCTCCAATTCATTTTGTAGTAGCTTATTCTATGTTTTAAAAGTTGTAATCTCAATGTCTTTCCTATTCAGTTCTTGATTTGCAATCATCATTTGATTCATCAGTCCTAATTGAATGTTTGATAATCTCTGCACATTTAATGACTTCTCCTCAAGTCTATTAGCTAGTAATATTTTATCTTCTTCACTCATGATTCTATCTTCTTTATCTTTCTTTTTTAGTTTAGTTGTCTCACACAACAATATTGAATGAGTTTCTTGTTCTATCTTTAGATTCTTGACTTCTTCATTTAGGGATCCATTCTTTTCCATCGAATATGCAATTGCTACATCAAACTCTTCTAAGTTCCTATCCTCAAATAATCTAGTAGTATCTTCTTCTTGATTTTGAGTGTCATTTTGTTGAATGGCCAATTCCTTTCTCCTTTTTAATAAATGATGTAGTTCATCTCTTGCCTCCTTGAGTTGATGTAGGGAAAGTCATATTTCAATATTTTGGTTCTCAATAGTTTTTCACAATTTTTAGACTTCCATCTCCAAGATCTTACCTCCAAATTCGTCAAAGATTCCTTTCTAGAGAAAAAAACTCTCATATGTAAATGGGAAATTAAGTTCTCAAAGGTGGGGGGAGGGGGGTGAATCAACACTTCAAATTTTTACCATAAAAATAATTCACCATACATTTGTCTCATAACTTAACAAGTAAAATGAAATAAGTAACCATGCATCACATCCAAAGCATAATGTAAATCAATGCATAACACATGACATTTTTGGTTATCTAGAAACCCTCAAATGAGAAGGTAAAACTGGGGTAGGGATGACACCCACAAATATTCACTACTACAATTGTAAGGTATGGAAAATTATGGCTACAAATTTTTCATCACAAACTATGATCTACCCTATGAAAGGTCTACCATGTTAAATGATTAAAAGATTGTTAGATCTCACCTTGACCAAAGGATTTCAAACTTGCAACTAAGCAAGCACCATGCTAGGAGATTTACTAAAGTCTATTGGGAATACTCATTTAAGAGATTTACTCTGTATCACCTATCAAAATGATTCAACACCTAATCCTTTGGTTAGCACCTTGCTGCTTGATTTTAGATCTCCTCTTTACTAGTTATCTCTTGATGTTCTTGATCATATTTATCTTCTCTATCCTTTCAATGCTTATGTCAATTCTTCTCAAACTAATTTTTGCATTGTATTAACATAACTTAGCCATCATTTCTATCATGAAATTCTCTCTATGCTCTTATCACTCATTTCCTTTTGCATCCATAATACTCTTTAGGGTTTACCTTTTTAAATAAGAATTTGTGGAGATGGGCTAGGTTATAATCAACAGTTGTAGTTGATCCTTATTACCACCTAATGTGTCCCTTAATATGATTGGTTGCATGCATTGCATAGGGATGCATAATATGACTAGATCCTTATCTCTTAATATCAAAAATTCATGTTCATGTTGGCCAAAAATGGTTTAGATAGAATTTTGTGCCATAACAAACATCTATGTCAAAGACTGGTAACTTAGCATCAATAGACTCTGATGCTTGGCCTTCACTGTGCTCTTTATGTTGTTACTTGACTTCTGAATAGCTTGGCACTCACTCTTATTTGGCACCTAAATCACTTGGCATACACTGATTACTTGACACCTTTATTTTATTGGCACTGGAGTGACTCAACACATACTGACTACTTGACATATACTAGTGCTTAGCACTAACTATCATATTACTTTGCATGTATTGTCTAGAGGCTTATGCTCAACATAATATATGCACTTGATTTGCACTGTTCTTTGCTAGATAATGACTAAGTGTTTTCTCACTACCTCATCAAAACCAAAATGAGATCAACATGAGTGTTTTCTTCTAAAGATTGTTATACTATGTTTTTCACTAAATTTGTTAGGTCATTCCTTGTTTACCACCACAATTTCTATATTGTTTTTTTCATTTTTCTTAGCAACATCTACCATTTCTAAATTAGAATTTCATAATTGAATGTGATAAATATTTTTTATCATGATCCTTTTGTTACATCGATATACTCTATTTGAAATGATTGTTAAGTGCACTTACATATGTTCTGATTGAGAAAATACCATATAGAGATATAATCAACATATTTTTTGAGATGGAATATTTCTCTTATAAATGAAATCAAAGACATAATAGCATGAAAAATCAATATTCCATAGACTGTGTATTGACATAAAATACAGAAAAGAATTAAGTGCTCATGAAACCAACAACTTTATTATACATCTTTCGATTAAAAAGGACCTTCAAGGTTGATCGAAGGGGAGAGAATAGTGGGGAGAATATGATCAGTAATAATATACAAATAAAATAAAGAGATAGATGATGGAAATCCATTTAAGGATCCTTGATGTCTAGTCAAGCGATGGTTTTTTACTCTAGTAGCAGGTTTCTTGGTGACCGATCAGTGGTGTCACGGGCCTAATTCTAGGGTAGGGAGGGACTTTCTTTATTGAGATTGTGTGGGGATATTCAAGGGTCCATGGTGAGGAGGATAAGACCTTGACAATGCTTCTCATCTCCACCAGATGCCAAGACATGCACAAGACTAGGATAAGATATGCATTCAAAGATCTACTAGTAACATATATTTTGTTTTCTTGAATTGAAATTACAAGTTGAGGATATTTTAAATTGATTTGTATCATTTAATTAGTTATTCCCTTCAATGCTTATAAAATTAGTTCCTCTTTAACGTATTCATAACATAGTTAAATTAGTTGATTTTCCAATTGAACATGAAATGTATATGTAGGCAAGAGATAGGCTTACTTGAGCCTAGTTATTATAACTATCCTTCATTTATGTGAATCATGAATATGAATGTATCATTTAACTATATTTTATTGCCATAGTTAGAAATAGGAAAGAAAAGGGATGATATAGTGGTATCTGACTCCCTAAATGGTATTGGTCATTATGATATAGTGGTATAACTATTTGTGTCCTAAGTGGTATACATAGACTAACTTGTGTATGTAGATGTTTCCCTAGATAGATTCCAGTTTTTGAATTTAGGGTATGAAAAACTTAAGTATTCTATTTAGATTTGTTGATTATGGCTTCAATTGTTAGTTATGATATTTTAGTTGAACTGATTGCAACTACTAATCCCTTTCTCATGAACATAAGTGTTATAACTACCTTTTCATGAATGTAAAGTAGTATATGTATTTCTGTGTTATTCTAGTTGTTAACTAAGGCCTGAGAAAGTGGGTTATTACATATGGTATCATAGCTTTAGGTTTGACACTAAACCTTGGGTCTAACATTGTTATAGGGAAGATGGAAATATTATGTTGAATGGACCCGGGGATGAATGCTTATTTTCTATAACTAAATATTTTAAAATGTAAGAAGAAAAATCACACCAGATATCATCCCAAATAGCTAGGAAGGGATGATATGATGATATGGTCTATATGAATTGGACAAATGGATAAATTTACAAATCATAAAGATGAATCACAACTATGAAGTTATCATAATTGGCAAGTCAAGTGATGGGTGATCAAGCATACATTGTACATTGGAAATCCCTAGTCTAGGTAAGATTAGTGGCAAGATTGTTTTTGTGATCACTAGAGGTCAGAGTACAACAGTTGTAAGATAGGTTTATTGGAAAGTGTCCACAACCTCAAAAATTAACTTGTCAACACTCTAATACTAGGATTCTCAAATGGTAGGATGAAAATAGTGTACAATCCAAGGTACAGAGGGTAGTGAGACTCACATTAGGTCAAGATTCCTAGACTTGCACACTCATACTAATTTCCACTTATCTTGATGCAATGTAATCTAAAACTTGAGTTTAATTAGTTATTTATTTTTGTTGCATGTTTTCAGCATTATACTTTATGCAATTACATTTTCTATTCATATGAAATGGTAGTTAATTTTTTTAATCCATTTTCAAACTTGAGTTGGAAAAAAATGTGAACCATGATTTTGAGAATTATTCTATCTTGAAATTAAAGATATTTTCTAATGATTAAATTAAATGACAAGAAGACCATACATCATATTTTGTGCTCTACTATGGAGTAATTACACTTGCATAACTCAAACTATGAATTCTTACTTATAGATGCAACTTTTTTTTGACTTGAGATTTTCTTTAAAACATTATGGTGACAAAATAGACATGAAGGCTAGGTCACATGAATGAGAAAAGTGAATTTCCAAATATTTATAGCTGATTGGAAAGCACACCAAGATGATCTACCTTGGTGAAAAAGAACCCTATGTAAATTCGTTTCTTATGATCAAATTAGGACCAAAGGAAGGGTTGAGATAAGAAATTTTAGCATAAAAGGTAATTATTTTTAACATGGAATTTGATTGAATATGTTATGAAGAATTTACAATATTTTACTTGAATCTAAATATTTGAACTATGTCTCAATCAAAATTGGTGTACACATAGATGAAAATATTTGAAATATCCCATACATAACAAATAATATTGAACAAGATTTATGATATGAGTTGATGCTATGAGAAGCATATTATATGAACTTGATTATGGATAACTTAGGGGATATCTATTGGTAGAGTCCCATGGAAATGTAAAAGTTTATGTATAGATCATGCTCAGGATCTGGGCCACAATTGGAATGACGTCAATAGAACATAAAAGCATCTAGGCTACACCCTTTCTCAGGAATTGCATGTGGGTATATTGTCCAAGTGCTTAGGAGATTGAGATTTAGATAGTGTGGTATTATGTTAACCTCTATTATCTTATTTGGATGTAAGTTTATCTCTCATTTTACCTTGGACATATTTTTATATACATGTATAACTCAAATGCAAAATTGATTTTATATGATAATAAAATATCAAGATCTAGTGACCTATTTAAATCACTTATAAGGCTTATATTGTATTGGTAATTAAATATCAAATCTTACTAAACTATTTTATATTGTATTAGAGATGAAATATATTTCTCTCATGAAATGATTGTTCTAAATACAAAATTATTGTGATAAGATGGGTATGAAGTCCTAGGTTACATACATGGAAACATCAATACAATAAGTATTTTAGGTGACATGTGAGCCTATATAGATGATCTACTCATTTAATAGGTACCATATACTAGACGACATGTAAGAGTGATTTAATTTCTGTGATAGTCAAGGAATTGTACAATATTTTGAATGATTAACTTATTCTTCAATGTTGAACATTGGAAATTTCTCTTACAGAAGCTATTGGTATGAGAAAATACTAAAAGCCATAGTAAGTGTCTACATGAGTATGATAGGAATATGGAATAGAACATCCTAACAACATAAGCAATTCAATGTGATGCTACAGTGGGCACAGGTACAATAAAATAAACATAGGTGAGTGTGTGTTTCACCTTCAATTTTGTGATTTTATGTTTTTTTTTTCTTTCCTAAAAGCATGGAGATATGAGAATGATAGACCTTGATTTTGATCAAGTCTTAGAGTTTGATTCAAAATTCAAAAGAGATGATTTCATGATGTTATATATGTATATCTTATATTTGGGCATTCTTTTAGTGATTAGAAATTGTAGAGTTCATCGAGGATGATGAAACACGAGGGGGGGTGTATATTACATCCCAATATTTGGATCAATTTAAAAATATTCATATTTTTATTGAGGTTTCATGTGAAGTGAGTTGACAGGTAAAATCAATTGCGATCATGTGAAATGGGAAGATGGTTAATCATTATAATTTCATATAAAGTTGGCATGCTAGTAAACTATTATGATGACATTTTAATGTTATCTTAAAAATTCAGTTATTCATCATGAATTCATGGAAAGTGAAATGGTGGTTAGCCATTATGATGGTTTATGAATAATAAAGGTTATGGTAATTATAGTTATATTGAGGGATTAATTATATTATCAGTGATAATTTTTTTTCTACTAGAGCACATCGAAGGGGGGAAAATTTTCCAAAAAGGAGTTGCGCACAGGGGTGTCACTTATTATTGAGAAAATAGGTGGGAGTCCTAAACCACCATGACCAAGGATGAAATGGCTAGACAAGAAAGAAGAAAAAAGGAAAACCATGAGCTATCTAGTTAATCTAAAAAAATTAAAAACTTATTAAGAAATATTACCTTCTTTGTATAATGATCTCTATGTACTATGCAAGCTATCATGTCTTAGTATAGCAATATCACATCTATACTCATACTTGACTAGGGGTGAAATATGTATACACACACATGTGCGCATGTGCATGTGGGCGTGCGCGTGCACAAACACACACGCACACATGTATGCACGCTTGCGCGCGTGTCCACACACACACACACACACACACACACACTCACACTCACACGTATGTGTGCACGTTTGTGCACACACACACACACACACACAACAAACATGCATCTATATATGTATGTATACAAAATTTATCATCAATGTATGTACATATTATATATATATATATGCATGTATATACATACATATCATAATTACTCAAGAAAGAATGAATATATATAGGAATGATATTATTATACCAAGGCATGGGTTAAGAACATTTTTGCACCATTATTTTAAATATTCTATTGACTTTGAACTTTGGTTATTTAATTATTTTGATTGGAGTGACCACCTATTGTGTATTCGCCACCTTATGGCATCAAGAAATCATATTCTTTTTTATATTTTTATATTTAAATTCTTTCAATGTCCTTGCCACCTCAAATCTTGGCATAGCTGAGCCATCGCAGATGGCCATCAAATATCTTGGTCAATACTTGTTATTTACTTATGTGGTCTATTCTTTCTAGCAAACACATACATACAATACTCATCAATCTTAGCATTTCTCAACCTTTCAATTTGTTGTTACACCTTTTGTGTTCTTAGTTTGAACTCTATTAGGAGTGATTAGCATTGAATATCATTTGCTGAGATAAAGCCATGAGTGAATTATATGACTCTCATTAGGATCCATTAGTTGCATAGGTGTTGGCTATCTAAGATTGTTGTACTATGGTCTACACTAAATTTGTTAGGTCATGCCTTGTTTACCACAACATTTTATGTACTTCATTTTCTATTTTTCTTAACAACATCTTCCATTTCTAAATTACAAGATCAAAATCAAATGTGATAAATATTTTCCATCAGGATATTTCTGTTACGTCGATATACTCTATCCAAAATTATTCTTGTATGCATTTTCATATGTCCTAATTGAGAAAATACCATACAAAGATATAATCAATATATTTCTGCTTGATCAAATATTTCTCTTATGAATGAAATCAAAGACATAAAAGAATAACAACTTAAGATGTCATAGGTAGTGAATTGGCATAAATCATGGTAAAGGATTAACTGCACATGAAACCAATAACTATATTATACATCTTCCCAATAAAAGGGATCTTCAAGGTTGATCCAAGGGGAGATAATAGTGGGAACAATCCTTGCAATGAAATAAAGAATATGATAAGTAATTATATCCACAAAAAATAAAGAGATATCTCATGGAAATCATTTGAAGGATCCTTGATGTGTAGTCAAGAGATGGTTTGTTAATTTGGCACCAGGTTGCTCAGCGACTAGTTAGTGGTGTCATATACCTAATTCCTAGTTAGGAAGGGTCATTCTTGATTGATATTGTGTAGAGATATTCAAGGGTTCAAATTTGGGAGGTTAAGCCATTGACAATCTCCACCAGATGCCAAACATGCACAAGACCGGGATAAGATATGCATTCAAAAATCTTGTAGTAATAGGTATTTTACTTTCTTGAATTGAAATTACAAGTTGAGGATATTTTAAATTGATTAGTGTCATTTAATTAGTTAGTCCATTCAATTCTTAGAACATCAGTTCACCTTTAATGTATTCAAAAAATAGTTAAAATAGTTGATTTTACAATTGAATATGAAATGTATCTGTGTGAAAGAAATAGGCTTACTTGATGATTTTTTAATTGTCCTTCATTTATGTGAATAATAAATATGAACATATCTTTAAATTATA
This sequence comes from Cupressus sempervirens, assembly GCA_028749045.1. Taxonomy (NCBI): domain Eukaryota; kingdom Viridiplantae; phylum Streptophyta; class Pinopsida; order Cupressales; family Cupressaceae; genus Cupressus; species Cupressus sempervirens. The sequence continues at coordinate 702,413,626 of CM053786.1, read as the reverse complement.
TGATGTTTCCATAGTTAGCAATAGGAAAGAAAAGGGATGATACAATGTTATTTGATGGGCCTTAAATGGTATTGTTCATTATGATACATAGGTATTTAACAACCTTAATGGTATTGGTCATTATGATATAGTAGGATAAGTATGTTTTACCTAAGAGGTATATCTGAACTAGAACTTGAGTTTTGCAGATGCTTCCCTAGGTGGATTCTGGTTTTAGAATTTAGGGTGGATTTCGATTTTAGAATTTAGGGTATGAAAAACTTAAACCTTGTATTTAGATTTATTTATGTTGTCTTCAATTGTTAGTTATGATATTTTAGTTAAACTAATTGTGACCATTAATCCCTTTTGTGTGAGAATAACTATTGTAACTACCTTTTCATGAATGTGAAGTAGTATATGTATTTTGATGTTATGCTATTTGTTAACTAAGGTCTGAGAAAGGGGTCGTTATTTTCTCTCTCTCATATGTGGACCTATGCAAACTCCATCTTTAGGAGGAAATATATATTTCTTAACATTTATTGATGATTTTAGTAGGAAAACTTGGATATACATTCTCAAACAAATGAGTGAATCTTTTGAAAAAATCAAGGAGTTCAAAACTTTGGTTGAAAAATAATGTGGTCTCTACATCAAGGTATTACAATATGATAGAGGTGGTGAATTCAGTTCTAGTGAGTTTCTAGACTTTTGTAAATGTCATAGAATTAAGAAGAAGTTTACCACAAGGTACACACCACAAAAAAATGGCATAGAAGAGAGGAAGAATAGAACCATAATGGAAATGGAAAGGAGTATGTTGAAGGCCAAAAATCTATCCAATGAGTTTTCGGGCAAAAGCAGTAGCATGTTATGTATACATATCGAACAGGAGTCCTACAAAGAGTGTTAAGAACAAAATTTCGTAGGAGTCATGGAATGGTAAGAAACACAATGTATCCCATTTTAGAGTGTTTGGATGTGTTTCTTATTCATCAGTGCCAACTAAATTGAGAAGGAAATTGGATTGTAAAAGTGAAAAATATATCTTCATTGGTTATAGTGAAGAATCAAAATCTTATATATTCTATAACCATGTTTCAAAGAAATTGATCATTACCAGGGATATTCAATTTGAAGAAGAAGATTCATGGGATGGAGATGATAAAAAAAGAGTCACATGAGGAGCACCACTATTTCAAAGCGATGATGAATTAAAGGAACAAGGAACTGAAACACCACCCAGTACTCCACCAAGGAATGTTGTGCAAGGAGCATCGCCTCAAGATTCAAATATAATGTTGAAGAAGGAGGTTGTTGAGAATAGATTGATAAAAGTATAATAAGTATGTTTCAATCATTGTTTTGCCACTAATGTCAAACCTAATTTTTTCTCATAAGACAACTGCTTATATGATTTAAGTACCATCACTTGTTTGATTGATGAAGAGGATTTGACCAAAAATATGTAAGAAAAGAACCTAGAGGAAAGGTTTAGTTATGGGTATGTGCAGAATCATGGTGTGCCAAAAAGTGGTGATGTGAAAAATGTGTATTTTTGAAATGCCTAAAAGTGTTTCAAAATGTGTTTTGACTTTTTTCCCACCCATCTTGGTACCAAACCAAAAATGTAATACCTTGCTTGATTGAGTATCTAATTTGAGAATAGGTATCTAATTTGGAAATGGGTATTCGATTTAAGAACAGGTACCCGATCTATGTTCCCAAATCATGGTGCCAAATTCAAATGTAAAGGAAGTGGGAACCAATTTTTAAGTTATATCAAGTCCTAGTATAATATATTTATAGCATGAATCAGAGGGGGGCAATTATAATATATAGTTACTAAAATTTATTAAATAGTATTAAATAATTTATTTTTATTATATAATTATTTTATATATATTTATTACTTATTATATATAAAAATATTGTTTACTATATAATTATTCATATATAGTTATTACTTATTATAAATTATTATATAATTATATATCATATATATTATTATTATATATTATAAATATTACTAACCTAAGTTAATAAACTATATGATGATGTATGTTCCTAGGGGTCCCCCTAGGAACATACATCTATTCCAATGGTCCAAATGGGTCATGGGATACCCTAATTATATATCATATATATTATTATTATATATTATATATATTATTATAATATATTATATATATTAATAACATAATTTAATAAACTATATGCTGATGTATGTTCCTACGGGTCTCACTACGGACATATATGTGCTCCAATGAGTCCAAATGGGTCATGGGATACCCTATGACCCATTTTGACCCATTATATGGCAACATATCTTCCTAAGAGTCAAAGGATGCTTAAGGACATATATCTTGTGTTTTAAAGGGTAGAAATGGGTTACAGAGTATCCTATGACCCCTTTCAACCTAATACATGATAACATACGTTCCTAGGGGTCCTAGGACCCTTATAGACATATGTGTTGTGTTCCAATGAGTTGAAAGGGTTCATAGAGTATCCTATGACCCTTTCAACCCATTATATGACAACATGTGTTCTGAGGGGTCCTATGACCCCTAGGAACACATGTTGTCATGTAATGGATTGAAAGGATTCATAAGATATTTTATGACCCCTTTTGACCCATTGGAACACAACATGTATGGCCCTAGGGTATTAGGACCCCTAAGAACATATGTTATCATGTAATAGGTCAAAAATTGATCAATTAGAGTGCAAGACACATGATCATAAGGTCTTAGGACCCCTAGCAACACATGTTCTCATGTAATGTGTCAAAACGTGTCATAGAATACCCTATGACCCTTTTCTACCCATTAAAATATAAGAGGTATGTCCCTACGGGTCATCAGATACCCTGTGACCCCTTTCTATCCATTAGAACACAACATATATATCCCTATGGGCCCTAGGATTGCTAGGAACATAAGTTTTCATGTATTTGATTGAAATGAGTTATAGGTTATCCAATGACCTCTTTCAACCCATTTCAACACAACATGCTTGTCCCTAGAGGTCTTAAGACCCACAAGAACATATTTTGCCATGTAAAGAGTCAAAAGGGGTCATAGGATATCATTTAACCCAATTCAACCCATTAGAACACAATATGTATTTCCCTAGAGGTCCTACAAACCCTATGAAAGTATTTTGTCATGCAATTGGTCAAAATGTGTCACGACATGCCCTATGACCCCTTTCTACCCATTACAACACATCATGTATGTCCCTAGGGGTCCTAGGTCCCCTAGGAACATACATCATGTGTTTAAATGGGCCGAAAGGGGTCATAGAGTTCCCTATGACCCCTTTTGACTCATTAAATAATAGCATATGTTGATAGGGGTCCTAGAAACCCCTACGAAGATATATCATGTGTTCAAATGAGTTGAAAGGGGTCATAGAGTACCCCATGACCCCTTTCAATACATTGTATGACAATATATGTTCTTAGGTGTCCTAGGACCCCTAGGGACAAAAATAATGTATTTAAATGGGTTGAAAGAGGTCATAGGATAACATGTGACTTATTTTGATGCATTAAATGATAACATACATTCCTAAGGGTCTTAGGACCACTAAAAAAATATATCATATATTCGAATGAGTCAAAAAGGATCACAGAGTACCCTATCACCCCTTTCAAAATATTTCATGACAACATGTGTCTTTCAGGGTCCTAGGACCCCTCGGGACATATTATAATCATTTATATGAGTCGAAAGGGGTCATACTATAACCTATAACCACTCTTGATACATTTCATTACAACATATGTCTCTAGGGTCCTAGGACACTTGGGGACATATTTTAATTGTTTATATTGGTCAAAAGGGGTAACGGGATAACCTATGACACCTTTCAACACATTTCATTACAACATATGTCTCTAGGGGTCCCAAGACCCCTAGGGACATATTATAATCACTTATATAACTTTTGACACATTTCATTACAACATATGTATTTAGGGTTTCTAGGACCCCTAGGGACATGTTATAATAATTTATATGAGTTGAAAGGGGTTATAGGATAACTTATGACCCCTTTCAACATATTTCATGATAACATATGTCTCTAGAAGTCCTAGGACCCCTAGGGACATAATATAATCATTTATATGGGTCAAAAAATGTCATAGCATAACCTTAAGACCCATTTCGACATGTTTTCATGAAAGAATATGTCCCTAGGGGTCCTTAGACTCCTAGGGACATATCATAATCATTTACATGAGCTGAAACGGGTCATAGGATAACCTATGACTCCTTTCAATGGATTTCATGGAAATCATTTATATGGGTCAAAAAGGGTCATAGGATAACCCATGACCCCTTTTAACATATTTCATTACAACATATGTCTCTAGGGGTTCTAGGACCCCAAGGGACATATTATAATCATTTATATGGGTCGAAAGGGATCACAGGATAACTTATGACTCCTTTTGACACATTTCATTACAACATATGTATGTAGGGGTCCTAAGACCCCTGGGCACATATTATATTAGTTTATATGGGTCGAAAGGAGTTATAGAATAACCATATGACCCCTTTCAACATGTTTCATGATAGCATATGTCCATAGGGGTCTTAGGACTCCTAGATCAAATAATTTATGTAGCTAGGGTTCCTAGGAACCATAAGCACACACATTGAGATTAAATGGGTTAAAGAGTGTCAAAGGGTACCTTATGACCCCTATTGATCCTTTGGAACCATTATATGTATGATAAAGGGTCCTAAAGCTTTTAACAGACAAATTAAGTATCATAGAAAAGGGTAATTAAAAAATGGTATTTGATTTGAGAATGGGTATTCGATTCAGGAATGGGTACCCGATTTGGGAACAAGTATCTAATAGTACCGAGTACCTAATTAGGCTTGGCTTTTCTCTGGATGCTAATTCCCCATGGTCAACATGAAAATTTTCTCAAAAACATGTTTTTGGCATATTGTTGTGTGTTTTTGACTTCGACGATGTAGCTGATGACTTTTTTCATTTAAATTTGATTAAACGAAAAGGGTTTCTTGAGAATGTTCTCAAATTTCCATCGATATAATGTCTATAAAATTATTAGTTAAGTAAGTAATTATTACTTATTTTCTAATGGAGTTAGATACAAAGTGCTTATTGACATACTAATTGAAAAATAGCTATAACTTTCAAACCGTATAATATTTTTGAAATCCAAAAGATGCATCACATTCTATGCTTTGGCTAGTAATAAGAAAAATAATAATTTTATTTTGAATTTTTCTGAACTAGTTAAGGTGTTCAGATATGAGAGTTTTTAATTCTGAAAATAGTATAGTAGAAAATTCATAATTAATTAATTATTTGAATTAAAAATTCTCAAAAATATGTGTCACATCCAAGCATGAGTCTACATGTTATATCTGTAATTATATCAAAAAATATTATCAATTGATTTTGATTAAGGTAGTCAAACATACACCTACTTTTTGTTTTCGCCCTAAAATTTTTGTAGTACTACATTAAAATCCAAAATTTTGACCAATCTTTCTCCAAATAAGGATAAGTAGTTTTGAAACTACATTCAATTTTCTACAAATTATTTTCTTACAACTTTTTGATATAAAGTCTAGAACCACTTGAAAATTATGTAACAAGTTGACATAACCCTAATTTTCTAGTTTTTCACTACCACTTAAGGCCATAGTTTGGTTGACCATGATCTTACACATACCCTTATGATATACAAAGGAGTACAAGAATTAGTTAAGATAGTGATATCATAGTGCATTGATAATCTAATTAAGGTTGCAAAAGTTAGTTACACTAAGAAAGTTCAGAAGAACAAGTTAGATAAAGTTTGTCTGCAAAGCTTGATTGAATGGATAGTAGGTGTCAAGAAAAATTAGCACAAGCCAAGAAAGAAATCAGTTGGAGTTAAATAAAAGTCTATTCTAGTGTATACTAAGAAAAATAGTGGATGCTAAGCATCGATAAACTTTATTTTGTGGCGAGTGGTTTTTTAGTGGATGTCAAGCAACAAAGTATGTGCCGGCCATCAGAAGCAAGTTAATGCCAAGTGCCAACATTATTAGAAATATCGTGAGTTTGATAGATCTGAGTTGATAAGTTTATTTTCTTAGATTATGTAAACTAGGTGGAAGATAAGATTGATGAGCTAGTGGCATAGAATTCATGGTAAACTATTTTGAGAAAAATTCAAAGAGGATTGAAGGAGAAGTTTCTAGAAGTGATATAGAATTAGGGGTAGATTCATTTTATCCTACCTAATCTATCCTAACCCTAAATTGGATGACGGAGAATGAACGATAAAAGATCTTAATTTCCTATTTATAGGGATGGCTGGTTAGAAGCAAGGGTTGTCATGTCCAAGAACCTAAGGAAGACAAGGAGTCAAGGGTATTGCTTCATCAAGTGACCTAAGTAAAGAGTTTGCATTGGCATGTTAAGAAAGAAGGCTCAAGGGTATGAATGCTTGAAGGGTGAACAAGATTTTAGAGCTAAAATGTGTGAATGCCAAGTAGAATGGAGGATTGAAACAAAGATCTATAATCTGCAAAAGGAGTTGTAAGTTATTATCAAATCAAGTCTTACTATTACTCTCTAATAATTGTATCAGTCTAGGGTAAATCCTTTGGATTAAGTTTTACCTAATAGTCATTTTTAAATCCTTTAACTAGGTGGCATTCCAAGTGAATGGTCTAAAGTCCTCTAAAAAGGCTCACTCCTAAAAGGGTGATTGAAATTCTTTAACAAGGTCACATATAATAGTCTGTATTCTAACCTTTTTAACAGGGTTGACATTTTACAAGGCATCATTTTAGAAGAGTGAAAAAGAGTAGCATGTTACTAGTGGTTTTTCCCAATTTGAGTTTTCACATTAATCATTGTGTCAAATGTGTTGCTAAATCTATTATTTTTTATGCTTACATTTCTACAAATTGATTTGATAGTAACCTACAAGTTTTAAGTGATTACATAATCTTATAGATGCATGCATGATGATAAATGTTTAATGGGTTTACTAAGCTGTGAAAAGTTTTATTTATACATCTAGACCTTGGATAACTGATGTAGAAGCATCCAGAGGTATAAGGGAAATCCTATGTCACCCAAAAAAAATGTACTTAGACTTAGTTTCTATTTCATGTGTTTTCATTTTTGGACACCCATTTGGGTCAAATAAAGGTTCCAACTCTCACAGTTCAACTATCAATGTGCTAAAAAATCTTAAAAAAATAGGAGCATGCAATTTGGCCATCATTTTGGTGACCTAGAAGGTGTGAATTGGCCAGATGAATGTAATTGTTATTTAGAGCATTCCAGAAAAAGAATCAGGTCAAAAGGCCCCACGGTTTGAAAGTTATTGCAGTTTTTCGAGTTTTGGAGACCTCCTAAGAATGCTTCAAAGTCAGGTTAGGGGCATTAAATGACCTTGAAAATGGACAAAAAAATGGAGGACGAGTGAAGCTTGTCCATAAGGCTATAGATTGCTTCGAGAGCTTTCCAAAAATGTAAACGGTTCGTCAATCAAAGCTACAGTTCAAAAGTTATGCCTCCCGAAAGTTCGATTACTGTTTTTGGATTCTTCTAGATTTGCACCGACTTCTAACGTAGCTTCTAGAACCTTTTATTTGGTCGGTGGATGCCTACTAACACTTTATAGAATGTACTCCTAGTCCTTAACCCTTCAGGGTCTATTTAAGGAGATTTCTGGCATTGTAAAAGGTAGTTCGGAGTGGAGTTTGAGAGGAGGTACTAAAAGGAGAAATTATATCCAGATTTATGCTATTGTAAGCCCTTAGGGCATGTTTTGAAATTTATTTTCTCTATACTATTTGTACTAGCTTATTTTCTTAGTTAATATAATTTCCCTTTTCTGTTGTGTCCATTCTGTTCTTGGGTTGTGTCCCCATCAATAACTAAATCACCCTTCCTCTCAGTTATTCTAAAGAATTCAAACAATTGGTATCAGATCCATTTGCTTAAGAGGACTAGTTTGAAGGTACTAGAAGCACAAAGATAAAAATGTCAAAAATAGATGTACCCAAGCTTAATAGAGATAACTTTCCTGCATGAAAAATTTTGATGAAGCTACACCTTGGAGGACTTGGAGATCATGCACAATTTACCATCACAACTAAGCATGTTGATCCTGTTGGAGCCCTAACTACTGAGGATATGAAAAAGAAGAAAGAACACAATGAGACAATGGAAGAGATTGCCTCTGTCCTAAGCTACGTTAAATTTGATTATATCAAAAAATATTGATAGTGCAAAGAAAATGTGGGATGCTTTAACCACTATCTATGGAGGAGACACTAACATTCTAAGAGCCAAAGCTAAGAGTCTCAAAGGTAAGTTTGATGATATGAAAATGCAAGAAGGTGAAAATATTGCACAATATTGCTTAAGGATAAAAGATGTTGTTAATGCAATAAGAGGAGCTACTAGCACAATAGATGATGACACTATACTAAGAAATTTTTTTAAGAGACCACTATGTTTATATGCTATTAGAGTTTCTGCAATACAAGAATTGAGATTTATACTAGGAAATAATCTATGTGTTGAAGGTCTGGTAGGTTGGCTCACTACTAAATTGAGCTATCTAACTTTGATAGTTAAAATCCTAAAAATAGTGAATCTACTTTCAAAGTTAAGCTACCATTGAAGGAAACTGATGAGAAGAAGAAGTTGAAGAAAAAGATAAAGTATGTGCCTAGTGATAGTGATGCAAATGAGGAGGATGTAGATCAACTTGAAGCACTACTAGAAATAAGATTCCATAGAGATAAAGGCAATTTCAAAGGTAAATTACCTATCATTTGTTTCAATTGCAATGAGGTTAGTCATATTGCTAATAGATGTGCAGAGAAGAATAATTACAGAGGTGGTGAGAAGTAAAAAAGTAGAAGAGATGAAAAAAAAGATTACAAAGACAAAGGCAGGAAGTCTTGCTACATTACTGAAGAAGAAACAAAAGATGAATCTGATGAACTTGATGATGAAGTGGTGTATGTTGCAATGAATGATGAATCTAATGAAGATGAAGCAACTGCAGATGTGTCTTGTGTAAACAAGAATGATAGAGGGATCATTGACAATGGGTGTTTACATCACACGACTATAGATAAATGTAAGTTCATTACCTTGAATTGTTATGATAGAAATAGTGTAAGATTTGGTAATGATGCACCATGCTTGATAAAAAGAAAAGGTTCTATCAAAACTGATAGATAAGATTTTATGTGATAATGCATACTATGTTGAAGGACTTGACTATAATTTGTTGAGTGTGTCACAACTAAATAATTCAGGATATAAGGTTGAGTTAAAAAATAACATTGCTAAGATATATGATACTGATGGAAACTAATTGGAAAGGGTGATCAAACTAGGAGTAATATATTATATCTTGATATAGAGGATGCTACATGTATAACTGTAAATTTTGATGATGTGTGGCTATAGCACAAAAGGTTATATCATGTTAATTTTGATAAATTGGTTAGTATCAGTAACATGAGAAAAGTTAGAGGTTTTTCTAAGTTGAATAAGCCTAATAATATAATGTGCAAACAATGTCAATTAGGAAAAGTGACAAAATCAAGTTTCAAGAGTAAAACTCATACTTCTAAAGGAATACTAGAGATTGTTCATACTAACTTGTGTGGACCAATTGAAGTTCAAACCTATAAAGGAGATAAGTACATTATGTTATTTTTTGATGATTATTCTAGAATGATGATAGTTATGTTCCCAAAATAGAAATTTGATGCTTTCCAAATGTTTAAGTGGTACTTTAAAAAATTTGAGAAGGAAACAAGTAAAAGTATGAAATGTTTGAGATCTGACAGAGGAGGATAATTTACATCAAATGAATTTGAGATGTTCTATAATGACAGAGGTATCAAAAGAGAAACATCTGCATCTAGAACCCCTCCACAAAATAGAATTGTTGAAAGGAGGAACATGTCTATAATGGACTATGCTAGGACACTCATGATGGAGAATAGTAGGGTTGGTGGAACAACTTGATCTGCATCTGTCTCTGCTTCTATGCATAGGGTCTGTTGATGGTGGTTCTGAGTGAGGTAAACTTAATCAAATGCATATCCCTACCCCCCTATGGGGGAAAAGTGCTAAAAAAAAAATTCTTTAAAATACTAGAGAGAAGCTATAAGTACATATGTATATACCTTGAACTGTGTACAAGTCAAGAAAGGTACTCATTCAACACCTTTTGAACTATGGTATGGATACTCATCCAATGTAAAATATTTTAAGGTATTTGGAAGCAAATGCTATATTCTCAAAGACTTCAAGAATGGTAAACTAAATGAAAAAAAGTGAAGAAGGTATATTCCTAAGATATTCCACAAGAAGTAAAGCTTATAAGTGTTTAAATACTAAGACTAAAAAAGTTGTGGAAAGTGCAAATGTGAAATTTGATGAATGTACAGAAATATATGAGATTGAACCTATGATAGAACTAGAAGAATACAAATAATTTGTATTTTTTTATGAAGGTATTCCTACTAAAGAAGATGATGCAAATCAAGCTATGAACTAATAACAAGTTTTAGTGACTGCCAAGTCACATACTATGAATGCCAATTTGCATTCAGGAACCAAGCCACATTTTGATTATGAGATCAGTGAACATGTCAGAGATGCTAAGCTACATGACAAAAAAGTACATAGTGACTCTGAAGTTGAAAGACCAAATGAAGAAACTAGAGCTAAATGAAGATTGCCCAAATATGTCAAGAGACATCATCCTACTACACAAATTATTGGAGATAAAGATGCTAGACCAATAAAAAGGAACAATTTGAGAAATAATACATGTTTTTTGAGCATGAATGAACCTAAAATAGTAAAATATGCCTTAGAAGATGTGGGCTGGAGTAAAGCCAAGGAAGAAGAGATTGAACAAATCAAGAAAAATAAGACATAGACTCTAATTCCTAGACCAAAAGACAAAAATGTCATTGGTATCAAGTGGGTATTTAGAAATAAGCTAGATGAAAATGGTGAAGTCACAAGGAACAAGGAAATATTAGTCTACAAAGGATATGTACAAGAAGAAGGAATTGAATATGGAGAAAATTTTGTTCTTGTTGCTAGATTGGAAGGAGTAAGAACTTTGCTTTATTATTTTGCATACAAAGGTTTCAAATTTTATCAAATGGATGTTAAATTTACATTTCTAAATGGAATATTAGAGGAAGAAGTTTACATAGAATAGCCAGAAGGATTTCTCAATGTTAAAAATAAGAATATTGTATGTAGATTACACAAAGCTCTATATGGTTTGAAACAAACACCAAGAGCATGGTATGAGAGACTTCATAAATATCTTGTGAAGATTGGATTTGAAAGGACTAATGATAACAACAATCTGTACATAAAGAAAGAGAAAGGAAAAGGTATTTTGTTATCTAAAATTTTTGTTGATGATATCATATTTGAAGGTCAAGATGCTTTATGTAAGGCTTTTGCATATAAAATGAAGCAATAATTTGAATTTTTTATGTTTGGGGAGATCAAATTCTTTGTGGGTTTGCAATTATATCAGATGAAATATAGTATATAAATCACTTAGTCAAAGTATGGCAAGGAGATATTGAAAACTTTTGGATTGGAAGATTCCAAACTAGTAAGTACACCTATGATGATAGGATTTAAATTGTCAAAGAATAATGATTCAGCTAAGGTGAATCAAACATTTTACAGGTCTGTGATTAGTAAATTACAATATGTAGTACATAGCTAACCTAATATTGCATTATCTATAGGGATAGTTTCAATATTATCTACTAATCCCATGGAGAATCATTTGATGGTTTAAAAGAGAATAATGAGATCGCTTAAAGGAACATAGGAATATGGTCTATACTATAAGAAAAATGAGAAATTTGAATTAAGAGCCTATACTGATACTAACTAGGCTAGAAATATTAGTGATAGAAAGAGCACCAATGGAGGAACATTTTTCTTAGGCAAGAGGCTGGTTACATGGACCAGTAAGAAATAAAATTGTACTTCACAATATACTATTGAAGCTGAATATGTTGTTGCTACTATAAATTGTACAAACATCAATTGTATGGATCAAATAGCTACTCAAAGGCATGAAGGAAGAGATCACAAAATCAATGACACTTTATTGTGATAATACAAGTGCTATAATTATATCAAAGAATCATGTGATGCACACAAAGACTAAGCACATTGAAGTCAAGTATCATTACTTGAGAGAATTAGTTCAAGATAAAAAGGTAAAGATGGAATATGTTAACACAAAAGAGCAAATTTTTGATATCTTCACAAAAGCATTACCTAAGGATGCTCATGAGTATCTAAGAGGTAAAATAGGGGTGATACCCCTATCAAAAGCTATCTAAGTAACAAAAGTAGTGCCTTGCATCAAACTAGTTGATTGTCATATGTTACAAATTGATGTAGTGGATCTTACTTTAGGAGCTACCTAAAGTAATCAAAGAGTTGAAACTACAAATCAGTCACAAGCAAGGTGACACAAAAGAAACTAAAGAAGTTCATATCAAGATATTAAGATCACAAGTGTTTAGCATTTTTGTCAAAGAGGGAGATAGTTACTGATCAAGAGATAATACAAGAAAGAGGGAGATAATTATTGATCAGGAGAAATACAAGAGATTCGAGATTGAACAAAGAGGAAGAAATCCTAACATACAGTATGAGGGAGAAATGTTGTTAGAAAGAAAAATGTATTTTTTGATTACATCTATCTAGCAAGAGGAAGCTAATGTAGAGGGAGATATAAGAAGTAATTCAGAGGGAGTCATAAAGATGAATTGATTATCTGATTGTTTGTTGATTATAATATAACAGAATTTTTGTAACCTATTCAGAAGATGAAAGTCATTGATAGAGGGAGATATTTTAATACAAGGAATTATTTTATTTTTGGTATTTTGTTGGTCTTACTATTTTAACCTAGTCAGTTTGGTTAATTAGTTTGGTTTTCCATCAATGCCAAAGAGGGATATTGTTGAAGAAGGAGATTGTTGAGAATAGATTGATACAAGTATGATAAATATGTTTCAATCATTATTTTATCATTGATGTCAAACCTGCTTTTTACTGGTAAGAAAACTACTTATATGATTTAAGTACCATAATTTTTTTAATTCATGAAGAGGATTTGATCAAAAACATGTAACAAAAACACCTTAAGGAAAGGTTGAGTTATGATATACAAAGAAGTACAAGAATCAGCTAAGATAATGATATCATAATGCATTGATAATCTACTTAAGGATTCATAGGTTGGTTATACTAAGCAAGTTCAGAAGAATAAGTTAAATAAAGTTTGTCTGCAAAGCTTGACCTAATGGATAGTAGGTGCCAAGAAAAGTTAGTGCAAGCTGACCATAAAATTAGTTAAAGCTAAGTAAAAGTCTATTCTAGTGTATGTCCAGCAAAATCATAGATGTTGAGTAAATTTTGGTTGATGTCGAGCACAGTAAAATTTAGTTCATGTTGAGTGATTTTTTAGTGGATGCTGAGCAACACAGTATGTACTAGGCATTAGAAGCATATTAATGCTAAGTGCCAGCATTATTAAAAAGATCACGAATTTGATGGATCTAAGATGACAAGTTTGTTTTCTTGGATTATGTGAACCAGGTGGAAGATAAGATTGATGAGTTGGTGGCACAGAATTCATGGTAAACCATTTTGAGGAAAATTCAAAGAGGATTAAAGGAGAATTTTCTAGAAGTGATATGGAATTAGGGGTAGATTCATTGTATCCTACATAATCTATCCTAGCCCTAAATTGGATGATGGAGAATGAATGATAAAATATCTTAATTTCCTATTTATAGGGATGGCTGGTTAGAAGTAAGGTTTGCCATGTGTGAGAACCTAAGGAAGACAAGGAGTCAAGGGTATTACTTCATCAAGTGACCTAAGTGAAGAGTCTACATTAACATGTTAAGAAAGAAGGCTTAAGGGTATAAATGCTTGAAGGGTGAACTAGTTATCAGAGATGAAATGTGTGAAGGCTAAGCAGAATGGAGGAATGAAATAGAGATCTGTAATCTACAAATGGAGTTGTAAGTTATTATCAGATCAAGCCTAAGACTGTTACTCTCTAATAATTGTATCAGTCTAGGGTAAATCCTTTGGATTAAGGCTGACCTAATAGTCATTTGTAAATCCTTTAACTGGGTGACATTCTGAGTGAATGGTCTAAAGTCCTCTAACAAGGCTCACTCCTAATAGGGTGATTGAAATATTTTAATATGGTTACATTTAACAGTATGTATTGGAACCTTTAATAGGGTTGGCCTTTCATAGGGCATCACTTCAAAAGAGTGAAAAAGAGTAGCTTGTTACTGTTGGTTTTTCTCAATTTGGGTTTCCACATAAATCATTGTATCAAATGTGTTGTTGAATCTGTTATGTTTCATGTTTTCATTTATACAAATTGATTTGGCAGTAACCAACAAGTTTTAATTGATTTCATAATCATATGGATGCATGCATGATGGTAAATGTTTTATGGGCTCACTAAGATGTGAAAAATTTTATTTATACATCTGGACCTTGGATAACTAATTCACCCCCCCTAGTTATTCTAAATAATTCCAACATATAAGTGATGAATTGGATTCTACATTCTCAAAACCAAGGTACAAAGGTAAGGAAACAAGAAGCTTAAAAGAGGTATATATCATCAAGAAGAAGAGAATGTTGGCATATGCTCAAATTTTGCTTCATTTTCTTGCGATCCATTATATTTTGAAGAGGAAATTAAAGAAGATAAATAGATCAAGGCAATGAATGAAGAAATTCACTCTTTTGAAAGAAATAATTTACATGGGAACTAATGGATTTACCTAAAGGAAAAGAATGTATAGGAGTCAAATGGGTCTATAAAACTAAATTTGATGCAAAAGATGAAATTGTCAAGCATGAGGAAAGGATTTTTGCTAAAGTATTTTCACAACAATATGGAGTTGATTATAATGAAACATTTTCTCTTATTGCTAGACTTCACATAGTTTGAGAACCATTTTAGCAATAGTTGCACAAAATAATTGGAAAGTGTACCAAATGGATGTAAAATCAACATTTTTTAATGGTTTTCTTGATGAATAAGTTTATGTTAAACAACCACATGGCTATGAGGTTTGTGGGCATGAAAACAAAGTATATAAATTAAACAAGAAACTTTATGGTTTGAAGCTGGCACCTAGGGATTAGTATAGAGGATCGATTCATACATGATAAGTAATCAATTCAATAGAAGTAACAATAAGCCCACATTGTATGTAAAAAGGAAGGTCAAATTTTGATTGTATATTTATATGTTGATGACTTGATATTTACTATAAATCTATCAATAAACATGTTCAAGTCATAAATGATGAAAGAATTTGAAATGACATATTTGAGATTGATGAGATATTTCTTAGCTATTGAAGTTATTCAATGTGATAAAGGTATCTTCATTTGTCAAACATAGTATATAAATGATGTTTTGAAGAGATTTTAAAATGATAAATTGTAATCCAATATCAACTCTAGTTACAACATGAATAAAACTTAGCAAGGAGGAGAAGGGCTCAAATGTTGATCCAACCATGTTTAAAAGACTTGTTGAAAGTTTAATGTATATGACAGCTACAAGGAGAGATATCATGTATGGTGTAAGTTTTATCTCAAGGTTCATGGAATCACCACAAAATTCTCACTAGCAAGTCGGGAAAAGGATAAATTGAGATATGTTGCATGAACAATAGGACATGGAATCCTATATTTCAAAGATAACATTGTTGGTTTGATTGGTTACACTAACAATGATTTTGTAGGTAGCATTCATGACAGGAAGAGCACTTCTAGGTATATTTTTCCCTTTGGACCAGGAGTTGTAGATCATGGGCATCAAAGAGCTTACCTATAGTGGCAATCTCATCAACTAAAGTTGAATATGTAGCTACCACTTTCACAATGTGTCAAATGTGTCGAGTTCTCTTAGATTAGCAATATAATCAAGAAGATTCAAGACCATTCCTTTGTGATAACAAATTAGCAACTACATTATCCAAGAATTGTGTATTTTATAAAAGAAGAAAACACATTGATACAAGGTACCACTTCCTTAGGGAATTGGTTAATAATGGAGAAGTGTTCCTTAAATATGCAAATATGAAGATCAATTGGTGGATATTTTCACTAAGGCATTATCAAGAAGTAGCCTTGAACGTCTATGAGAAAAATTGGGTATTAATGATGCAAAACATGTTAATAGTAGAAATTAGGGGGGGTGTTGGCTGAATTGATTTCCACCAACACCATGGTTAACAACATACAACATGCCACACTCAGCCACCCCGTTTTGTAGTCACCCATATTAAATGCAATATATTAATTTTTTTATATGATGTAATAATTCTATTTGGTATTCTAGAGAGTTCTCAGATGTCTATAAATATCTAAGCT
This sequence comes from Cupressus sempervirens, assembly GCA_028749045.1. Taxonomy (NCBI): domain Eukaryota; kingdom Viridiplantae; phylum Streptophyta; class Pinopsida; order Cupressales; family Cupressaceae; genus Cupressus; species Cupressus sempervirens. Next base: position 702,397,126 of record CM053786.1, on the reverse strand, counting down.
TTATGTAATGTATTCAGCAAGGCACTAAGGCAATAAAATTAGTTTTATTTTCTTGTGTATTTGTCTCTCTTTACCTTCAACCACTATGTTCTAGCACCAACAACATATTATTAGAAATCTTGTGATGAAATTGACCCTTATATCAAACCAAATAACATGAATCCATGTTCTTATTAAGATAATAACAAGTTCTGTATAATATAGTATGGTTGGAAGGAAAATAATCAATATTCACAAAGAAGTATTTTACAAGCATGTTGGTTCAAAATATATTTCAAAATAAAATATGAAACAAAGAAAGAAAATAAATGAATAAACCAGATTTTTATTTTAAGGAATCATACAAATAATTAGAAAAAAAAAAGATAAGACACTAAATTATTTTAATTAATTGGAAAATAAAAACATGATATGTAATTCTTATTAATCAAAAAAGAAAATGTTTAGTGAACATAAACATTTATTTAATATTAGAAAATGTTGAAACAATTTTGATGACAATTTTGTAATTTTATTTTATTTTACAACATTAATAAATCGACAATCTATCAATTCAAATAATTTTATTACTATTCTTTGATGACAATTCTGTAATTAGACATCTTCAAGTTGCATCCTAATTATAGGTGTAGTCATCTAGCTATCATCTAAGTTAAATCATTTGGAATGATAGATCAACATTATTTGCAAAAATAATACAACCATTTAAGCGCTAAAGCAAACCTATGGTTATAACTAGTATTTATGAAGAAAGCATGAATATTCTATTGTGAAGTGTGGCAATGTTAGAGGTCTTGTTTAAAAAGCGAGAACATTTTGAAACCCTAGAAACAATGGTGGTTTGAAATAAAAACATGTTTTCTCTTATAGATATTTACAATGACAAAACTTCACCCAATGTGAACAATTTGTCAAACACTTCATCTTATTAAGTCGAGAGGCTTTCTACAGTGGCAGCAATCTTCAATGTAAACTTTTTCTATTTTGAAAAAAGCTTTCTACAGTGGCAGCAATCTTCAATGTAAACTTTTTCTATTTTGAAAAAAACTTGACATTCTTTTACATGTCAGGAAAACAAAGCATATTTTTATTACTATGATTTTTCAAAAATTTGCACATGGTGAATTTTCTAGTCTGATAGCAATGAGCATTATGAGAATGTGGAGAAGCGTTGGCTACCGGCTGGGCTAGGGTTTTTCCCCTTGCCTGTTCTTGGTGTTTGATCTTTACTATTTTTCTGTTCTATTTGGATTGCTAGCTATTGGATATAATTTGCGTCGGTGTTTTTGGAAATCTTCTATTGGGGTTTTATTGTTTGCATGGCAGGGCCTGAGATTTCTTCTCCATTGGTGAGAACAGATGGTTCTTCTCCAACTATGCATGCAATGCGATCTGAATCATTTTATTCAGGGGAGAGCTCCAAGCTGAAAAACGTTAATGGTTGTTTTCCGCGTAGCCATGATCGCCCTGTTCTGGTTATTCCTCCAATGGTTGTAATGGAGGACATTGATTATTGGACCAAGCATGCTTTGATATGCAAATTTCTTGGAATCCGAGTTTCCCTATCTGCTCTTGAGGCATGGATCCGCCACTCATGGCAGGTGGAAGGCGATATGGAGATTATGTTGGCAGGAAATAGTTTTTTTTTGTTGTATTCTCTTGCATGTCCGATTGGGATCGTGTTTTTGAAGGAGGCCCTTATTTCTACAACCATGTGGGGTTATTTGTCAAACCTTGGCATTCAGGTTTTAATTCTGCTGAGGATCTCCCTTCAACAGTGCCAGTTTGGGTTTGCTTGCCTCATCTTCCCTTGGAATTTTGGCGTGAAGACATCCTTCGACAAATTGCTGCTTTGTTGGGGAAGTCGGCTGTGATCGCACATCAATCCCTCGATAAAAAGGTTATTTCTTATGCTAGAATTTGTGTTGAAATTAATTTGAATAACCCATTACCAGATTCTTTGGAAATTTGTATGGGGGATTCTTCTTCGGTGTAGCAGTTAGATTATGAATCCCTCCCTTTCCGTTGCCAGATTTGTCATGAGTATGGTCATTTACAGCGTCAGTGCCCTCGTAACTCGAGTTTCAAAGGAGTGGATGGTTCTACAGCTAGCAATCCTGGTGGTTTGGCAAATACTACAGGGAAAGGACAATCTCAAATGGCTAATACTACCAAGGGGATGAATCCACAAGATGCTACAGGTAAGGGTAAGGCTCAAATGTAGGATAAGGATGGATTTACCCCTGTTTGCCCTCGAGCTAAGGGACGTGGTCAAAAGAGGCCTTTGAAAGAAAGATTATCTGATTCAGGTTTTAACTGCTTTGAGGTGCTGGATAGTATGGTTCTAGAGGAGGGTATTCCTCCTCCTATCTCTTCTGATCCAGTTTGCCCAGATGAGAGATCTGTTCCTAATGATGCTTGTGGGGCATCCCAAGTTGTAGTATATCAGAACTGTGAGGTCCCTATAGCTCCTGTAATAGAGGCTCTGGTGACTCCTGCAGTGTTGGAGGATAATGATGCTATTTTAGCTAACTTGGTTAAGGATGTGCTACCATCAGGTAAGGGCAAGGGTTCTCCTCTCCCCTTGGGGTTGCTGCCTCGACCCTTTAAGTGGGCTTCTTCTACTCCCCCTCTAAGCAGTGGGCGCAAAACAGACCAAGAGAAGATTAAACTCACAGGAGATATATTGATTGAGTCTGGTTCAGTGAAACCTTTGGATTCTCATTTTCCCAATTCTACCCAATGATGATTATTCTATCATGGAATGTAAGGGGGTTGAATATCATCCCTAGACAAAAGGCTATTCATAACTTGGTGGTTGATCATAGTCCTGATGTTTTTTGTATCCAAGAGACTAAGCTCTTTGTGGAGTCTATGGTCCAACATGCCTCTAGTATTTAGTCTCGTGGTCAATGCCAGTGTGTTGGGGCAACAGGCAGTGCAGGTGGTTTAGCTATATTTTGGGATCCTCAAAAAATTTCTCCTCTTGGCTGGATGTCTTCTCGCTTAGCTCTCTCTATGGTAGCTTATGCTCTAGACTCAGGAGAGGTAATCATGGTTACTAATGTGTATGCACCTGTTGATCTTGCGGGAAAGGGGGAACTTTGGGAACATATTCAATATGTTAGAAATTGTCATCCTTATCATCCTTGGGTGTTAGCAGGGGACTTCAATTCAGTTTTAAGTCTGGAGGAGAAGCATGGTGGTTTGGTTAGATTGGGGCCTTCTTCTGTTCTTCTTCGGCAACACATATCTCTTTTGCATCTCTCTGATGTTAAGCCTTCTAATGGTCTCTATACTTGGAATAATTGCAGGACTGGTGTTGCTGCTATCTCAGAACATCTGGATAGATTTCTTGTTTCATGCTTCTGGGTTAGTGGCACCCTTACTATCTCTTCAGAAATCCTTGATTGGAGGGGTTCAGATCATTGGCCAATCAAATTTTCTGCTATAGGGGCTTATGTTCCGAAGCATCCTCCTTTTAAGTTCCAGTTGATGTGGCTTCGTGACTCCTCTCTTCATGATTTTGTTTTTTGTTGGTGGAAAGATGGTGCTCCTGCATATGGTACTGCAATGTTCTCATTTTCTAAAAGGCTTGAATATGTTAAAAGGCAGCTCAAGATATGGAATAGGGAATGCTTTGGGAACCTTCACTTTATGAAGAGGCTTGCTCAAGAAGATCTTGATGTCATCACAAGGGAGATTAGAGATCGAGGTTTCTTAGAGGATCTTGGCAAGGTTGAATCCCTTGCTTCTAGAGCTCTAGAAGAATGGGAACTTCAAGAGGAAATTTTTTGGAAGCAAAAGGCTAGAGTTGATTGGCTCCAGGAAGGTGATCGAAACACTGCCTTTTTCCATAAAACAGTACAATCTCGTCGGAATCAAAGCACTATCTCTTCTTTGGTTAATTCTCAAGGTATCCAACTGAATTCCTTGCCAGCTTTGTTCCAGGAGGCTATTTGGTACTTCTCTACCCTCTTCTCTGAGGACTCTCCTCCTGCTGATAATGAAGAAAATCTTATTTTGTCCTGTATTCCTTCCCTTATCACTCAGGAAATGAATGATTATCTCATGCATCCTATCTCTTTGGAAGAGCTGGAGGAGGTGGTCTTTGGCATGCCTAAGGGGAAAGCTCCTGGTCCTGATGACTTTCCAGTTGAATTCTTTCAGGAATTTTGGGACATCATTAATCATGATTTGTTGGAGGTGGTTGAAAAATCCTATGCTAGCAAGCAAATGCTTCGAGCTTTGAACTCTACATTCTTGACTCTTATTCCTAAGAGAGAGGGTGCTAATCAATTGGATTTTTTTAGACCAATTGCCTTATGTAATGTGGTTTACAAAGTTATTACTAAGTTGATTGCTGAGAGACTGAAAAGGTGGCTTCCCATTATTATCTCAGAAGAACAAGGTGGTTTTGTTGCTGGTAGACAAATTTTGGATGGGGTGGTTATTGCTACTGAGGCTATTCACTCTATGACTACTTCAAGGGAGAGAGCCATGTTTGCTAAGATGGATATGGCTAAGGCCTACGATAGAGTTCAATGGAGCTTCCTAAGGAGTATTCTTCTTTCTTTTGGATTTAGCTCTGACTGGGTGAGTTGGATTATGAGTTGTGTTACTTCTGCCTCTTTTTCTATTCTTATTAATGGTCAACCTTCTCAACTATTTGGTGCTTCTAGAAGCCTCCACTAGGGTGACCCTCTCTCCCCATATCTATTCATCATCATGGTTGAAGGCTTGGGCAGATTCATTAAGCATCAGGTGTCCCAGAATTCTATTCAAGGCTGGCGGTGGGGTAATGGCTTACCTTCTCTTTCCCATCTTAATTTGTTGATGATTTTGCTCTTGCTGGTCTTGCTAGGATCAATGAAGCTGAAGCCTTTCAACATGCTTTGGACGTTTATTTGGCAGCTTCAGCCCAGAAAGTTAATGAGCACAAATCTTCCATTTACTTTTTTAACACTCCTGATTCTATTCAGCACAGGATTGTTGGTATCCTACGGTTTCAGATAGGATCACTTCCTTTGACTTATCTTGGCATTCCTGTTGTTGTTTCTAGGCAGCCACGTCTCTTCTGGCAAAATTTGATTACCAAGTTTCAGGATAAGGTAAATCATTGGACTCATAGATGGCTTTTTACTATTTCCCGGGTTACTCTTCTTCAAGCTATTATCCAAGCTCTTCCTACTTATCGAAGCATGGTTCTCGCTACACCTATTTACTTTCTCAAAGAGTTTGATGCTCTTTCTTGACAATTCCTTTGGAGTGGTAACTTGCATAATACTAAATGGAGCTTGGTTAATTGGGCAACTGTTCGTAGGCCTAAAAAGGAGGGTGGTCTTGGTCTTCGATCTACTCTATTGAGTAGTCAAGCTTTGGCTGCTAAACTTTATTGGCGATGGTGCTCTGAACAACATCAACTTTGGGCTCGTATTATCACTCATAAATATTTTCATGGTGCTGATCCTTGCTTTGTTTGGCATACTTTGAAGACAGGTGCGATGTTGGTGAAGAGGGGTCTGTTCTGGATATGTAAAGGAGGTTCTCAAGCTTTGTTTTTGTCTGATGCATGGGATGGATTCCCTTCCATTTTATCCATATACCCTCATCTTCAGCCTCTTTGTGACTCTTTTCTTGCCATTGGATGGGATAAAGTGGCTCATTACAAGACTCCTTATCAATTGGGACCTGTTGTTGGTTATAGATGGAAGCATTCTTTTGATTGGCCTCCTGGAGGTACAGACATGGATCGCTAGGAGCTTTCTCAAATTTTGGCCTTTAGAGAGTGTTCTTCTTTGCTTGGTCTAGATGTTTTGGCTTGGGGCGGTACCTTGTCTGGTAAATATCATGTCTCTGTTGGGTATCAGGAGATAACTAGACAATTATTTGGGGATGTTGAGGTCCCTTGGTAGAACCAAGTTTGGAATAAAGTTTCTTGGTCCAAGTGCAATTTTTTCATGTGGCTAGTGGCTCACAACCGTTGTCTTACCTGAGATAATCTTTGTAAACGTGGATTTTAGGGCCCCTCTTATTGTGTTTTGTGTGGTAATGGAGAGGAGTCTATCTCCCATCTATTCTTCCATTGCTCCTATTCTACTCAGATATGGCACCTTTGGTGGAGCACTTGGGGTTGCTCTTGTCGGCATGCTTCCTCTTTGCCTGAGTTCTGGGCCCGCTTGGGTGCTGCTCCCTCCAAGTCTTCTTCTCTCCATGTTGCTTGGATTGCTGGCCCATCTTTCATGCTTTGGCATATCTAGTTGGAGAGGAATTGTCGCATATTCCAAGATGTTCGGCTTGGTGTTTTGCATCTTTGGTGGAAAATATCATATTCTCTTCAGGAAACTATTTTTGTGAAGTGTGAGCTTGATGGGGGTATGGATCCGATTGATCTTGCTATCTGTAATCGCCTCAATTTTTATCTGTGGGATGGGGCTGCAGCTCATAGGTTTCCTTCTATGTCTAGGCAGCTTCACCATCAGAGGAAGGGTCGGGTTAACCAGGATGGGCACTGGACTCCTCCTCCCTGTGGAGTTCTGAAAATTAACACTGATGGTTCTTCCCGTGGGAATCCTGGTCCGGCTGGTATTGGCAGAGTGGCTCGTTGTAGTTCTGGGGAAGTTAAATTTTTCTTCTCATTTCATAAGGGCGATTATACTAACAATCTCATGGAAGCTCAGGCTATTTTATATGCTTTGGAACATTGTTGCTTGCGGGGATGGAGTAAGATTATCTGTGAGTCTGATTCCCAGGTGGTAGTGAACATGCTTTCTTTGCAAGAGCTTGAGGATGTTAGTTGGCAGCTGGCCATTGTTGTTAAGCAGATTCTTTTCTTCTCTTCCTTTTTTTAGTTCATTAGGTTCATGTATATTCTTCGTGAATTGAATAGAACTGCTGATTGTTTAGCCAAATGGGCTTCTAGTCATGATCCGAGTTGAAATATTAGGGATAGGAGGCAACTGTCATTTGAGATGGTGCATGAATTTGATGATCTTGTTGCTCAGGATCGAGCTCCTTGTTGAGCTCTCCTTGTTGTATTCCTTTCTGTCTTAATAAATTTTTACCCCTCTTTTTGCCAAAATTTTCTAGTCTCATAAAACTTCTATGTATTAATATCAAGGCATATTATATATGAAGGAATTTTTGTGTTCATTTGAATACAATATTTACTAAATTTATATTAATTTTTTTAAATTAGATCCTCTCCACTTATTTTACAAAAAAAAATTGAATTAAATTTTTAAGTATGCTAGTTTATACACATCTATCTAACTCTTAACACAATATATTTTAAGTAATCACACTATTATAGACACATAATAGAGTGCGTAACATTTTTTGCCTGGTCTATAATTAATTATCCAGCTGGTAAGATTAATTATCCAGCTGGTAAGATTAATTCCCCAAATGAGACAACAGATGATAACCAATTCACAGATGTAAATAAATTTAATGAATTCTTAGCGTTTGTGAACGTTGGGGAGCCCGTAGAGGATTCCCTTGTTTTATTCCCAATCTATCTTTTAATTGAGACAGGTAAAAGATAATGTATTGAAATGAAATAACTTAATAAAAAATGGTGGACGCCATCGTAAATGACGTAGACATAGAATGCAATATTCCCTCGTTACTCTTTCACCTAGAACAATGGCGGAGAAAACTAGAAAAAATTCTTGATTAAAACTCTGAGGAACAATGTTAGTAACGATGTTGTTAGAAACTCCGCAGATTCCATTCTATAAATTGGATGGGATTAGAATTGCTTCACACAAATAGCTGAGGCAAAGAGCATAATATAGATAAGATAGTATTAGAAGATGGGAAAGCCATTGAAGAAATTGCTTTTCGCTGCGCTGATGATGACAATAACAATGGCATTGTTAGTGATCATGACAGGTAACTAATATGAATAACAATATATTTCTCATGACTAGGTAGATATGATGATACGAATAAGAATAATAACTAGTTCTAATGAGAATGATAATGATGATGATGATGATGATAATGGGCGCAGGTGTGGCAGTAGCTCAAGGTGGGGATGAGGCCTGTGATTATCCCTGCTTCATTGCAACTGATTGTATTAGTGAAGGTGATATTGGGATATGAAGTCTGACAGTCACATGACCTTTAATTTCCTTTCGTCTTTTTTGTATCTAAAGAGCGAGTTGTATAAATATTAACTGAGAGCAGTCATGTAATATATGAGTTATTCATTAATATATTGATTCCCTACTAGAATGTGGACGTAATCACAATTATTGTGAACCACAATAAGTATCTGTATTTTGTGTTCATGTTCTTGTTTATCTACTATTTTGTTTCATTTCTCTGCTTGTTTAATATTTACAGGTGAGGTTACAGGTGAGGCATGCTGCCACGTTGGAATCTGCCCTCATGGAGAGGGATATTGCTGGGATTTTTATTGCCGGAGCGATGGTGATTGTGGCGATGAAGGTCTTCGCTGCTGCGAGCGCGAGGAAGGAGCCTGTGGTCCGGGGCAGGGATATTGCTGCTAATCTCTCCCCTGCCACTTTGCTCTTAACAAAACACTATCCAACTTCTCAAAATAAATAACCTATTATGCTTTGGACAATATATGGGAACATTATCATTATATTTTGCTTATGTTTTCTTGTACTAGATTTTGAAAACTATGTCTCCTTCATGCTGCACAACTGGTAGAATGCAATAAAGATGTGTTTTGTTGAACTGTAGAATTTGGAAGTTGTTTATTGCAGGTTTGATAGTTATAAATGTATAGTGTTTTTATTGAGATGATCATTTATGATTGTGTAGGTATACTTTATTGAGATGATCATTTATGATTGTGCAGGTATACTTTATTGAGATGATCATTTATGAATGGGTAGTGTATTTTATGCTCTATTCAATTATAATATTTAGAAGATATTGTTATTTTATTAGATATAGTATATTATTTTCTTAGAATGACAATAGATAAAAGAAAGATGATTATATTTAATGTGTGCTATATCTTTGTCTTATATTGATTATATCTAACACAAAAATAGACTTATTCTATGTTATATATTATTTTATCAAAGAGAGGTGAATAACTTTTACTATACAGTATGTAATTTTCTTAGAATATTTGAAAATGTAAAATGGTGATAGTTATCTTTTATTTGTAATCTTATATTTTCTTACTAAAGGAATTGAAGATGAGAAAACACCACTCAAATTGACTCAACAATCAAACAACCCAAAATGAAAGAGATTCTTAAGGTTAAATCCCTTAATGAATGTGAAACATAAAAATAGCTAACAAAATAGAGGATACCTTTATCCAAGTAAACATTGAACTTTAGATTCTGATCAAATTGGAGAATCAATCAGAAGACCTGAATTAGAGAGATTATTTAGCAATGAATAAATTAATAGTTGTTCTTAGGGTTATATTCTTGTCCTATTTTGGTTTCTTTGGCAATCTTGAAATAATGTATGTCATATGAACCTTATTTAAAGTATTAATTAACATGTGTGCAATAACTCTATCTATGATCTTTACAAGCATATTAATGTCCCTCTTTGAAGATTATTCTCATCCAAACTCCCACAAATTATATATGTGAAGATTCATTTGTAATTATTCTTATGTTGATGGATGGAATTGGAATTTTATCACTTATGAATGATAAAAATATTGAGAGTTTATATGTGCTAACCTCCTTTTGTGAAGCTTGATCTAGTAGAATAATCACTCACTCCTAGCTTAGAAATTGTCATAATCACTTAGAAATATTAATAATATAACAATTTATATTTGATTATTATTTGGTATGTGAAATATTTTATATATTCCACGTTGAAAAGTATATTATTCCTTGGAAAATTTAATAAATAGATTGCATACATGATATGCTTCAATATGAAAAACTTATATCTCATGTGGTATCTAGAAATTGATTAAAATAGGTATTTATACATGTGTACTGGGTTTTCAACATCTACATCTAGTGTAACCTCAAAAGTTTTTGATATAGATTTAGGATGAAAGTGCCCCTAGTTGTTTTTTTTTTTTTTTCTTTTTCCATTTACCGAGCACCAAAACAAACATGTATGAGAGAGAAAGAGAGTAATGATTTACAATTGTGATTAATTTAAAAATTTATAATTGGTTATTATCTGGGATTTAAAAAATCCATTTTTTTGTAACACTATCAAATATAGTGCATACTATTTGCATAGAAGTACCATAAATATGCAAAAGACATCCATTCTCTTTCCAATGATTGTGACCATTAGTTAACATTGATTAAAAGTGATATATATATAATCAATTCACGCACTTTATATAGTGGACAAATTTATGTATAATTACTTCTAAAAATTTCCTTTAGTTTAACTTCAATATTATTTTATATATATTTATATAAAAAGTTGTTTCTAAGTCTAACAATGTATTGATGATATATATATATATCTGTGTGTGTACATATATATGTGTGTATAAATGTATATATGTGTATATATATACACACATACATACATATATATACATAGATGTGTGTGTGTATATGTGTGTTTGTATATATGTGTATATATGTGTGTGTATATGTATATATGTGTGTATATACATGTGTATATACGTGTGTATATACATGTGTATATACATGTGTGTGTGTGTGTGTGTGTGTGTGTGTTTTATTTTAAAATTGATTCAATGTTCAATATTTTTTGAATTTTAATTCTTGTTACCTTAAAAAAAATTAAATTATGAATTAGATCTTCTAAATGATCCTTGAAAATGTTATATCTTGTAGTGCAAAATTATCTTCCAATAACCACAAGAACTTTTATTGTAATTTGTTTTAATAAATTATAAATACTCTATTGTAAATTTTTTGTATTAGTTTTAATAGAAATTTCTATTACAAGTTTTTTTAAAAGAAATTCTAAATAATCTCTTTAAATAGAAATTTCTCCTTTAGTCTTTTTATTAAAAAAATATGTTGAACATTTAAACTTTCTCTTTTATTTTGTGTATCATTTTTATTAAATTATAAATATTTTGATCTTCTTTTTTTGCAAAAAGAGTTGTAAAAATTTATTAAGACAGAAAGGAATACAACAAGGAGAGCTCAAGGAGCTCGATCCTGAGCAACAAGATCATCAAATTCTTGCACCATCTCAAAGGACAGTTGCCCCCTATCCCTAATATTCCAACCCGGATCATGACTAGAAGCCCATTTGGCTAAACAATCAGCAGTTCTATTCCATTCACGAGGAATATACATGAACCTAATGAACTGAAAAGAGGAAGAGAAAAAAAGAATCTGCTTAACAACAGTGGCCAGCTACCAACTAACATCCTCTTAACAATAATGTTTAAATAAATTATACTAGTGATTTATTATTATTCATTTTATCATCTTTATTAATTTTTCTTTCATTTACTTATTATTATCGTATGATTTGTATTAATATTACCCAATATTGATAAATTTCCTTCTATATTAATTAGCACCATATTGTTATAATTTTCAATGAGGAGAGAAATTGTGAAATTTAGATTTTGTTTGACAAAATTACTTACTACAACATATTATATGTTATGTTGATTGTAAGAGATATAACTATCATTTAAACAAGAAATAAATATTCATATTTAATATTGACTATTCAACTAGCATATTGTAGACTCTTGTCTAAAAGAATACTATAGTTTATTAATTTCATGTTCAAAAGATAAAATTTCAATTTCTCGCTAATTAACTTCCAACAAATTATATTTAACTTGTGCACCAACTTTGATACTTTGTGCCCTTGTTGAACTCTAGATTTCTAGATTAGGAGATGACCATAATGTATTTATGGATTGTCTTTAAATACAAAAATTGTATCATTGACCTGTACTAAGGTCTTTTTTCCAACTTAAGATACAAGGCTAAAGGGGGCAACTAACAAATTTTGAATATGAATTGGAATAGTACAAGTTCACAAATTTGTCTTGGGATAGGATAATAGGATAACCAGATAAGTTAAGATAAGTGTATAGATACTTGTGATAATAAGATACAACAGAAACATAAATAATATTAATAAATTAATATGAATAAGTCAAAAGTTACAATATTTATAATTATATATTTATAGCACCAAAAAAACAAAGTTTAGAGAATCTACATCTAAACATTTCAAAATAAAAATTAAAAATTCTGTAGTTTGTTTCTACCACTCATTTGATTGCATCCAATTTCATATCTATGAAATTGCACTCACCTAACAAACCTCATTTGAAAATTAATGTTTTAACAAGGTCACAAACGAGTCCAATCCAAACATGCTATCCAGATGTATTCAGGAACAACGTGGCTAAACCAAGATCAGAATCTTGTTCTTGGTTTTTTTCCTCCACTCTTAATATTTAGAGGAATCTAGAGAGGGAAGCGAAAGAAGCAATGGAGAAAATGGTGATAAACAGAGAAGTGGCACTTGTTTCTTACTCCAAAGATGGGCCTGTCACAGATGATCATCTCAAAATCAGAGAAATCCAATTTATCTTGAATGTATGTAAGGAAGGAGAAGTTATTGTTAATAATATGTGGGCCTCAGCGGATCCTTATCTTAGATGGCTTATGAAGGAAGAAACAAACAGGGGACTCTATATGGACAACTTTAAATTAAATCAGGTTTCCTGCCTCGTTTTCTTCTTCTCTGATTGATATTTCAATGTTTTATGCATTTCTTTTTATGTTTTAAATATCAATGTTGTGGAACTTGCTCTGTATTTTAGAGACCATCATTGCACTTATGGTTGGAAAAGTAGTTGTTTCTGCCAATTCTGCATTTGAAGTGGGTAATGTGGTCACTGGATTGTATCAAAGTGTCCGACTACAGTATTGTGGAAGGATCGAAATTGAGAAAAATTGATACAAATCTGGTTAAACCTTCTGATTATTTAGGACCTCTGGGTATTCATCTATAGTATTATTGGAGTAATTTCTTTTATTTTATTTTTAAGGTTTAAAGATACTTAGGAAGGATAGGCAAGAGTCTATAATGATGAGTGTATATGTGAAGTCTAACAGTCTTTCATTTATTATGCACAATTTATTATTGTTTCTCTTCAATTGTTTGTCTTTTCATTTCCTTTGAGACTCTATAAATATGTATTGGAGATTCATTATTTGATCATTGTATTCAGAGCTGAAGCTACAGCTGTGATGTAAATAAAGTTCAGACATTTACATTAATAGAGATCCTCTCTGCAGTGTGGACGAAGCCACAATTTGTGGTAAACCACTACAAAATTGTGTGTTAGCATTTTTTTTATCTTATTGCTGTTCCGTTCTTTTCAATTTGCACTTTCAACAAACTTCACAATTGGTATCAGAGCTTGGAGTAGATGCTGGAATTGATTCCGGTGATTGAAAATCCAGAATCACGGAAGATTTATGAGTGCAAAAGTTCTTGAACAAAATTTCAGTTTATGAAAAGTTCACATGTGTTCGTTGCTAGTCAAGTAAGACTTGGCAATAGCAATTGATGGAAAAACAAAGAAACCGGCTCCAATGAAGACTAGATTAAAACTGATGATAAAGCAAAGACAACAATATTAATAGAGATCTTTTATTATTGTTTGTCTTTCATTTCCTTTGAGACTATAAATATGTATTGGAGGTTCATTATTTGATCATTGTATTCGAAGAACTGAAGCTACAGTTGTGATGTAAAGTTCAGATATTTATATTAATAGACATAGCCACAATTTGTGGTGAACCACGATAAAATCGTGTTTGTGTCTTTTATCTTTATTGTTGTTCTGTTCTTTCCAGATTGCACTTTCAGCCAACTTCACATATAATAGGAAAGGTAATTTGTGAGTCTTTTATATGAGAGGTTTTAGTTAAAGTTTATGCATAATAATAATTAACCTCAACAAATAATAACAATTGCAAGCAAGAGGAAGAGCATCATAGCTAAGGACCTTGATTAAGATTTCTGATTTTTTTTTCAATTTTTTGTTTTGTATCAACATTAATTCAATACCTGAAACTTTGATACAATATAGATTAACAATAAATTTTATCGCTGTTCAAGTCAAAAGTTTATCATTTAATGTATATCATTATTACAAACACATAGCAAATCTGAAACTGAAAACAATGCATTACATTTGCAAACTTTATTACTGTTCATGTTTTAAAAGATCATTGTCGTAACCATAATCTCAGATTTTTTGTAACTATAAAAATATTAAAATAAATAAAATTTGACATACCCAAGTAACCCCATTTCTTATTTTGAAACATAGCCATACCCGGTACCCCAAGTAAGAAAAATATGCGTTTAGACGATTTTACAATTTGTATGAATGGATAAAATGTTTTAAAAAACCATATATGTGCTTAGAAATATGGTATATCTACAATCTGTATCTGTAAAGATGCTTTAAAGTGAGGGGCCGGACGAATCATATATACTTACAATCTGTATGAATGCTTGAAAAGAAGGGGCAAATTTTGAAAGAAATAAAAGCATAAATACAATGAGGAAAACAGTAAACAACCCTAGTCTTTATGCACAATAGTTTTGACTCAACAATATACAACATATTTCCAACTATCAAATAAAGATTTTTTTTAATTTTTTATTTTTAACTGAAAGGGTTTTGTGTGGATTTGAGCATGATATGACTGTTCGGCGGAGTTCCTGTTAATTGCAGAGTCCAAAACTTGTGTCCAAATCTGAAGGTTTTCCAATATGTATCTTTAAAACTAGGAATACATATAAATGTTTATAAATATAGACAGAGGGGGAGAAAAGAGCTTAAATAGCGTCTGTCTTTATGAACAATAGCATTTTCAACATAGAAAGTATAAAATAGAATTTTTTTTATGTTGGTTTTGGGGCAAAGAGTTGAAGGCTTTTTCTTGGTGGGCGTGTGGAATTGAGCAGGCATTATAGGGTTGACTGCTCAGGCGGGTATACTGTTAATTGGAGAGCCTAAACGTGGAGAAGAGGTGTTGGTTTCTGCTACAGCAGGGGCAACTGGACTTATTGTTGGTCAGTTGGCTAAAATCAAAGGCTGGCGTGTTGTTGGCAGTGCTGGTACTGATCAAAAGGCTATTTCTACTTTCTACTCATCTTTCACGATTCTTTCTTTTATACTTCCCCTGTTTGAGATAATACAATTTTAAGCTTTGATGGTTCCAGAATCATTTTTCTTGTATAAATTAGACATATGGTTCTAAAGAGATGGAATGTAAAAAAGAACTCGTTTGATTTATCACTTTTCAATTAGATTCTACAATTTTTTATCTAACATAGAATTATACTTCATGATCGTGCAACTTTTAGCTATCTTTAGATTGGGTCATAGAATGTGATTCTTATCATTGCTAACACAAATTCCATTATCTATGATCTATTTGATGTTATTTCAGAATCTTAAATTCTCTGCAAACTAATCTAGAAGTAGCATCAAACAGATGACTGGTTCTGAATGTTTTGACTGTTTTGTGGATATTGTCAACATATAATATTTGATGGTCATAATTTGAAATGTTATTTATACTAAAATTAGTACTTGCACTTTTGAAGGGTGCAAAGATTAGCGGATAGTATTATATATGTTAAATGATGTCACTGAATTGATGTAGATAATTTTCTAATAATATTTTTGTATAAGATAAACTATTTGATAGAATAATTTAATCTTTACAATTATTATATGTAACATTGATTTAACATCTACTATAACACAAAATATGTGATTTAAAAAATACAATAATACAAATTATTATCTCCATAATTGAAAGTAGAAATTTTTTGTAGTCCAATATTTAATTATTTGTAAAATGCATTGGTGAAATGAAGATATTTATTTGGTGATTATTTCTTGATAATTTAAGCAATGACTTTGTTCAATTGCAATCTATTGTATACCTCTTCTAGAATGAGTTTCATTCAAATGAACATATTGCATATAGTTATAATATGGAAACTTGACTTCTCAAAACATTTAACACAAGTTCCCAAATAGTTGATACTTTGGCCAAGAATTATTCTCATATTTTCTAAATGACATCATCAATGCAGAGTCAAAAACATTGAACCAAAATAGCTTTCTATAAATTGATTGTGTCCAAATTCATATTTTCTCCCTAATGCTTTTTCTTATCCATTCATGTAATGAACTCCCTGTGGTCCCCATCTTTGTACAACCTTGCAATCCATGCAATATTACTGTTCACATGAGAAAAAATTGGATCTTAATCTAAAAGATATAATTTCTTACTGAAGTTAGTTGATATGTAATTAGACCGCTTTCCTTTCATGTAATAAACAATCTCCAAAAACTTATGTATCCAATTCTTCATTAAGAGTCATGTAAAGATTAACCTGATGCGATATCAATGTTCTTTGAGGTTATCATAATAGAATCAATGTTCTTTGAGGTTATTTTGTTTTCTCTATGGAAAGATAGGAATGCAGTTTTATTCACTCATAGTTTTTTGGATGTTAACATTGCAATGTACACTAAGGCATGCATTTGTAACAATGTCATTATGCAGATACAGGTGCAAGCTAATAAAGTTGCCCTGGAGGTTGCCCACTTATAGGAATTGTTAAACCACTGAGGCAATGCTCCTTGTACCATTGCCAAAGTGCCTCCGGATGCCTCGGCTGATGCCTCCTCGTCTCGCGGTCGCTGTTCCAAATGCCAGTCCTCTGGTCACCATTCACACATGTCGCGCTCCCAGGGTCCCCGCCACTGCTCTCCCAGCAGTGGTCATGGTGGTTGGAGGCATCGTTCTGCTTCCCCATCACATGGTGGTTCTGGCTGGTCCCCGACTCCCCCCCCTGGGCGGGCTTCTGGCTAGTCTTCGATTCCTCCCCCTGGACAGGCGCACGCTGGCAAGTTTCCTTGGCTGGCCCTGGCAATTTCTCCTCCATGGCCAGACAAGAAGGATGCGGAGACTACAACTACCCCAGATCCTGCAGATGCTGCTGACGGCTGGACTATTCCTAGTCCGCCTCACAATCCCATTGATGCGTGGGGATTTCTAGATAAAGATGATCCTCCTCCCTCTGCTAGTACTGCCTTGGTAGCATGAGGTTGTTTTAAATGTTTTTTTTTTATGAATAGTTTATAGTTCCTGGCTGTGACCATGTTGTTTACTCCGGCTTCGGCCAATTGAACTCATTCGTGGGGTGATCTTGTATCCCCTGGCCCTTTTTTGTGAATTGTATTCTTAGTAAATTTTATTAATTGAAAAGGACTATTCATCAAAAAAAAAATTTAAAAATGGCACAAGTCAAATGAAATGTTTTCTTAACCCATTGAAACCTCTTAATTTGGTATGCCTCTACATGTAGCTTTTAGCCCTCATTTCTGAAGTGTTGTACAATGTCATTACACATTTCTAAAAATTCATTCATGGAGAGATCAAAATTGTCAATAGCTAGATTGGGCAAGTTGATTGATATTGACCCCATTAATGAGTAGTGTGAACTGCTACGTACATTGATACATTGTTGTAATACTACTTACTAAATCACACAATCCAGATCAAAGATATTTGTTAGAATTGAAATTAATATCACTTTCAATCTACCCAAAGTAAATTCATTTTATCAATTATTAAATTGATTCTTCTAAAATTTCTCTCTTCAAGAAAACCTAATAAATATATTTATAATTATACAGAATGATATTTCTAAAAAATCTAAACTAAACACTAAGGGCCTGTTTGGTTGCTGGAATAGGAGTGGAATAGGAAAAGAAAATTAGAATATGTTCTATATTCGTTGTTTGGTAGGCTCAATCAGAATTGGGAATAGGAAGACATATTCCAATTTTGCCCCTAGAATGAGCATATGTCTATGCCAAAA
The DNA here is from genome assembly GCA_028749045.1 of Cupressus sempervirens. Taxonomy (NCBI): domain Eukaryota; kingdom Viridiplantae; phylum Streptophyta; class Pinopsida; order Cupressales; family Cupressaceae; genus Cupressus; species Cupressus sempervirens. Next base: position 702,379,261 of record CM053786.1, on the reverse strand, counting down.
AATATCTATTATTGGAATAGGCCATTTCTATTCCCAGTTTGATTTTCCATTATTAAAAAAAAAATGATTTTCTTTTTTTAAATGAATTTTTTTTGAATTTTTTGAATTTTTTTTTGAATTGTTTTTTTTTTTTAAAATGTAAGTTTCTTTTAAAAAATTTTTTGAATTTTTTTAAAAAATTTTTTTGAATTTTTTTATTAAATTTTTTTTTTAAAAATTTATTGCATTTTTTTTTATTGGTAAACGGCCAAGGCCATGATAAATTTTATTAGTGAAATAATAAGTTACAATAGCTTACTCCATTCAAATGGGCACTGGTAAGAAAGAACGAAGAAGAAAACCTCCAGTCTTACCTGAGACAAATGTCCTATATTATTACAGAATTAAAAGGGGCATACCCCAGTGAACTGATGTCCTAATTAAAATTACAATTAAATTACAATCAATAAAGAGACAAGCCTCTGATAATAACAATTGCATCCAATCTTTAGAAGCAACTACTGAATGGTATATGACCAGGATCAAGTTAGCATGTTAAGAGACAATCAATCAAGAAAAAAACTAACCTACCTGCTAATAACATATAATGGTTAGGTATCATATATGGATAGCACACGAATGTTCTGACCAAGAATTCGAAGTTGGTATCATCCTTGAATAGTCTCCAATTAATAAAACCATAAACAATAATTTAAAATTTTAATAAAACTAGGAAGACCTAAGAGTAACCGAATATAAGTAGCAATACTATCTTAACCCCCTAAGCATCCATGTTTAATGATGAATATAAAGAGATAGTCCAGTAACATATATAAATTAATGAAAATATAAAACTAAAGGAAAATTCACTTATAAATCTTACCATCAAGCTACTAACCAAATACCAAAATCCCAGGGACAATAATGAAAGAATTAATAGTAGCAAAAAGTACTTTCTAATGCATATCAATATAGACTAGAAGCAATCTGGAGATGACAATTTATCTATGAATCTGAACCAAAAAACATCTTAAGACATGCATGAGCTTCAGACATGGTCCTAATGTAACTATGAATAAGTGATATGCATACACCAGAGCCTTAAACAAATCATGTTTACATCATTACGACTGAGTCTAATCCAAGTTTAAACAATTATCTCATCTAGACCTCATGTCATCCATAAGACAAAGAGTAGTAATAGAATCAATATTATCAAAGAGATCAATCTAGGTAAAACCAAACCCATATAAAATATGGAGGAAGCTTAGACCGAAATAGAGTATATCGGCATACCAGTAAGCACTATCTAGGAATATACAATTTGTACACTCCTAATGTATCGATTCATAATCAAGTTGAAAATTTTCATCTCTGTAAACCATTATATAACTTATTCACTATGGTCAGGCGCTACCTACCCTATGACGAGCTATCTAGGCAAACTCCATAGTAGGACAACAAAGTATTTAAAGCTACACATAATACAGGACAAGAGTAAGGCTAGGAACATACTAGTCATACACAATATGCCTCCTTGTAGGAAATCAAGGAGCTCTAAAAAATAAAACCAAACACTAAAAACAAAGAAAGAATAACCAAAGAAAAACAAGCTATAGAGGAAAAACTACAACAACAAAAAGACAATCGACCAAGGAGAGGCTCAAAATTAAGGAGCAAAAACCAAAGAAGAACCACAACAATAAAGAAGCCAACATAAGGGAAACAAAGCAAAAGGAGAAAAATCCAAAGGGGGTGAAGCCAAGAAGCCAAAACAAACACAAAAAATTGGAAGAACAGCAAAACCAAGCCAGACCTAAAAACCCCAAAAGGAGGGGGCACACCTAGCAACCATACCTAGCAAGAACAAAGAAAAAACAAAGAAACCAAAGGGTTAGAGAAGGCCAACCAAAAACACTAGCAACAAAAAACCGAAAACAAAAGGGATCAATAAAAACAGAGAAGACAAGGGAAGGAAAAAAGGAAAGCCACGAGCCTAGATCAGCTTGGAAAAACCCTAAATTTACAACGAACAAACCAGAAGAATGACCTGCCCAACTATATAGAGACATACCAGACAATACTAAACCAAAATCAGACCCATGAAGAAACCTACAAAGGAGGGCCATAAGGCTATGGTAAATCTGAGAAAACTAGCGAGCGACGTTCTAGTACTACCATCTAGGAGATTGTAATATCTTCCACTAGCAATCCTATGCTACGTTTGGAACCCTCACATAGGAATAAAAACAATTCATAAAATAAAATACATGTTTCTTGGGGTCTAAAAGATTCCATACATTAAAGGAAGTTGCAAGAACATAGATTGAACAATAACCATTGCAATATAGATTCAACAAAGCTCTCCAAAATAACATTTCTTACTTAAGAGATAAAACAATCCTAAATACTTCGACGCCAAATCCTTTCACAACCCAAGAGAAACTATCTACAACAAATAACCTAAATGATGAGCATTAGAAATATAAACCTTCATAGTGAGTATTTAACCAGTGAGTGCCATCCATTAAATATATCAAAGTTAGTTACCATCTAGTATATATATAATTCAAGTTGTTAACAATATCAAAAGGTATGTCTTGGAGGTTTAATACAGAGCTTTACTTAGATTATATAAACATATCAAACTAAGAGTCTAAAACGGAGAGACATAAGCTTACTAACAAAAATGCTACTTATGCATAACCATAGAACCCTATGCTATTACTTCTGACTTGAGACGATAATTAAAATTGAGCTAGACCCCTGCCTTCCTTCCAGTGTACCATGATAACATCTGTGATGTCACTAAACTACTCCACCAAATAATTGGGGGGATTTCAAAGTCGAATTTCCCTCTGCTGGTATTTTCTATGTTTGGAGTGCTAAAGTCTAGATCATCAAAATTGTCGAATGCTACACCTGGCTGAATATAGGCTTTGAAGATACCAAGATAATTGGTGAGCCATACCACATTCTCTTCAGCTATGATTCCTTGCCAGAAAAGGAGGAAGTGTAGACTGGCCTCCATTTTAGTCCATTCTCGAGAGAATGTCATGTTCTCCCAAATAACCAAAGATTGATGACGAGGAGCAGTGATTAAATTTGGGTGACCTATAGGGAGATTCATGTATTTTTTAGGCAAGGGTATTCGAGATTTTCTATCAATGCTATATACTACTTGATCTAAACCTTTCCTCCAAGTGAGGACAAACAGATCACGACAAAGCCTTATAATATCATCCACAAGTACTTTGGCTCTAACTAGGCAGCCAATGAATGTTCCAATGATATTGATGTTTGTTCTCCATGTGTATTCATAGTCAAATATTCCCTCACCCAAAGTTTTGTTGATTGCAAAATGGGACAAGTCATCCACCAGGTATAATATGTGGTTCCACCTTTTTGGTTTCACTACCCTAGAGAAGGCCATGGTTTGGTTCTCAGATGCATGATAAAGGACCACATTGGACTCCATGCTTAGAGAGATCAGTGTAAACTATTATCCTGATAATCAACACCTCGAAGTAAAGCCAGGAAACTACTAGAAAAGAGCATGTGAACTATTGTTGCTAAATCGCAAGAGCAGGGTAGAAGATTTTAAAATAAGTGCTAAGTACCCAAGCTTGTGAATTATCATAATGGAGGACATAATAACATGAAACTCCAGGTGATCGATCATATGTGACTTATGCCATAATGATGAGAAGGTACCAAGACCTTTCAACTCGAATAAATGATGCAAGTTGATGAGCCAGAGTCAAATTTTAATGGAGAACTTAAGATGTGGGGATGATATATAAACAACCACACAATGATCGCAGGTTATGCTATTAAAGAATTAAACGAGCCTAAGAATAAAGGTTAAATTAAATAAGTATTAAAATAATGGATTATAAAAGATTCAATGAGAGAGAGTGTAACCTTTGTTTACTAATAAGGAATCAACTCCATCAGCTCCCGAATTAGCTAATTGATCTGCGAGATGATTGCCTTCTCTATATATATGATTGATTCTATAATCATCTAACTTCTCTAATTGGGAGAGGACTACTTCTAATTGAGAATTAAGGACCCAATTAGGAGTTGATCTTTTTCTAATAGCATTTAAAATAATTTGGGAGTTGCCTTCAATAATGATTTTAGAGAGGTTAAGCTTATGACATAACTTAATTCCTTGACAAAGTGCCTCCAATTCTGCTAAATTGTTAGAGGTAGGGTGAATTGACTTTTCTTTTTTGGCAATCCAAAGCCTACATTATGAATGATGCATCCAATGCTGGCTATACCCAAATTACCCCTTGCTGCCCCATCAAAATTCAATTTAACCCAAACAACAGGGGGAGGCTCCCATTTACAATTTTTCCTAGCTTCTCTATTACCCTTAGAGTAGAATAAAGGTGGATTTATCAAGTTAGGCAAAAATTTCTTCATGATGCCATCCCAATTAGAGAATGAGCCTTCCTCTAATCTCAACTTCCTCAAATAAGAATTAGTAGTGTCTACAATACTAGCTTCTATTTTGGAAATAAGAACTTTTGATTTAAGTTCCACATTACAGAAGATCCGATGATTTCTTTCCTTCCAAATTTCCCAAATCAGAATACATGGAGAAATATTCTAGAGCTTACTATACACACCTTTGACATTGTTTGAAGGCCATCCCATAAGCAACTCAAAAAATGATTTTGGGAAAGGTGAAGACCATCCAAACTTTTTCCTGGGCCACTCCCAACAACTAAGGGAAAAGGGGCATCGATACAAAAGATGATCTGAGTTTTCAGAGCTTTGTAGACAAAGAACACATCTAGAGGGGCCCTGAATGACAAGGGTATTCAATCTTTCCATTGTTGGAATCCTATTTTGAATCGCAAGCCAAAGAAAGAATCCTACTTTCGGAAGGTAGGAGGGATCCCAACAAAGGTTTACTGGGATATCCACTGATACTAACCTATTAGCTCCAAGAATTTCCATATATCCACTTTTGACATTATACTTCCCATCATTAGATGCTGCCCAAATTAAAGAGTCTCTTTCGTTAGATTGCTTAAGTTCCCTATCCTCCAGGATTTTCTTGAAATAATTAATAGACTCATCATCCAAGTCTAATCCTTGAGGATATTTCCATTTCCAAACAAGGGAACCATCCAAGTTTGACAAAATCCTATAGTCCTTAACTTTGTTTCCCCACAACTTGGTTAACCTGTTTTTGAGAGTCAGAGGGATCTTAAAGGTAGAAATTGGAGGCTTGCCTTCCCAAGAATCTTCCCAAAAAAGGGCCTCATCACCAGTCCTAACATTCCATGTAAGGAACTTACTAATCAAATGGTGACACTTGAGCATGAAATTCCAACATTTTGAACCTTTTGGCGGAGAGATAATTCTAAAAAGTGAGAGTGTGTGATCTACATTAAGGTATTTATTATAGAGAATCTTAGCCCATTTATGGTTACTTTTGTGGTAAAGTCTCCAAATTAGCTTTGCCCCTAAGGCTTCATTTTGCCATTGGAGGTATTAATTCCAAGACCTCCTAATGCCTTCGGTTTAAATATGTTTTCCCACTTGATAAGGGCCAATTTGTTATCATTTTCCCGGTCATTCCAAAGGAAATTCCTCATCTTGGTTTCAAATTTTCTAAGATTTCACTGAGATAGAGGAAGGCACGAAAGAGGATAGGTCAGATAGCCAAGAGGACTACACTGATCTTTGTGCATTTTCCTGCCTTTGTGAGCCATCTATCCTTCCAATAGCATAACTTAGAGTCCAATTTCTCTAAAGTGTTTTCCCAAACCTTACTTGATTTTAAACCTTTCTAGAGAGCTATACCCAGATATTTGCATGGAAAGGTTCCTTTCTTGAAACCCATAATCCTACAAATCTGTTGTTCCATCTCAGGCTTAGTGTTCAAGAAGAAAATATCTGACTTAAGGTCATTGACCTTTTATCCTAAGGCTTCCATATATTTATAAATAATGCTTTTGAGAGCACATGCTTCTGAGACTGTGCTCTTCCTAGGAAGGATAGTGTCATCGGCAAACTGTTTGTGGATTATATTGGGCAGATTTTTAGTAATAGTAATGCCCGATATTCTCTATTTTTTATATGCATCGGTCATGGCTCTCCCAAAAGCTTCAGCCATGATGATGAAAAGAGAGGGGGATAAAGGATCCCCCTATCGGAGACCTCTTGAAATGTCAAAAAATCCTTCTGGGGTGCCATTGATGAGAATAGAGATTTTTGGAGATGAGATAAATTTGAAAATTAAACTGATCCATTGGTGAGAAAATCCAAAAGCTTCTAACATCTTACATAGAAACCTCCAATCAACCATATCATATGCTTTTTGGATATCTAATTTCATTAGCATACATGCTTCCTTATTAAGACCTATGGAGTGAATAGTCTCTTGAATGGTAATGATACTATCGAGAATAGATCTGCCTAGCATGAAGCCAGTTTGTTCCTCAGAGATAATCTTAGGGAGGATCCCTTTCAACTGGTTTCCTAGAACTTTGGAGAAAACTTTATAAACTGTGTTGCACAAGGCTATCGGTCTATAATCTACTGGTAGTTTAGGATTAGCCTTTTTTGGGATCAATGTGATAAAGGAGTTATTAATTTTGGAAAGAAGAGAGCCTCAATTTCTGGAGGCTTTGATAGCTTTCCAAAGGTCTATACCTATTATATCCCAACACTTTTGGAAGAAGAAGGCTTGGAATCTATTTGGTCTTGGAGATTTGTCTAGATTCATGTCGAAGACCACTTTCCTAACTTCTTCTAAAGAGATGGGTCTGTTAAGAAGTTTTTTTATCTTCTTGGGTAACAACTTTTAGGATAACTTTTAGAAGACCAGACTGCGAATAGAGGTTAGAGCCTTTCTGATCATTCAAAATATCCTGGAAAAAATTTACAAAGATTTTTTCTATTTCTCCTGGTTTTTCAGTAAAGGTGCCTTGCTGATTCTTTATGCGCATGATTTTACTCTTAGCTCTATTATATAGGGTTGAATTGTGAAATTATTTTGTATGATGATCACCATCTGCCAACCATCTTTCTCTTGATTTCTATCTCCAGAAGGTTTCTTCTTTGGAGAGTATTGCTTCCTACTTGGCTAACAGTTCATTTTCTAGAAGATAGCTTTGGTTGTCCATGCCCTTGCTGATAACTTCTAAGATTAAATCTTTAAGTTGATTTTCTATGTCCAACTGTTCTTTGAATATGTTGTGAAATTGTTGTCTGTTCCATAAGGATACATTCCTTTAGCATCTTTAGTTTATTAATGAATACAAACATTTTGGAACCTACACAACTATCTTGAGCCCACTATAGTTTAACATTATTGAGAAATTTTGGGTCAAGAAACCACATCTTCTCACATTTGAAAGGGTTTCTAGCTAGCTTGAGGGGCTCACTGAATTCGAATCTAACAAGAAAATGATCAGATCCAACAATGGGTAGAATTGAGGACTGAAAAATTAAATTGTTAACATCCAATTCACCTTTAATCATAAATTTTTCTAGTTTTTTTGCGATGTAGGAAAAGTCCTTTCTCCTATTGTTCCTCATGTAGGTACCATTATTGGTAGGAATATCAATTAAGTTATGCAAAGTGCACCATTCTTTAAAATCTCTAATTTCTTGAGATAGCACTTGAGAGCCTCCTATCTTCTCATTAATATCCAGAATCATGTTAAAGTCACCTCCTAATATAATGAGTTCATTGACTTGACTATCCAAGAGTTGACCAATTTCATTCCATACTACTTGTTTATCAGTATTGTTAACTAGACCATACACATTTATAATGTGAAATTCAGATGTGACTTTAAACTTTGAACCTTACCGCTAATCCAATTGCTTGAGCAATTAAGGATTTTAATATTTACCTTCATTGGGTTTCAAAGGATGCCCAGACACCCAGAAGCCCCTAGAGATTCCTGAAACACAGAACACCAGACTCCAAGCATCCTACTAGATTTATCTATTTCTAATGAATTTAGTTTAGATTCCTAAACAAGAATAACATTAGAATTAAAATATTTGAGGTTATGTTTTAATAACATCTTTTTGCTAGGGGCATTGAGGCCCCTAGCATTCCAAGTGGTGAGCTTCATACCTATGCGAGAAGGCACTTCCTCTTCCCATTATGAAAGAGATGATCTAACTTCTATTGATCCTTGCTAAGGCCTTCTGATTATCTAAGTTCCTTTAAAGACTTCCTTCCTCTTTTGCCTTTCATTTTACCACAACATGGGGATTTAGGCCCTTCTTGTGACATATGGATACCAAGCTGTTCCAAGTTGTCTTCTATTGTCTAAACTATGTCTAACTTGCTTGTTGGCTGCTATTCCTGAATCTCTGAGTTACTTTCTAAAATAATTTGATTGGCAAGATCCAGTTGTTTTGGAAATGTTGATGCTAAACCTTCCAGTTGAATGTTAATTATATCTCTTCTAAGATCTTCACATGAGTAGTTCTCACCTCCCAATTGAACATTTTTTTGAATAAGTTCCTCCTTTTGAGATGTCAATGACTTATCAATGTTGTCTGGACAAAATACTTGGACCAATTCATTAGTAAGTTGTTCCATCTTTTCTTTTTCAACTTCTATCAAATCTATTTTAGCATTAGAGGAATCTGAGGGGCATTCCTTGTTCAGAAATTCTTGAAACTCTATGACTGGTAGATCATTTGTTTGTGCCTTTCCTTTGTGCACCTGTTGTATCACACTGATTGGGATGAAAGGAGAACTGCTTGAAGCAACAGGAGTCTACCAAAATTTACTAGGCATTCTGGGTAGCTTCATCAAATTGTCTTTCTCCAGAGGTCGAGTTGGATATGAAGAGTTAGGATTCTCTTGTTGTTCTTTATCACTACATGCCCTACCTAAGGTAAATAGCATATGGTTCTCCATCTCCTCTAGATGTCTTGCTTGACTATCCTCTAAAGATCCTTCTTGATGAGGAGTAGATGCTACTTTCAAGTGAGTATCTTCATTTATTAGGTTTGCATAGCTTTTTGAGCCTTTTCCATAGGAAGACTCTATTGCTTCCATACTAAATTTCTCCATGTCTTGAGCCATGTTTCCTTTGAGGGTTATATTGGGGGAATCATATGTTATAACTCCCTTGTCATAACTAATTAACTCGTTCTACCTCCTTAGTGGTAAGGGATCCTTAATGGTGTCATTATCTGGATCAATTTGTGAATGGATCTCCAAATCCTCATTAGTCTTTTCTTTCCTTTCCATCTCTAGCTTAGAATGTTCATCTTTAGACATATTCTCCTATTCTACACCTTTGATTGCATGTTTTTTTATCGAATTGGATGGCATCTCTATGCCTCCTAAAACTTTGTCTCTATCTATCTATTGTTGTTGTATGGTATTTCCAAGTCCATCTCTGTTTATATCCTTACTGGCCTTATTAGCTTCCTTTTCCTTCTTTCCCTTATGTTTTTTATGGGTCTTGCCTTTCCCATTAGCTTTAGATTTACCTTTGGAGTCCACGACTATTACTGATTTAAGTCTTGCTTCATTGTTTAGACAATCTTTCGATCTTTTACTAGTTTTGTCTTCAATATAGAGAAATTCTTCTTGAGCATGATTATTTTTATTCATCAAAGGGGATCTTTTCCCTCTGAGATCCTTGATCCTTTTGTTTTTCATTATCCTCAACCAAGGAAATTTACTTCTAAAATCAAAAGTGAGAGGAAGGATCTTGGGCATAATTTTATGAAGATCATCAAATTTTAAAATATCAACAATTTTTCCTTTATATATTTGGAAGTTAATATCATATGATCTCTTGTTAGTGATAATTTTATTTTGAAATTCCATAGGATGATTAAAATTAGTGTTAATGAGAATTTTCAACAAAAGAAAGATGCATCAATTCCTCTAATTTTACCTATAGCAGATCCTATAGAATTAATTATATCTACTTGACATAACTCTAGAGGTAGAGAAGGCATAATGAACCATGAGGGAATCATGCATTCTACCTTCTCTATATGAAAGTCAAGTGAACATTCTATGAATTTGACACAATGACCTTTAAAAAAGCATTCAGAGACTAAAATGAACTCTCTTTTGATAGACTCTTCTTCACATTTTAGAAATAAAATCCTATCCGAGTAGTGAAAAATACTTACCTGGTCCTCACAGTTTTCCTCCCACCAATCGGATAGAAGAAGGACATCTTTCATACGACCATTCTAGATTGCAAAAATTCCTTTCTTGAGGCATTCATCCTAGCCAGAGGATGTTTTGCGGATCGAAGTTGGAGAGTTGTTTGTTCTCCGGCGATGTGGGGGAATATAGGAAGATGGAGAAACTAGTTTAGATGAAGGCCTATATAATTGTAGTGTTGGGGGAGAAAAGCTTAACAACTGGCAGAAATCAGGGTTTGCATATTTCATGAGATTAAAAATCCAAATTTGATTATCTAAGAGCTCGATGGTGAAAAATGAGTTAAGCGATGGGATTTTAGGTAAACCTATGAACGCAGGATGAGCGTCCGAAATTGTTTCCCTACCAATGATATCATTTTGATGCAGCTGATGCCCTTTCGTCCATAGCTAGTTGAGAGACTCACCTGCAGGTTCTTCAAAAACCGCAAATTTGTTAGTCATTGCCATTGCAAATCTGGCATCGCAATTTTTTAAGGGATCCCTGTGGTGCTGCCATTGATTTGTTGAGGACTGTCTTTCTTTATGGGTTGGAGACCTCTTCTTTTTCCTTTGCAACTATTTCTAGCTTAGATTCCTCATGGGATTGAAGTAGTTCGACATCTTCGCAAAAGAAGCAGAGTAGAGCCGTCCATATAGTTTTTTTATTTATAGCATTTTTTTAATTTTATCTATTTTTAAAAAAAATGAAATAAATTATATTTCTCATTAACTTCAATGAATTAAATAAAAATGAAAATAAATTAACCAAAAAAAATAAATTTAAAAAAAATTAAGAGAAATGTTTTTAAAAATAAAAAACTTAACCTTATTCCTATTCCATTTTTGTACAACCAAACAATGGATTAACATATTCTCAGTCAAATTCCAAGTGAACCAAACACGATTGGAATTGCCATTTTCTATTCATATTCCCCATTCCCATTCCCATTCCATTTTTCTATTCTAATTTTCTATTCCTATGCCAACAACCAAACGGGCCCTAAATGTTTTTAATGTTAAATGATTGCTTAATCAATTAATAGAGATAACTCTTGCTAATATTTTATGTTCAAATAAAACAAATAAATAACAATCTTAAATAATAATAATAATAAAAGATATATTAAAAATTAAAAATTATTATATTGAAAAGAATCAAATTGAGCATACTTAGCTATTAGGAATAAGACATAATTACATCATTCTTAGAATATGATTTAACATATGACATTTAAATATTATAACTTTTACAATTAAAAATAAATTGAAAAAATTAAAAAAATCAATTGCTAAAGAAAAAATTAAGATAAAATTGAAAAACTAAAAGTTTAAATTAATTAGTTTTTTGTTTAAAAATAATTTGTAATTTAAAAATATTAGACATTCATATAAAACTTGATTAAATTTTATCAAGCACATAAAAATAGAATACTATATACCACCCATATTGCAAAGCCAAAACAAACAAAGTAGATACCAAAAATAGGATGCTATATACCACGAATATAGCAAGCCAAAACAAACAAAGTAGATACCATGAACAACATCCATATTCCTAACCAAATTGGGGTTGGTAGCCCTTAATTCACATTGTGGAAAACAAATTAAACCCATTTGAGTAATCTTAAATATTGTAAAAATAATAGGGATATATCACATCTTAATAAAAGAAAGAAAATGACATTAGGAACATATACTTTTGTTTTAGCCAACAAAAAGTGAACATTTTTTTTGTTTTTTGATGAACAATCCTTTTATATTAATAAAAATATACTAAGATTACAATTCACAAAAAAGGGGCCTTGGGATACAAGATCACCGTGCAACAATTCACATAGCCGAAGCCAAAATCAAAAACTATTCATAAAAAAAAAACATATAAGAAGAAACCCCCTAGGCAACTAAAGTAGTGCCAGCTAAGTGGGGTGGTTCATCTCTATCATGAAATCCCCATTCATCCTTGGGGTTGGTAGGTGGGTTGGGAATGGTCCAGCCATCAGTAGCTTCATTAGGGGCCTGCTTAGCATCCTTTATATTAGGCCGTGGAGGAGAGATGGCCAATTTTAGATGAAAAGTCTAGTTTCCAAAAACCACCTACCAAGGACTAGGAAGAGGAGCCAGGGACTAGCCAGTGCCACCATGAAGCAAGGAAATTGAGCACTGCCTCCACCCACTACTAGGAGAGGGGTGCTGGGAATGCGGTGTGTGCGAGCAGCGGCCTACAGAAGTGCACCTTTGGTGGCAGCCTTTGGGGTTCAAGGCATCTGGAGGTACCCTGGAAATAGTACAAGGGGCATTGCCCTAGTGATTAAGAAGCTCTTGAAGGTGAGCCACCTCCAAGGCCACCTTGTTTTCTTATATTTGAATTTGCATCATTGCATTATTACAAATGCATTCCTTAGTGTACATATCAATATTTATATCAAGAAAACTCTGAATGAAAATAACAACATTTCTATCTTTCTACAGAGTGAACAAAATCTCCATCCTAAAGGTATGCCAGAACTAGGTAAATTTCCTTGGGATCCTGGGGGAATCTCCCAAAATAACCATGTACCAAGAAAAGGGTTCAGGCCAAAACAACTTAAAAAAATCATGAATCTAGAGCCAATAATTTTGAGCACGTTTTAAAAAAATAGAAAATATGTAGGAAAGGCTTTGGTTGGCCATAAAATGGACACTTAGGATCGAAACCCCAATATGCTTGAGCCGAGGCCCAAGGGGAAGACCTTAAAAATCTAGGCACCAAGCAAAATGGGCAATCTTGGGCTCTGTAATGGAACTCCAAATAGTGTCAAAGCATTTTCTCCATTGAGAAAGGGAAGATTGTAAATGCCATCTCTGATTGAGCGTATCCACCATCGGCAAATGGGAAGAAAGCCATCTATAACCTAGCCCTAGTTTGTAACTTGTGAAAGGAGTGGGAGGATACCACTTCCAATAATTCTACCAAGGCCAAACAGATTGGATACCCACTTTATGAATTAAGTGACCTAGAATTGCAGAAAGCAATAAGTTGAAAGTCTGACAATCTAAATGAGCAAGAAAGAATTGAACTTGCATATCTTCCCAAGATCTAAGACTCATGGAGACCCTAGACAAAAGATCTTTAGGAGTCTTGATGCCTTATTTGAAAAAATTCAGAGCACTATCATCTTGAGTCTTGGCTAGGGGAATACCTTGGATGGAAAACATGGGAGACCACCAAATGTTCTACTAGTTCAAAGAGAGTTCATTATAGAATTCATCCCCAGACTAGTAAAGCTAAGGCTTAATAGCTTCCCAAGCTTTCCATATGCTCTTGATAACAAAAGAGCCCTGTATATGTATGGGTTCTCACATGATGAGAAGGGTTTAAAAGCTAATATCCTTCCATGTAGATTTGTTAACAAGAAACCTAGAGGAAATGCAATGCCAAACCAGAATCTTTCAGGCTTCATCTCTAGTGATGGCACGAATAATCAATTTGGCACATAGATAAAGGCCTTGCTTCTAAGTAGAGAGAAGGCCAAGGCCCCTAGACTCTTTATGGAGACAACAAAAGTCCCAAGCAACTTTGTGAAATCCATGATGATTAGAACCAGAAGCTTGAAGAAAATCACAGAGCAACCACTCTAATTTTTGATAAGAGGCTTTTGAAGGAGCCCAACAAGAAGAATAATAGACATGTGTATCAACAAGAACTTTAGAGAAAATCTAGAATTTTCTCACAAGAGAAAATGGTTTTGTAAGCCAAAAATCTAGCTTCTTAGTAATCTTGGCAAGAACAACATTCCATAGATCCACTAGTGATGCTTGAAAGGAAAAAGGAATGCCTAAAAAGTGGAAAATCTCCCTGTAAGTGATCCATTTCCATTCAAACTAGTTAAGCCAAGGAGATGGAAAAAAATTAGTGATAACAAAGCATTTTATGCCACTGAATAGCAGAGCCAGAGGCTTGACAAAAATTTTCAAGGAAATTCAAGGCATTATTGATTTTTTCTTCATCCTCCAAACGAGTGAGAAAGGAATCATCAACAAAATTCCCATTGACCAACTAAGAAGTTGATTCTGGTAAAGAGATGCCATGAACCAAACCAACCCTTTAGCAGTAAGAACAAAAAGTGTCAGAGCCCAAGGGTGAACTTTCCTAGTGGAATAGAAGAGCCCAAAGATGTTAGATTGGGAGTTATTAATGGTAATGCAAGTATTAACATCTCCAAAGAGCATCTCCATGGATTGCAGGAAATTGGGAACAAAATAGAAATTAAGAGTATTATGTCAAATCAATATAGATCACAAATAATGGGAGATAAGGATGGTATTTAAATCAAAGTGAAGGAACTATAAAATATGTATATTTATATTCTCATTAAGAAGCAAAGAGAGAGGCAAAGATTCTATATAATGATGCCAAGAACGCTGGTGGAGTGAGATAGCAGGTAGGGGACATTACATTATGACACACTACAATGGGTGTAAAAATGTAACATCATCATATATGATATTTTAGGGTACAACAGGGACTGGAGAGTCATATTTGATTGGCACCATCAATAAATATCTCAATCAAGGAGCACTACCTCATCATTGTCCAGTTCTACTAATAGTATTGATAGGAGTAACCACATACAACATAGGTGGATCAATAGTACATTCAAAATTAAAAATTCCAATAAATAATTTTTCTTAGTTGAAGGAACATGTTTGACAAGTTTTCAAGAAGAAATGATCCATGTAAGATATATATTGATAGATGAAATGATCTTTACTAGAGAAATTTTTCTTGAAAATATTGACTCCCGGCTTCATCAAGCATTTCCTCAAAATGCAAATGCTAATTTTGTAGGTTAGTTTTTATTTTCATATAAGTTTAAATAATTAGTAAAAAAGATTTTTTGATATTTATATAATTTCAAACAAACTATTATTTCATTGAATTATTTTTAAATTTTTTAAAATTTTTTTTAGGAATTTCAATGATTTTAGTTGGTGACCTCGGACAGCTCCCTCCGGTGAGTGATGAAGTTGCATATGACAGTAGGAGGTAGGCAAAGATCTTATGGGAAGAATTCAAAATTATAATATCACATTGGAAAAGGTGTATAGACAAAATGGAGAGGATTTGATACAAACAAAATTTCGTCAATTGTTAACAAATCTTAGAGATACTAAACCAACAATTGATGATTGGAGATTACTAATGTCACGAGACAAAAGTAACATTTTTCTAGTAATAAATACAAATTTCGATAATAATGTTGACCTATTTTCCACTAATGAGAATGTTTCGATATAAATTGCATTCACTTAATGAACCTATTGTACATGTTGTTGCTACAATACTATCAGATTTTGGTGTGATTGATGGCAATTCAAGTGATGAACTAGCTATGGAATTGTTAATTTCAAAGCATCCAAGAGTTATGTTGACTTCTAATTTATGGATAGAAGTAGGTCTTGTTAATGGCACTTTGGGTTATGTTGAGGAAATTGTCTACAGGCTAGGAAGAGCACCATGTGAACTATCATTGGATGTCATGATGAAATTTGACAACTACTCTGGTTTTCCATTCAATAATGTTGATTCGAAAGTAGTACCTATTTGTGTTGTACAAAGAGGTTCTACTATGCAAATACCTTTGAGATTGGTTTGGGCATTGACAATACACAAATCTCAAGGATTGACACTTGAAAAGGCAACAATTGATATAAAATCACTACAAGGTTTGAGGATAATGCCACCATTTTCTTATGACCAATATGAGAAAATGAAAAATGAGAAACAACTAGAAAAAAGAAAAGCTGAAGAAAGAAGACTTAAATTATTAGAAGTAAATCTATAGTAGCTAATATTTTATCAAATGCATATGAAAAATATTCTCAATGCATCTAATTGTAAATAAATATATTTAGCTTACGTTGTGGAAGTTAATCATTCTTAATTAAAATTGTATAAAATTTTCCATTATTATTTTTAGATTACTATGAAAAGTGACTAAAGTTAAATGTACATGTGATATTTGTTTAAAATGATATCATTGAATCTAAAATTTCAAGATAAATTTCTCTCTGAAAGAGATAATTGAATCCTATTTTGATGTTTATTATTCTCATTTTGCATCAATAGTTTTTTTGTAGTGACTATGTTTCGAGTGTCAAAGCTATATGTACTTCGTATTGATTGTTAATGATTACATCTATGTTTTATCTCTATTATTATTATTATTCTTTCTTCCTAGACATTTGAAGGAAAATAATGTTAAGACAGAATAATTAAGGTTGAAGACTCATTTGATCGTATTGATCTCCAAAGAATCCATCTTGAGGGAAGAACAAACAATTTATCTTCAAAAAGGCCTAGAAAGATCGGTCAACATGATGAAGATAGTGATTCTACTTAGAATATTTAACTTTTTATTATTTTCTAAAACAATGTTATCATGATGTTAAAATAAAATCGGTGAACATTTCAAATCTTTATATAAGAAGTATATATTTAGTTGAAAAAAAAATCATTATTACTTGGATTGACATATGTTAAACATCAAATTCATTTTTAAAAATATATATATTTTAAAAAAAAAATTCATCTAACTAGAAAGTTTAAACATTTCTTCTTTCAAAATAAAAGATTACAAAAAAAGTTTTCATTTTTCATATAAATTGGCGATTTGTTTTGGAAATATCATATATTGTAATGGATTTATCTATTTATATCATTGCTATAGTTTTCTATTAAATTTTATTTTCTTCCTCAAAATTGTATAAATTGTTCAATTTTAATTATTTGAGAAAAATAATTTAAAATGGTAGTTAATAATATTTATGTTGCAAATCATGTAGTCACTTTACATTAGATATTTCTATAAATGTCAAACTTATTGTTTTTATTCATCCCATATATATTGGAAATGTGTACATTTGATATATTAAAGTTCTATAATGTATACTTTTTTGTTAAAATAAGAAAAGTGTATAATATTTTTTATACGCATTTTTAAAAAATAAAATATATGGATTTCTCAACATAAATATTTTTCTTTATTCTGAATCATTCTTTCCACTAAATGCTTGTTCTATATTTTTCTTATTTACCCCATATAATATATAACATATAATAAATATTAGTTTTCATTTTCTCATAGGAGATATTATAATGAATCACTCTAAAAATGAGTAGAAAATCATTATGCCAAGTCCAATATTAATCATACCTACAATTACTTTTTATTGTATTGTTTTAATTATTCATGTTTTATTATTATTAAATAAGAATATATATAAAGTATAAATTTAAAATATAAAAATAATAACTCTAATATTACCTTTTAAGTATTTGAGTAATAAAAAATAAAATGATATAATATAACTTATTGTTTAACTAGATCAATACATGATTATTATCATATAAAGTGTTTTAAAAATGTCTAAATTTTGGCATATTTATAGGTTTGGTATATTTATAAATTTTAATGTAAATACAAAAAAATCTGTTAAGAGTTCCTATCATTAAATTCTTTTAGGTCTACCCTTAAACTCATTCCTAACCCAAATTTAAACTTTAATTCTATAGTCTTATATAACTTTGACTTATCATCATAATTGTGAATGAAATTAGATTCTATCCCTTTTCATAATTGAATACTAGAACAAATTACAAATTAAACCTAATGTTAAATATCATGTTGTACCCTTGTGGTAAACCAAATCTTATCAATGAACATGAAATGTAAATTAAGTCTTCCCCTTTTCAGAATTGAATATTCAGACACATTATAAACTATATAAAAATATCCTGTTGCACCCAAATCATAAACAAAGTCTTTTCATGGCATAAAAAAAAGTTCTATTTAATAGAGACCATGCTGACTCAAGAATCTTAATGCTACTAGTTATGTATATATATATAAAGAAATCCAAGAGATATCAAGAATTTAATTTACTTCAAAAGTTACCTTCATGTTAAAAAATATTATATAAATATGTAACATATATATATATATAGCTAGTTATAAATCAATAATAGAACTAAATATTTCAATACGTATAATATTCATAGCAAAATAAACTTGAGTTAAAATAATATTGTAATCTATTATTAATTCTTCAAAAAAGAGGGGTAAAAATTAATTAAGACAGAAACAACAAGGAGAGCTCAACAAGGTTCTCTATCCTGAGCAACAAGTTCATCAAATTCTTGCACCATCTCAATGAGAAATTGCCCCCTATCTATAATGTTCCAGCCCGAGGCATGACCAGAAGCCCATTTGGCCAAACAATCAACAGTTGTATTCCATTCGTGAGGAATGTAAGTAAACCTAATGAACTCAAGAGAGGTACAAAAGAGAAGAGTTTGATTAACAATAGTAACTAGCTACCAACATCCCAAAGCTCCTGTGAGGAAAGCAAGTTCACCACCACTTGGGAGTCAAATTCATAGATAATTTTGCATCATCCCTGCAAACAACACTATTCCATAACATATAAAATGGCCTAAACCTCCATGAGAATGTTAGAATAGTCACCTTATGCACCAAGAAAAAGGATTTAATCTCACCAGAACTACAACAAGCCACTCCCCCAATATCAACAGGGCCTAGATTCCCCTAGGAAGAACTATCAGTGTTAATTTTTAGAGCTCCATGGGGAGGAGAAGTCCAATGCCCATCTTGATTCACCCATCCTTTTCTCTATTGCCAAGGTTTCTTGAGCACTCTTTGATACCATTGAGCTATGACCCCATCCTGAAGATGAAAATTGAGGCAATTACATATAGCAAGATCAACTAGATGCATATCCCCATCTAGCGCAGACTTTATTTGAATAGTTTCCTGAACATAATGCAAGATCTTCCACCAAATATGCATAACACCAATCTAAACATCTTGGGAGATTCGACAATTCCTCTCCAGCCAAATATGCAAGAGAATGAAAAATGGGCCAACAATCCAAGCAACATGGAGAGGAGAAGACTTGGAGGGAGCACAACCCAAGCAAGCTTAGAACTCAAGAAAAGAGGAAGCATGCCTACAAGAGAAACCCCAAGAACTCCACCAAATGTTCCATAATTGATTAGAAAAGGAGCAATGAAAGAATAGAAATGAGACAAACTCCTCCCCATTACCACACAAAACACAATAAGAGGGCCCTGAAATGAACATTTATAAAGATTATCCCATGTAAGACAAAGGTTGTGAGCCACTACCCACATGAAAAAATTACCCTTGGACCAAGATACTTTGTTCCAAATTTGCTTCCACCAAGGGACCTCAGCATCCCAGAATAATTGTCTAGTTATCCCTTGATACCTAGTAGAGACATGATATTTACCAGACAAGGTACCTCCCCAAGCCAAAACATCTAGTCCTAGCAAAAAGGAACACTCCCTAGAGGCCAAAATCAAAGAAAGATCCTAATGATCTGCCTCTATGCCTCCAGGATGCCAATCAAAAGAGTGCTTCCATCTATAACCAACAACAAGTCCTAATTGATAAGGAGTTATAATGAACCACTTTATCCCATCTAGTAGCATGAAAAGAATCATAGAGAGTCTGAAGATGAGGTTGCATGATAATATGGATGGGAATCCATACCAAGCATCAGACCAAAACAAAGCCTCAAAGCCTCCCTTATAATCTAGAATAGACCTCTCTTGACTAACACAACCCCAGTCTTTAGAGTATGCCAAACCATACAGCCGTGACCTTCAAGAGGAAGTGCATAAATAGAGCAAGGATCAACACCAAAAAAATATTTATGGGTGATAATATGAGCCCAAATTTGATGTTGTCCAAAGCACCATCGCCAATAAAGCTTAGGAGCCAATGCTTGAGTACTCAAGGGAGTTGATCAAATACCAAGACCACCCTCCTTTTAGGCCTACAAACAGTCTCCTATCTAATCAAACTCCATTTAGCACTATGCAAATTACCACTCCAAAGGAATTTCTAAGAAAGGGCATCAAACTCCTTGAGAAAGTAAACAAGAGCAGCTTGAACCATGCTTCTATAAGTAGGAAGAGCTTGAATAACATATTGAAGAAGATTAACCTGAGAAAAAATAGAATGCCATCTATGAGTCCAATAATTTACCTTATCTTGAAGCTTGGTAATCATATTTTTCTAGAAGAGTTGTGGTTTCCTAGAATAGTAATAGTGATGCCAAGATAAGTCAAAGGAAATGACCCAATATGAAACTATAGGATATCAACAATCCTTTGTTGAATAGAATCAAGAGTTTTAAAAAAGTAAATGGAAGATTTGTGCTCATTAAATTTTTGGCCTGAAGCTAGCAAATAAATTTCCAAAGTATGTCAAAAGGCTTCAGCTTCCTTGATCCTAGAAAGACCCACAAGAGCACAATCATCAACAAATTAAAGGTGAGAAAGAGTATGTAAACTATTACCCCATCGCCACCCCTAAATAGAATTCTGGGACATGTAATACTTAATGAATCTACCCAAGCCCTCAACCTTGATGATGAAAAGATAGGGGAAGAGAGGATCACCCTAGTGGAGACCTCTAGAGGCATAAAATAGCTGGGAAGATTGACCATTAAGAATAATTAAAAAAAAGGCAGAAGTAACACAACTCATAGTCCAACTCACCCAGTCAGAGCTAGAGCCAAAGGTAAGAAGAATATTCCTTAGGAACTCCATTTAGCTATATCATAGGCCTTAGCCATATCTATCTTAACAAACATTGATCTCTCCCTTGAGCTAGCCATAGAGTGAATAGCTTCAGTAGCGATAACCACCCCATCTAAAATTTATCTTCCAGCAATAAAACTTCCTTAGAGATAATAATGGGGAGCCACTTTTTAATTCTCTCCACAATCAACTCAGTAATGACTTTGTAAACCACATTACATAAGGCAATTGGTTTAAAAAACTCCAATTTATTAGCCCCCTCTCTTTGTCGAATAAGAGTCAGGAAAGTAGAATTCAATGCCTAAAGCATCTGCTTGCTAGAATACAAGTCCTTAACCATCTTCAAAAAATCATGATTAATGATGCCCCAAAATTCTTGAAAGAACTCAACTAGAAAGCCATCAGGACTAGGAGCCTTTCCCTTAGGCATACCAAAAACCACCTCCTCTAGCTCTTTGAAAGAGATTGGTTGCATGAGATAATCATTCATTTCTTGAGTAATAAGGGAAAGAATACAAGACAAAATAATATTTTATAAACATTATCAACAAGAGGAGAGTCCTCAAAGAAGAGGGTAGAAAAGTATTGAGTAGCCTCCTAGAAAAAAGGTTGCAAGGAAGTCAGTTGGATAACTTGAGAATTGACTAATGCGGAGATATTGCTCTAATATCACCTTACTGGTGCCAATAAACTCAAGCCTTTTGCTTCCAAAAAATTTCCTCTCAAAGTTCCCACACCAGAGCATTTGACACAGGAGCTACAGGGACCTCACAGTTCTAATGTACCACAACTTGAGATGCCCCACAAGTGTTATTAGTTGTAAGTCCCTCATTTGGGAAAATTGGGTCAGAAGAGATACTAGGAGGAAAACCCTCCTCTAGAACCATACTATCCAGCACCTCAAAGCGATTAAAACCTAAATCAAATAATCTATCTTTCAAAGGCCTCTCTATCCATGCCCCTTAGCTCATGGGTGAGTAGGGATAAATCCATCCTTATCCTACATTTGAGCCTTTCCCTTGGTTTTATTATCCATCTAAGCTTGTCCTTTCCCTATAAAATCTACCAGACCACCACTATTGTCGATCGTAGAACCATCCACTCCTCTAGAAGTCAACCTGTGAGGACAATGATGTTGTAAATGACCATACTCATGACACATCCAACATCAAAAAGGGATGAATTCATAATCTAACTGCTACACCCAAGAAGAAGCCCCAAGACAAATTTCCAAAGCATCCGGTAACAGGTTATTCAAATTAATTTCAACACAAATTCTAGCAAAAGAAATAACCTTTTTATTGAGGGATTGATGTGTAATCACAATTGGCTTTCCTAGCAAAGCAATAATTTGATGGAGAATGTTTTCTCGCTAGAATTCCATGGGAAGGTGAGGCAAGAAAACCCAAACTAGCACTATTGAAGGGAGATCCTCAGCAAAATTAAATTATTATGATATGTACTTAAATCATGATATTTCTAAATAATAATAATAATTAATAATAATTAATCAAGAGTTTGTGTCTCCACCCATTTGATTGCATCCAACTCCATATCTACGAAATTGTGCTCACCTAAATTTGAGAATTAATATGAAATTACACTCACCTAAATTTTGAGAATTAATGTTTTACGAAATTGCACTCATCTAAATTTGAGAATTAATGTTTTATGAAATTTCTCTCACCTAAATTTGAGAATTGGAAACCCTATTTTTGCTCTGCTAAGGTTTCATGCGATCTTTGAGTTTCCTTGCATATGGCTCTCTGTTTGAGCTTTCCTTCTATGTCTTCCACTTGTCAAACCGCATTGACTGTGAGATTTTTTAGGCTAGTTTATAATGGCTCCAACCAGTGGTGACCCAATTGTTGATACTAGTATTCACAATGCTGCTTTGGAAAACCATGGTGCCTCCATTGAAAAAATGTCCTCACAAGTTTATCTTGAAGGTTTTTTACGAGGTAATCTTGATATTATCCTTCCTTTGAAAGGATTCTACTTATGATTAGTTAGAAAATACCTTAATAGGGTATTTTGTGGGTAGGACTCCTCTTGAAGCTATGCTCTAAGAATGGGTTAATAAGAGCTAGACTCCTCATGGAGTCTACCTTGACGCTGTGCAAAACCTTAGCAAAGGTTTTTTTCACTATGCTAACCTATTGCAAGTAGACGTGATGTTTAATAATGGTCCTTGGTCTATGCATTCTTCCTTTCTTGTTTTTCAAAGATGGTCGAGAGATTTCATCATCTATGATGATAAAAATCTTAGGGTTCCTATGTGGGTAGAGTTCCTGGATTTACCCGTGCCATGTTGGCCTTTTATTAAGTCCATTGCTAATACTCTTGGAAAAGTTCTTACAAAAGAACATGGATTTTTTTTCAATGCTCATCCTTAGAAACGCATTTGCATTGAGGTTGATATTTCCTAGGATCTTAAGGATTCTATAGAAATACAAATTGTTTCCCAAACCTTCTCCAAGAATGTGCTTTATTTGAACCTGCCCAACACTTGCTATAGGTCCCAGTTACTGGAACATAAGATTAGGGACTACCCTTTGCTTGTGCCTCAAGTTAAACCCCCACCTAAAGAGGTTCTTGCTAAATCAATAGAAGGGAAAAAGAAAGAATGGACTACTATTAGGTGCAAGGGAAAGGCACCCTTGGCTCTTAAATAGTCATATGCGGCTATCATCTTGGTTCCTCTTATCTCAATAGGACTGTAAATCCTAGCCAGTATAGGGATACAAGTGGTTTTTTGGAACCAAATCCTAGTGTTTCACAAGTTTCAAACCCTAGTTCACATGGGATTAAGGTGGTTACCATGTCCAACACCTCAGTTGTAATTTGCACCCCTCTTTTTGCTTCTTCCATAGTGACTCGGAATGTGCAACATTCTCATAGTCCTCCTGAACATGCTGAGAAACCAAAGGTGAAATTTCAAGCCATCAATCTAAAGGATCTTCCTTTTGGCTTTAACCTAGTTTCAACATTCTTGCACAATAGCTACTCCTCTCTCGAGGAAGAGGAAGATATGGGAGAATTTTCATGAATTTTTTTATCATGGAATGTGTGAGGTCTTACAAAACTCTCCAAAAAGTACTATGTCAAGGATACCCATCATAGACTTGGAAATTTAGATTTTCTCTGTATGCAAGAAGTTAAGATCTCTGGTTTCATGCTTTCTCCTGCATGTCACATCATTTTTCTAGATGGCATTATGTTTTCCTCTCAACACAATTCTAGCAAGGGTGGTGTAGTTATTGTCTTGTCACCTTGTCTTCATTCTGCTATTAGATCACACAGTTCTAACCCCATGCACATAATCATTTGGCTTTTGTTTTCCATTAACAATCATTCTTTTGGAGTCAATAATATTTATGCTCCTAATGATGTTGTGGAAAGATCTCAATTGTTAGACTAGATGGCTGACAACTTGCCTCTAACTACTTGGGTTATATATGTTGACTTCAATATGGTTGAGCTAGCCTCTGACAAAGATGGCATTTTGCCTTTCTGCTAGACAGTTGGGAAAAGGGAAGCTTGGCACTAAATGCACAATAAATTGGGCCTTTTTAATACCAATACTAACCACTGCTAGCATAATGGGGCTTGAAACACTTGGTCCAACTTTCGAGCTGGCTTTGACCTAATATTAAAGCATCTTGATTATGCCATGATTACTACACTATCATTTTTCTCCGTTTTTGAGGATCTAGATTTATCTATCATTCCTTTGCTAGATGTGACATTATCTAACCACTATTCCATTTATTTTTCTATTTCATGGCACACAACTATCCAAAGAGTTGTCAGATCTCAATTTTTTCTCAACATGTCAGTGCTAATGCATGCCTCCACTATTGCTCATATCTGACATGTTTAGAATTTGAAACCACATATGCATTCCTATACAAGGTGGATTCAGTGGTGGAATGATGTCATTACCAAAACTACTCACTTTATATGCATTTGTGGGCAACATTTGGCAGTTTTCAGAAGGCATTCTTATGAATCCACTACCACTGCTCTCAAAAAAGCTTCTGAGGCTCTGATCGTTAACCCTTTTGATGTTGATCTGCAAATTCAACTTGCCAAATCTCACTATAAAAAATAGGTTGTGATAATTATGCTGCTCAAGGGGCTCAAATCAAATCTTGCCTCCACTAGTTAGAGGTCAATGATAAAGTTTTGAAAGAGTTATTTCAGGCTCTTCAAGCCCATCATACCAATTTTGGGATTATAAAAATCAAAAAAGGCACTTTTGTTCTCTCCAGTCTCCCTAACATCCTGCAAGCATTTTTTCATCACTATGAGAACATGTTTGCTTCACAAGGAAATTTGGTTGCTCAAGAGGAAGCTCTTAGAAAGTGTATTTCTATTACTCTAAACTACCTAGCAGTTGAGCAACACACTTTCTGTGAGCAACTTCTTACCCTTCAAGACCTTAAAGAGGCAATTTTCTCCATGGAAAATGATAAATCCCCCAAGTCTAATGTATTTCCTTGTGAATTCTACAAACACCTCTGGGAGTATATTGGTCCCGATCAACACAAATTTTATCTTGAAGCCTATAATTCTAAGAGCCTAGGAGGTATTATTGTACATGGTGTAAACATGTATTCATGAGACCTTAGTGTAGAATGCAAATGGATTGATGACGAACTAAACTAAACCCAAGATATCATCATCAGAATGTAATCTCTACAAGTGTCTCATGTTTCCTTAACTACAAATGCTAAAATAGCTCTCAGACCAGCATCTTAGTGACAGTTCTAGAATGGGAGAATGTTGAAAAATAAATATGCAATGAACTAACAAGTGATAAATATGCTAAATAATGCTAAAATTGTATGAAAATGCTACAATAAGAATGCTAAATGATCTCAAAATGTGCCTATAGTGCAAATGCCTAAGACTTGGGTTCTCTTTGCTCTTGAATTCTCCTTCTATTTATAGGATTTTAGAAGGGGTTGGGGTAAGAATTTGGGTTTTACCTTTTCACTTGGTGGGTAGAAATGAAATTGAAAAGGAGCTCAAAAGTCTTGATTGGAGGCTCCATGTCATTTTCATGTCAACAAAATAGTCTCGTGAGAGACAAGAGAAGGATCTCAAGAGTCATGATTTGTGGCTAAATAAGGCTTTATTTTAGCAAAAATGTCTCATGAGAGACAAGAGAAGGAGCCCAAAAGTCATGATTTATGGCTAAATATGATTTTTATTTTCAACAAAGTATATGACTTTTATTTTCAACAAAAATGTCTCATGAGAGACAAGAGAAGGAGCCCAAAAGTCATGATTTGTGGCTAAATATGACTTTTATTTTCAACAAAAATTCCTCATGAGAGACAAAAGGAGGAGCCCAAAAGTCATGATTTGTGGCTAAATATGACTTTTATTTTCAACAAAAATGTCTCATGAGAGACAAAAGGAGGAGCCCAAAAGTCATGATTTGTGGCTAAATATGACTTTTATTTGCAATAAAAAAGTCATGATTTGTGGCTAAATATGACTTTTATTTTCAACAAAAATGTCTCATGAGAGACAAAAGGAGGAGCCCAAAAGTCATGATTTGTGGCTAAATATGACTTTTATTTTCAATAAAAAAAGTTATGATTTGTGGCTAATTATGACTTTTATTTTCAACAAAAATGTCTCATGAGAGACAAAAGGAGGAGCCCAAAAGTCATGATTTGTGGCTAAATATGACTTTTATTTTCAATAAAAAAAGTCATGATTTGTGGCTAAATATGACTTTTATTTTCAATAAAAAAGTCATGATTTGTGGCTAAATATGACTTTTATTTTCAATAAAAAAGTCATGATTTGTGGCTAAATATGACTTTTATTTTCAACAAAAATTCCTCATGAGAGACAAAAGGAGGCGCCCAAAAGTCATGATTTGTGGCTAAATATGACTTTTATTTTCAACAAAAATGTCTCATGAGAGACAAAGGGAGGAGCCCAAAAAGTCATGATTTGTGGCTAAATATGACTTTTATTTTCAATAAAAATGTCTCATGATAGACAAAAGGAGGAGCCTAAAAAGTCATGATTTATGGCTAAATTTGGATTTCTTTTAATTCTTTATATAAAAGTTGGATTTTTATTTTGTGAGAATAAATGGATTTATTGATTTAATAAAAGTTTCATTTATTCTAAAAAAAATGTCTTTTCCCTCTCTTTTTTTGAATTTCATTTTATGATTTTGAATTGCTTCTCTCCTCTTTTGAAGTTGATTTAGGTCTGATTAATTTGATAGATGATTTTCTGTTTAATTTGTGCTGATTGATCAGAATTGCAAGATTTAAGTATTTTGCCAATTTTTGGGATTCTACAAATTCCCCTCTTTGAGCTAATATCCAAAACATATTAGTTCAAAGACTCTTGATTTTCTAATTTTAGGTCAAATTTTGATGATTGGATGTCTATTAGTTGATGTCTGATTGTTGACGTTTTGATGATTTGATTACCATTGATTTGGTGATTGGATTGTCTTTGATTTGATGATTTGATTGTCATTGATTTGATGATTTGATTGTGATGTTGATTTGGTGTTGCAATAGTTTTGTTTGGATGCCTTGGTTTTGGTAGGCTTGATGTTTGAAAACTTTTGGCTGGGGTAGGACGTTTTTGATGTTTCAAAAAATTATGATGCCCTAGCTTGGTGCCCCAGTTTAATTTTTGATGCCCCGGCTTGGATGCCTCGATTTTATTTTTGATGCCCCAACTTGGATGCGCTAGTTTGATATGGATATACTGCCCCCTCAGAAATGAAATTGGAAAAATGTATGTGTGAAATAGGGACATTCCAATTTTATTTCTAAAAATGTTGATGAGAACCATTGGTAGGGAAGGTGTAGTCACAAAGTGATGGATAGAATCAATCAAGTAATGTTGATACATAGAAAAAGTGCCCCACTCAGGATACAGAGTAGGGAAAACTAACATTTCCATCTCAAGATACAGAGTAGGACAAATAATTGGTTCAAGATAGAACCATTAGTTGAATAGCTAGATGTTGAGATTTGATTGATGTAGGATGATCACTTGTGATGAAAAATTGATATCATTGTTCGGTGTTCGATTATTCAAGGTGAGGTGAGTGCTCTCGAGTGACAGGGGATCTTCGGATCAGTCAGAAATAAATGATGTAGGTTGTGTGACATAGGGTTGATTTGTGGAGCTTCATTTTATTGGCTATCATGTATGTCATTTATGATGAGGACCCTTTTGTGGTGAGACCTTCTGATGTTGATGATTCAATCTTTTTGATATATGAGACATTTGAGCTTTTTTGATGTTCGAACTTGTGTACTTGAGATATCATGGACTTATGTATGCATGTAATGGTCTGACATGATGATTATGGTAGTAGTGGAGGCAAATGTGTATATATATGTGAATGATTAATGTAGATGGATCATGAGGTAGAATAGATGGTATATTACTAATGATGTAATGAAAATATGAGTTGGTAATATGACATGACATAAAATGTGGTAAGATAGAATGTGAAAATGAAAGGAGATGGAGAATGGGAAAAGATGATGCAGTGAATCAGAGGAGATGGAATGTGGTGAAACAAGATTGTTTGAGATGTGAAAGTCGTGCAAGGTAGCAGATGATGTTGGGCAATTTGATAACGACTAGAATTGTTTGAGATGCAAAAGCCATATAATGCAATGAGTGAAATGAGAAGGTGAATGCATGAAGTGTAATGCTAGTGTGGATATTGTAATAAAGTCTATGAGAGTGGAGTGCTAGGAGCTCATCACGATGTTGATGTTGATGTTATTGTCCACTTTTTGATAACTGATCATGAAGTTGTGAACTAACATTTGTGAATTATATCTTGATTTATGTGCCAACCATTTGTTTGCAAAGGAACCCAAGATGAATATGCAGACTAAATGAATGCAACTAATTGTCACTTTGTTTTTTTAAAAAGATGCAAACTAATTGTCATCATAGAGCTTGTAATAAAACAAAAGTGACAAAGTACAACCACCACTACCTCAGCTATAGTGATATGAATACTACATCACACCAAGAAGTACTAGCAAGGATGAACAATGTACAAGAAAACATGACAACCATTAAGAACCAAAAGCTATAGTTGTAGAATAATAAAAATAGGCACGCAAAAAATCACATGCTAGTTAAAAGATCTCACTTAAGATATCTCACAAAATTGGTCAAGGTACACATGGCGTTCCATATGAGAGGAGGCACTTAGAAGTGGACACCAACAATGTGTGAAACCAAAGGATCACTAAAGCTAAAGAGTGAAAACCAAAAAAAGATCTTGACTTTATCCTGGCACCTCTAGTCAAGTACATCATTGAGGCACTAAAAGCACATGATAGCATAGGAAATCATTATTTGCAGACCAAGTGTGCTTCTAGTTGTACAAAATAGTATCGAGTTTTGTTTAGTTCTACTAGGGAGCAACTGATGTTGATTGTAATGCATTGTCATGTGTATTTTTGGTATTTCTAAAATATATTTGGATGTTTTTGTGGTTTTATTGAATATTTAAATGTTTTTGGGATTTTTGGTAGATATTTGAATGTTTTTGTGGTTTTATCAAATATTTAAATGTTTTTGGGATTTTTTGGCATATATTTGAATGTTTTTGTGTTTTTGTGATAAATGTTGGAATGGCTTGGCTCTTGTAAAGGTGGGAACAATACAATCCATAGAGGGAGGATAACCATGATTGGTAGGTGAGAATGCCTTTGTGTATATCAAGAACCATTATAGATAAGAATAAAGCCAATGTGGGGATGTTTTTCTAGGTGTGTGACAAAACAGACATTCTCGAGGCTTATGAAAAAGGCGTTTGGGCCTAAAAAGGACAGTGGGGCCTTAAAAAAGTATTTAAGGCCTAAAAAGGTGCTAAAAGGGGGAGCCAAGCTCTCACATGTATGCCTACTTATTCTATGCCCCCAGTTGTATGAGGATGAAAGAGTTTGATGGATATTTGGGCTTTCAAGATAGCATTGACATATTTGTTGAAGGGGGGGGTGTAGACTAATCGTGGCCACTGCAACTTAAATAAGATTAATGATTCGTGGAGAATTGTTGCTCTTGACAAGAGGAGGGAAACAAAGCACCTCTTGTACTATCTGCATTGTGAAGGATTTTCCAAAGTCATACAAAATGTTTTAGGACATTACTATGATTCTTCTTAATATTAACAAGGCAAGTGGGGAGTTAATGTCAAGTGTTGGATAGCTAAATTAGAAATTGATAGGAATTTTGGGGTGTTGTTGATAGGAATTGCCCCCATTTTGAATGCCTTTGGCTAGTTTTTTTAAATTATTTATTTATTTATTTAATGTTTTTGATGTTTTTCTCAAAGCTTTTAGACATAAAACCATTTGAGATGGATGCTATTGATAGGTTCTGCTAATTCTGTACCATCACAATCTGAAAGTCAGTAAGTACCAGTCCCAAAGGATTATGTGATAAGATAAGGACTGATCTAGTTGGCCTCTCATTTTCCTTTCTTTTCCCTTGCTACTTGGTTCTTAGGATTTTCTCTGAGCACTAGGTCACCAATCTGAAAGACACGAGGTTTGACCTTTTTGTTATAATGCTTGGATAATCTATTCTAATACACTTTGAGATGTTCATGTGTTGTACGCTGATGTTCTTCCAACAACTCTAGCTATTCTAGATGGGCCACTCTGTAATCCTCATCTGATAGGAAGTCTTGAAATGTAACTCTCAAGGATGGGATCTCAACCTCGAAAGGGAGAATGGCTTCACAATCATAAACCAAAGAGAAGGGTGTTGCACCTGTAGGTGTCCTAACACTCGTCCTGTAGGCCCAAAGGTTGGGGTTCAACTGTAAATGCAAATCCCTACCAATATCATTTACAGTTCTTTTGAGCATGTTGATGATGGTTTTGTCAGTAGCCTCTGCTTGGCCATTGTCTTGGGGATAATAAATTGACGAAGAATGGTGTATAATGTGAAATTTTTCACATAATTCATCAATTATTTGGTTTTTAGAATACAAGGCATTATCTGTGAGAATTGCATGAGGTATGCCAAACCGAAAAATGATATGGTTAACAATGAAAGAGGATATCTATTTTCCTGTAGAGTCGACAATCGGTGCCGCTTCAACCTACTTGGTGAAGTATTTGGTGGCGGTGATAATCCATTTATGCCCACTAGAGGAGGGTGGATGGATGGCTCTAATCAAATCAAAACCCCATTGATAAAAGGGCCATGGCAAGGCCAAAGGATTAAGCTCTAGGGCTGGTGTGTGGACAAGGTTACCATGGATTTGACATTTTTTGCAGGTTTTGACAAATCAATAGAACCCTTTTCCATGATTGGCCAAAAATAGCCCATTCTAAGAATCTTCTTTGCTAATGTGAAACCATTGGAGTGTGACCCACAAATCCCTGCATGGACTTCTTGTAGAGAAACTCTAGACTCATCCTTTTCAAGACACCTAAATAAAGTACCGTCAAGACCTTTCCTATATAGCGTATAGCCACCAAGGTGTGATGAGAGGCTTTGTGAATGAAATTTCATTTTTGGTTATGTGAGAGGTCAGATGGAATGATGTTATCACAGAGGTAAGTGCTAATGGGACTGTACCAAAGGGAATCAAGGGTGTTTAGAAGGCAAACGATAAGGGAATCAGGATGAGTAAATGCAGGTTGAACCACCTCTTCCACTAGGAACTCATACTGCTCATGCTGTTTCAGGAGCTGAAGTAAGGAGGCCAAGGTGGCCATAGCATCTGCTACTCTATTCCTTTCTTTAGGAATTTGTTCAAAAGTAATGTGAACAAAACATGCCTTGAGTGTATCGACTATATGTTTATAAGGTAACAATTTTTCATCTTTTGTCTGATAAGTATTAGTAACTTGATTGATGATTAACTAGAAGTCTCCATAAACTTGTAGGGCTGTCAATTTCCATTCCAAAGCTAGCTTGAGATCCAAGACCAAAGCTTCATATTCGACCATGTTGTTGGTGCAAGGGAAGAGCAATTTGTAAGATTTAGGGATGGTACACCAAGTGGTGTGATGAACAAAATCCTGGCGCCCGACCCATGGTGTGTGTAGGAACCATCAAAATAAAATTTCTACTGGCTCTATTTGAAGGATGTGCATATTAGGGAAGTCAACTAAGATAGGATTGGAATTTTTTATAGGCGCATCCACCAATTGATCAGCAATGGCATGTCCTTTTATTGCCTTCCTATCTACATACTCAATATCAAATTCACTAAGGATCATCACCCATTTGGCCAATCTACTTGTTAATGTTGTCTTGCTAAGAAGGTATTTGAGAGGATCAATGTTGGAGATGAGCTTGACTTTGTGTGTTAGAAGATAATGACGTAGTTTTTGGGAAGCAAAAACTATGGCTAGGCAAGCCTTTTCAATGAAAGAATAATTAAGTTCATAGTTGACCAAGGTGCAACTGATGTAGTAAATGGCTCATTCTTTTCTTTGGTCATTTTCTTGTGTTGGGAGGGCTCCAATTGACTTATCTATTATAGAAATATACAATAGTAATGGTTTGTGTGATACCAGAGGTACCAACACAGGCAGATTCATCAAATAGGTTTTAAGTGTGTCAAAAGCCTTCTGACATTGATTATCCCACATAAAATGTATGTCTTTATGTAGCGAGTGTATGAAAGGTATACACTTTTCCGCCAACTGAGAAATGAACTAGCGAACTGATTGAAGCCTGCCTTGAAGAGTTTCATACTAATTATGGCTTGTACCTTCTTGGGGTCAACTTCTATCCCTTTGGTTGAGACAATGTATCCTAGGAGCTTGCCTGATTTGACACCAAAAGCACATTTCTTGGGATTAAGCCTGACCTTGAATGCTTCTAGGCGGGTGAATTTTTTGGCTAGTATAGGAAGATGTTCTTCTCGACTATGGGATCTGGCAAGACTGTCATCCACATAATCTTCCATGAAGATATGCATCATATCATGAAAGATAGTGGTCATGGCCCATTGATAGGTAGCCCCAACATTCTTTAACCTAAAAGGCATTACATTCCAACAAAATGTGCCCCATGCACAAGTAAAAGTTGTTTTCTCTTGATCTTCTGGTGCTATTCTAATTTGATTGTAACCAGAAAACCCATCCATGAGTGAAAACATGAAATGACTTATGATGAGATCGATAATGGTGTCAATGTTAGGGAGGGGAAAGTCATCTTTAGGACATGCTTTGTTTAAATCCTAAAAGTCAATATAGATGCATATGCTACCATTCTTCTTTGATATGGGGAAAATGTTGGAGATCCACGATGCATACACTAGAGGCCATGAAATTGGTACTAATTAATTTTTCCAATTCTACTTTCACTAACAGGGCTATATAAGGATGCAACTTTCTAAGTTTTTGTTTCACTGGCTTGACCTCTTGAGAGATGTTAAGATGGTGGAGGATTAAGGTTGGGTCTAAGCCAGGCATGTCCGCATAAGACCATGCAAAGTTTATTTTTGTTTCTTTGAAGAACTTGATAAATGTCTTCCTTTCTTCTGGGCTCAAGGACTGTGCCAAATAAATGACCTTTGGTTATTGTTCTATGCTAAGGTTGACCGGTTCTATTGACTCAATCAAAATAGAAGATCGCTCCTTGGAATGTTCAAGTAAGGTATCAATTACCCCATCCGCGGGTGCCACAATTAGAGTTTCACCTTGGGATATGTCACTTCTATTTGTTTCCATTCTTTTATCAAGATTAGCCACAACTTGGTAGTGGTCAATAAGGTTATGAGATGCTTGCCTTGCTTTAGTGTGACTGAGGTGATTGATACCTGACCCGACTATATTCTCTTCTTCCATTATTCATTGACGAGATGGTTCAACTACATTAAGGTAGATGAAAACTTCATGGTTAGTGTCAAAATAAGGGAGGTGATAAGGCTCAATTGTATCCCAGTTAATGAGTTCAAGATGGACTATGGAAAGCGATTCATAGTATGGGAAAGGTTCAATGGGGCTTAAAGACATAACTTCATTAGATGGCTCATATGTTGTATCTATCAGATCTATGACATGGACTTCTTCTAAAGTGTCTGGGAAAGTAGAGCTTGTGAGGGGCTCATAGTAATCATCTTCAACTTCTACTAGGAAGAAGTTAGGGAATAAGGTTTGGAATTGAAACCCTTCAATGTATTCATCTTCTAAGCCATCCTAATGTACTCTATTTCTTGGTGAAGTGGATGTAGAACTATGAGTTGTTCTTTGTATAGCCAAACTATCAAGGGTGGGCACATGGACAACATCACATTCTTTGTCATGGAGAGATTCTTCAAATAGAGACTCAAATTCCCATTTAGCATAATCATCATCATCTTCATTATTGAAGGCATTTATGGGTAGTTCTTCCATGAAATGTGAACTTGAGAGGGACAAATTTTCATTTAGGAGATTAGTTGTTGCTGGGGTATAACTGTCCTTTTTCTTGGGTACCCACACC
Source organism: Cupressus sempervirens (assembly GCA_028749045.1). Lineage (NCBI taxonomy): Eukaryota > Viridiplantae > Streptophyta > Pinopsida > Cupressales > Cupressaceae > Cupressus > Cupressus sempervirens. The sequence goes on along the minus strand of CM053786.1, from coordinate 702,345,000 downwards.
AAGGTAGAAGAGGAAGAATCATTATACTTTGGGCGAGCTTCAAAAGAGGTTTGCACCTTGTCTTGTCCATCATACCCTACCCCTGCTTTAGATTTATTTGACCTGAATTGTGCCATCAAAGGTTTGATGATTCCTTTCCTTTCCCTAAGGGACCATCTCCTGTGTATCCCATCTTTTTCATTAAGTCAAAGCCTTTCCCATGTAGGTGGGAGGAGATGTCAATGTTATGTTGATTGATGTCTTCTACTGGGTTTGCAGGTGTGCCACTTGCTTTGATAAAATGACATGATATGGTTTGAAGGACGTCAATTTTCCATGAGACCTTGGAGAAAGTGGGGGATCAAATAGGGAGACTGAGTACTCACCTACCCCTTTACAGTGCAACTTACACTTTCTATCAAATTCTTTCATTAGTTTATCCATTCCTTCATAGTGTAGTTGTTTATGATCTTTTGATAATGATGGCGGTGGAGGAGCGAAAGGACCCAAACAAACCACTTTCTCTTTACCCTTAGTTGATGTTGATATGTGGCTACTCATTTGGTTAGTGGAGTATGAAGTGCCTGCAACTGTGGATTGTCTGTTAGCATCTGTTGAGGTATCGACTTCTTCTCTGTTATGAGGGACAAGTGAGTTACAATACTGGGCAAAGTGTTGATCTCTGGGTATGGTTATCTCTTGACCCATGTATGGAAATTTGAGGCACTGGTGGTAGGTGGAGGGAACGGCTTGCATTTCATGAATCCATGGTCTTCCCAGTAGAATGTTGTAAGTTAATTGCAGGTCTAAGACTTGACAGACAGTTTCTTTCATGACCGTCCCTACTCTAATTGGTAATATGACCATGCCTTTGGAGGATCTTTCTTCATCATCATAAGCCTTGATGGTAATCTTTTTTCTTAGGTCAACAACATCCTCTGCATACCTGAGGGCTTTCACTAAATTGAGAGTGCAAATATTGAGACCAGCCCCACCATCGACCAATGCTATCTTAACTTGGTTCCTATGGATGAATACTTCTATGTGCAAAGGAGAATTTTTTGATAGACATGTCATCTTGGGCAGAAAAAGACATGCAATGAGGAGCAACTAAATTTCTAGCCATGTTTTGGAATCTATTCACATCTAAATCATTGGGCACTAAAGCTTTGGTGAGTATCTCTTTATGCTCTAGGGAGATTTACAATAGTTCAAAAATGGAGATGTGGGCTAGAGTCTTGAGTGATTGGTTAACCAGATTATACTTGGGCATGGAGGAACTTGGAGTTGCTTGTTCAAGATTTGTCACTAGTCCTAGTAGGATAATTTTGGAGGCTTGGCCCTAGGTAACGACATTTGAGGACTATTTTTTATTTTCATCTTTAATTATGATGAAATTTATAGTGTCATCAAATCTAAAAATTATGCCAATGGTATTATCGTAGTGGTGTGTATAATTAACCTTGGTTTGCAGAGGTGCATTTTGATTGGCTTTGGAGGAATCTCCCTTCTCATGACTCATGAAGGGGTTCTTGAAGGCCGTATGGTCTTCATTATTACTGAGATTGATTACTTCAATGGTTCCATCATTTATCAATTTTTGGATGACCCCCTTAAGGGCGAAACAATTGTTTGTCAAATGCCCCCAATTGCGATGATAGGCACAAATGTGTTTGCAATTCCACCATTTCAGCTTGACTTGGGGTTCATATGGTTTAGCCTCCAGTAACATGATGAGGTCATCGGCCAAGAGTGTTTGTAAAGCACTCTCATAGGACACCCCTATGGGTGTATACTCCTTAGGTATATCTAAAGACTGATATCTTTATGGTGGAGGAGCTTGATTGTAAGCCACTTGTTGATTAGACATAGGGGGAGTCTTTGTGTTATGTCAGTAAAATAGGCAGCCATTATTTAGTTGAGGGGTGACACTGGGACTCGATCAATTTAAAGGGGGTTGAGTTTGAGTTTTGACATGATTGGCTTCAACTACCCCATCATTTGTGATGTTTTTATTATTGTTTCTCCACCACGCTTTTTGTTTATCAGTGAATCAATCAGAGGAATTGTGTGTTTGTGTGTAATTGTTGGAGAAACCTTTACCATCTTTAGATAATTTAATTATGTCATTGTTTACCAAGGTTTCTTCCACTTTAGCTGCATTTTCTAAAGTGGTTTAAAAATCTTTAGGCCCTTGGAGTTGGAGCCAATAAATCATCAGTTTTGAGAGGCTATTGATGAAGATATTTGTTTTCTCCTTATCTAGTATGTCTCTATGATATTTAGCAAACATGTGCCTCCACCATTGTAAGAAGGTCTTGAATGATTCACCTGGGAGTTGTTTTGTGTTACATAGATCAATCATTGTAACCTCTCTTTCAATGTTGTAAGAATATTGGGTGATAAAAATGGAGGCCAATTGATCAAAGTTTTTGATATTGGAGGGTAGTCTGGAGAACCATTCCATGGCTTGTCCTCCGAGGATCCTTGGAAATAGATGAATTAAGTATGTTGTGTCATGGACAAACTCCATGCTTCGCATATAGAATTGCCTCAGGTGATCTTGTGGATCCTTTGTGCCAAAATATTTGTCATACTTTGATATCTGCACATTTGGAGGAAAAGGTGTGAAGGTAATGTTTTTATCAAATGGCAGGGGACACACCTTTTCGAGGCTAAACTCTATGGGTTGTGTTTTTCCTCTTTTCATCTTTTCCATTTCTAGCTAGTTGTAAGTCTTACAATTTTTGTGTGACTCTGTCTAAAGGTGACTCTTCTTCATCTCATTTCAGATTGGTCATATCAAAATTGGATGGAAATTTTGCACCTTGTTGTGCTAATGTGAGCATGTATCATTCTTTGTGTTTTTCCAAAATCTTGTCCATGATATCAACAAGTTCGAGATTTTGCTGAAAATCTTCAATTTTAGTCTCAATACTTCTATCATCCCATGCATTAGATGAACCCATTGCGACTAAGGATTCCAAATTTTGATCAAAAAAGGGTGACTCGTAAGTAACCGTGTTCAGTGAGCAATCTATTGCTATAGTAGATTTGAGGAGGTTTAGAGGTTCTGTGCGTTTGATGGTTCTACTTGCTATCCTAGCACTCACTTGTATGGGTGACCATTTTGGTTTTATTGGGACACTTATTTTACATGGTGGCATGAAAGGTAAATTGGATTCTTTTAGTATCTAGGCATTCTTCAAAAAGTGAAAGTTTTTGTTGACTGTGATTTGTTTGTAGCAACAAGCTAAATTAGACAAGGCATTTTCCAATGTTGATAGAATAAGATTCACTTTTGCGAAGTCAGGTATGGATGTGTGTTTCCAAATGTTCCTAGCTTGATGTACAAAGTCAGGTAATGGTAACTATTGGGTTGATGATGATGTAGCTTCGCTTGTTTTCAAAAGATGTTTTCGGTGAGACACAAAAAAATTTAGACTTTATAAAATACCAGCACGGAAAAGGTTATCCAAATTTATTGTTTGTTCACAAGTGCCATGTTTGTAGATAGCCTTTGTTTCATGTTTTTTCTCAGATGCATCACAAGAATGGTAAAATGCACTATTTCAATGATCAAATGTGTTATTTCATTACTTAGATGCATCACAGGGATGGTCAGATGCGTTGTTTCAAGGCTCAAATGTGTTGTTCTACAATCATATGCATCATGATAGAGATCAAAAGCATTATAGAAATGTTCAAAAAAACTATTTTATGTAGTGTGTGTTAAGAAATGTCTTGGTTTTGAACTTGTTTTCTTGATACCAGTTTGAGGTTTTTCCTTGTCGAAGGTTTATGATCCGCACTAGTGTTTGTTATTAAGTTTTAAAACACTTCCAAGCACAATAGCAGTAGAACGAATGCAAGATATAAAAACCACACACACCTAGAGAATGGAAGAAAATGGCTTCCTGATAAGGTTATCTAAAGGTTGGTGACTAGTGGGTTTTAGTGTTCCAACTATGTTCACATTTACCTCTCCTGTGATAGAGAGCTTCCCACCAATGCTAGGGAGGTTTGACACAATCCTTTGTGGGACTACTAGAGAAAGGCTATGTTTTGAACATAGGTGGCTTGAATTCAATTAGGAATACAAGATTGGGGGCAACCCCTCTCACTGGCCCTGCTAAGGTAACTCAGGAGGTAGTCCTTCTATGGCTAGATAATCCTACCTAGTAAAAAGCAAGAAATGGAAGTCACAAACAGGTCTAGGAATCTGATCACTCAAGAAGAGTGAGGGCATATTCCTACTATTTTGGTTCCCCAAACATGATAGATGCAGAGGATTAATTACTAGCCCTTATACTACTAAAGATAGGGGGGCTCCTAATTAGACTATGTGTGGGTTCTTTTCCTTGTTCAACTATAACCAATCTTTATAGAAGGTTGGGCATTCTAATCAACTCCAAAGAGTTGAGAGCATAGGCCTACTTCTTTATCAAATCAGTGAGATTGAAAATTCTTATTAAACTATGTTTAAAAATTTGAGAAATGCCACACTTTTAATTGACAAGAGCCATGGTCCACCTACCTAATTCGAAGCTAGCAAGGGCTAGGCATATTTTTGAGAGTCTTCATTCCTGTCACACATTTCTAGTAGCCTTGTGGTTGTGATTTTTGATAGATCTAATCTTTGTGTGCTTGGAAATGCCTTTGAAAGTTTTTTGATCTTAGTATGAAGCTTCTCACATGCTATAGAGACTACAAAAGACCAGATTCAAGTAGACCACAAAACAAGAGATTCAAGGATCCAATATGCCTCCAAATGGAGATGAAAACTAATCTAAATGATAACAATGAAAAATAATACAAGAAAGGAAATGTAATAACAATGCAATATTAATCTATGAAAACAAATATGGATCTAAGCTAATATGTAAATGCAAGGATGAAAACTCATGATGGAAGCTAAGGATGTATGAGAGAAGAAGACAAGAAGATAGAAGTTCTCCACAAAAAGCTTTAGTATTTAAACTCCTTCTTCAAAAATCACTCTCCAAACTTGCAACATAAAAATAGCATAATAATGGATCTAAAAGAAGAATAATAGATTAGCAAGAAAACTTGAAGAACAGAGAGGCTTTAATACGAAGCCCCGCAGTGGGTGCCAATTTGTACACAGTGTAAACGCGTATTCATGAGACCTTAGTGTAGAATTCAAATGGACTGATGACGAACTAAACTAAACCCAAGATATCATCATCAAAATTTAATCTCTACAAGCATCTCATGTTTCCCTAACTACAACTACTAAAATAGCTCTCAGACAAGCATCTTAGTGATAGTTCTAGAATGAGAGAATGCTGAAAAATAAATATGCAATGAACTAACAAGTGATAAATATGTTGAATAACACAAAATAATGCTAAAATTCTATCAAAATGCTACAATAAGAATGCTAGATGATGTGAAAATGTGCCTATAGTGCAAATTCCTAAGACTTGGGTTCTGTTTGCTCTTGAATTCTCCTTCTATTTTTAAGATTTTAGAAGGGGTTGGGGTAAGAATTTGGGTTTTACCTTTTCACTTGGTGGGTAGAAGTGAAATTGAAAAGGAGCTCAAAAGTCTTGATTGTAGGCTCCATGTGATTTTCATGTCAACAAAAAAGTCTCATGAGAGACAAGAGAAGAAGACCAAAAGTCATGATTTGTGGCTAAATATGACACTTATTTTCAACAAAGTATATGACTTTTATTTTCAACAAAAATGTCTCATGAGAGATAAGAGAAGGAGCCCAAAAGTCATGATTTGTGGCTAAATATGACTTTTATTTTCAACAAAAATGTCTCATGAGAGACAAAAGGAGGAGCCCAAAAGTCATGATTTGTGGCTAAATATGACTTTTATTTTCAACAAAAATGTCTCATGAGAGACAAAAGGAGGAGCCCAAAAAGTCATGATTTGTGGCTAAATATGACTTTTATTTTCAACAAAAATGTCTCATGAGAGACAAATGGAGCCGCCCAAAAAGTCATGATTTATGGCTAAATTTGGATTTCTTTTAATTCTTTATATAAAAGGAGGATTTTTATTTTGTGAGAATAAATGGATTTATTGATTTAATAAAAGTTTCATTTATTCTTAAAAAAATTGTCTTTTCCCTCTCTTTTTTTGAATTTCATTTTATGATTTTGAATTGCTTCTCTCCTCTTTTGAATTTGATTTAGGTCTTATTAATTTGATAGATGATTTTCTGTTTAATTTGCGCTAATTGATCAAAATTGCATCATTTTTTTTTGGGAAGGTATGGAGTGGGCTCGCAAGTCCAAGCAGTCAACTGTCTTTTTGAAAATTGATTTTGCTAAAGCTTATGACCAGATTGAATAGCCTTTTATTTTGGCTATGCTACATCTCTTGTTTTTGGTTTCAATGTCCTTGGAGATGCTAATGCTTACATTACCATCAATAACTCCCAATCTGATACCTTTGGGCTTTTCTGTTCCATCACGTAAGGTTTCCCTCTGGCTCCAACACTTTATGTTCTTGTTGCTGAAGGGTTTGGCTACCTGCTAGCTCACTCTATTTCCTCAGGTTTGGTTCATGGCATCTACTTACTAGAATCCTCTTCCTAGTTGGTCAATGGTCATTTTACAGATGATTCCTTTCTCACTCTTTTGGAGGATGAAGAAAACATTAGTAATGTCTTGAATTGCCTTGACACTTTTTGTCAGTTCTTTGATTTTGTTATTCAATGGCTGTTATTGCCAATCTTTTTTGCCAACTCTTCCTTAGCTTAACTAGTTTGAATGGAAATGGGTCACTCATGGGGAGATTTTTTGCTTTGTAGGCATTCCTTTTGCCTTTCAAGCATCACTAGTAGGTCTGTGGAATGTTGTGCTTACCAAGATTACTAAGTAGTTAGATTATTGGCTTTTGAAACTACTTTCTCTTGCAGGAAAATTTTAGATTTTCTCTAAAGTTCTTGCTACTACACATGTCTATTATTCTTCTTGTTGGGCTCCTTCAAAAGCCTCTTATCAGAAATTAAGGTGATTTCTCCTTAATTTTCTTTGGGCTTCTGGTTCCAGTCATCATGTCTTTCACAGAGTTGCGTGGGACTTTTTTTGTCTCCCCAAAGAGTTTGGAGGCCTTGGTATTCTCTCCACTCAAAAGCAAGGCCTTCCTCTATGTGCAAAATGGATTATTTGTGCCATCACTCGAGATGAAGCTTAAAAGATTCTAGTTCGACATTGCATTTCCTCTGGGTTTCTTGTCAATAGACCTGCATGGAAGGGTATTGGCTTTCAAACCCTTCTCATCATGCAAGAACCCATGCACATACATGGCCCTTTTGTTATCAAGAGCATATGGAAAGATTGGGAGGCTGTTAAGCCTTGGCTTTGTTGGTCTGGTGATGAGTTCTGCAATGGGCTCTCTTTGAACAACTAGAACATTTGGTGATCTCCCTTGTTTTCCATTCAAGGTATTCCCCTAGCTAAGACTCAAGGTGCTAGTTCTCTACATTTTTTTAAATGAGGCATCAAGACTCCTAAAGATATTTTCTCTAGGGTCTCCACGAGTCTCAGATCTTGGGAAGATATGCGAGTCCGGTACTATCTTGCTTGTTCAGATTGACAAACTTTTGACTTATTATTTTCTGCAATTCTAGGTAACTTAATTCGTAAAGTGGGCATCCAATCTTTTCGACCTTGGTGAACTGATTGGAAGTGGTATCCTACCACTCCTTTCATCAGTTACAAGCCAAGGCTGGGTTATAGATGAATTTCTCCCCATTTTTTGATGGTGGATACACTCAATCAAAGATGACATTTGCAATCTTTCATTTCTTAATGGAGAAAATGCTTTGACACTATTTGGAGTGTCATTACAAAACCCAAGATTGTCCATTTTGCTTGATGCCTAACTTTTCAAGGTCTTCCCCTGGGGCCTCAGCTCAAGCATATGGGGTTTCTGAATCCTAGTGTCCTTTTTGTGACCAATCATAGTCTTTCTTGCATTTTTTTTGGTTTTGTAGACGTGCTCAAAATTATTGGCACTAGATTCATGATCTTTTTAAGTTGTTTTGGCCTAAACCATTTTCTTGGTACATAGTTATTTTGGGAGATTCCCCAAGGATCCCTAAGAAATTTAACCAGATCTAGCATACCTTTAGGATGGAGATTTTTATCACTCTGGGTATGTGCAAGATCATGGTCAACCAAACTATTGCCTTAAGTGACAGTGAATAAATAACAAATCAGGGTTATGTCAACTTGACACATGATTTTAAAGTGGTTCTAGACTTTATATCAAAAATTTGTAAGAAAATAATCTGTAGGAAATTAAATGTAGTTTCTAAAATACTAGGCCTTATCTAGAGAAAAAAATAATGGATTGGTTAAAAGTTTTGATTTTAATGCAGTACTATGAAAATTTTAGGGCAAAAATAAAAAGTAGGTGTATGTCTAACCATCCTAGTCAAAATCAAATGATAATATTTTTTTTATATAATTATAGATATAAAAAGTAGACTCATGCTCGGATGTGATGCATATTTTTGGGTATTTTTATTCCAAATAAATAATTAAATACAAATTTTCTACTAAAATATTTAAAATAAAATAAAAACTCCTATGTTTGACTACCTTAACTAATAGAAAACTTTACCAAATTTTATTTTTATTTTATTTTTCTTATACTAGATGAAGCATAGAATGTGACGCAACTTTTGGATTTAAAAAATGTTATACCGTTTGAAAGTTATAGTTATTTTTCAATCAGTATGTCAATCAACACTTTACAATCATCTTCATTAAAAATTAACTAATAAATACTTATCAAAGTCGGAATTTGATAGCAATCATATCAATGGAATCTTGAGAGTTATAAAAAACCCCTTTTGATTTCATTCAATTTCGATGAAAATAACATTGTTAGATGGCTACCCAAAGTTAGTGTCAGTAAAACCCTTCTCAAACATGTTTCTTGAGTTGACCAAATAGGATTGGTAAATACCAAGGCTAATCAGATACCCAAATTCAAATTGGGTATTCGATTTCAAATCGAATACTCGATTTGAAATTGGATATCCGATCACGTCCAAAAATTTTCAATAGAAATTTGGAGGGAAATTTGAGAGAGATTTAGAAAGAAATTTGAGAGGAAATAAATTTAAGAGGGAAGCTTTAGAGTGTTTTAGAGGGAAATTTATTTGGGGAAAGTGTGGACATTGATATTAATATTATTAACTATTATTGCTATTATATATGATTATAATTTTTATTATATTATAGTAATATGTATGATTATTATTACTAAATATAATATAGTTATAAATATAAATATAATTATTATAACTAAATACAATATAGTAATATATATAATAAATATTATTATTGTTAAATATATATATTAATATTATATGAATATTATTATATATAATAATATATATGGTTATTATTATTATTAAATCTATAATCTAGTAATATATATGATTACTATTGTTATATAATCTAATAATATATTATTATTATATTAAAATATACAAATATTATATTATTATTAAATATAATATTGTCATAAAATAGATCAAAAGGGTCCATAAGTTAACCTATGACCCCTTTTGAAGCATTTCATGACAACATATGTCCCTAGGGCCCCTAGTGACCCCTTTTGATGCATTCCCAATGGGTCCTTAAGGGTCCTAGGGGTCCTAGGGATATACATTATCATGAAATGTGTCGAATGAGGGTTACCCCTTTCAATCCACATAAATGATTATAATATGTCCCCAGGGGTCTTAGGACCCCTAGAGACAAATATCATCATAGAATGTGTCGAAAGGAGTTATAGGTCATCTTATGGCCCCTTTCGACCCATATAAATGATTCTAATATATCCCTAGAGGTCTTAAGACCCCTAAAAACATATGTTTTCATGGAATGTGTCGAAAGGGGTCATAGGTCATCCTATGGCACCTTTCAACCCATATAAACGATTATAATATGTCCCTAGGGGTCCTCGGAACTCTACAAACATATGTCGTCATAGAATGTGTCGAAAGACCTATAACCCCTTTTGACCCATATAAATGATTATAATATGTCCCTAGGGGTCCTAGGACCCCTAGAGACATGTCGTCATAGAATGTGTTAAAGGGGGTTATAGGTCATCCTATGACCCCTGTCGACCCATATAAATGATTATATTATGTCCCTAAGGGTCTTAGGACCCCTAGAGACATGTGTCATCATGGAATGTGTCAAAAGGGGTCATAGGTCATCCTATGGCCCCTTTCAACCCATATAAATGATTATAATATGTCTGTAGGGGTCCTAGGACCCCTAAAGACATATGTCATCATGGAATGTGTCGAAAGGGGTCATAGGTCATTCTATAGTCCCTTTCGACACATATAAAAGATTATAATATGTCCTTGGGGGTCTTTGGACCACTAGAGACATATGCCATCATAGAATGTGTCAAACAAGGTCATAGGTCATCGTATGACACCTTTCGACTCATAAATTATTATAATATGTCCCTAGGGGTCCTACGACCCCTAGAGACATATGTTGTCATAAAATATTTCAAAAGACCTATGACCCCATTTGATCCATATAAATGATTACAATATGTCCCTAGGGGTCCTAGGACCCTTAGAGAGATATGTCATTATGGAATGTGTCAAAAGGGGTCATAGATCATCCTATGACCCCTTTCGACCCATATAAATGATTATAATATGTCCCTAGGGGTCCTAGGACCCCTAGAGACATATGTCATCATGGAATGTGTCGAAAGTGATCATAGATCATCCTATGGCCCATTTTGACCCATATAAATTATTATAATATGTCCCTAGGGGTCCTAGAACCCCTAGAGACATATGTCATCATGGAATGTGTCGAAAAGTGTCATAGGTCATCCTATGACCCCTTTCAAATCATATAAATGATTATAATATGTCCCCAAGGGTCCTAGGACCTCTAGAGACATATTTTGACATTGAATGTACCTTTCGACCCGTATAAATGATTATAATATGTCCCTAGGAGTCTTATAACCCCTAGTGACAGATGTCATCATGAAATGTGTCAAAAGGGGCCATAGGTCATTCTAAGGCCCTTTTCAACCTATATAAACAATTATAATATGTCCCTAGGGGTCCTAGGACCCCTAGAGACATTTGTTGTAATAAAATGTGTCTAAAGAGATCATAAGTCATCCTATGACCCCTTTCGACCCATACAAATAATTAAAATATGTCCCTAGGGGTCCTAGGACCCCTAGCGACATATGTCATCATGGAATGTTTTGAAAGGGGTCATAGGTCACCCTATGCCCCTTTTGGCCCATATAAATGATTATAATATGTCCCTAAGAGTGTTAGGACCCCTAGAGACATATGTCACCATGGAATGTGTCAAAAGGGGTCATAGGTCATACTATGGCCCCTTTCAACTCATATAAATGATTATAATATGTCCCTAGGGGTCTTAGGACCCCTAGCGACATATGTCATTATGGAATGTGTCAAAATGGGTCATAGGTCATCCTATGGCCCCTTTTGACCCATATAAATGATTATAATATGTCCTTGGCGATCATAAGACCTGAAGAGACATATGTCATCATGGAATGTGTCGAAAAGGGTCAAAGGTCATCCTATGGCCCCTTTTGATCCATATAAATGATTATAATATGTCCCTAGGGGTCCTAGGACCCCTAGAGACATATGTTGTCATGAAATGTGTCGAAAGGGGTCATAGGTCATCTTATGGCCCCTTTTGACCCATATAAACAATTATAATTTGTGAATAAGGGTCCTAGGACCCCTAGAGACATATGCTATCATGGAAAGTGTCGAAAGGAGTCATAGGTCATCCTATGGCCCCTTCGACCCATATAAATGATTATAATATGTGCCTTGGGGTCCTAGGACCCCTAGAAATATATGGGGTCATGGAATGTGTCGAAAGGGGTCATAAGTCATCCTATGGCCCCTTTCAAACCATATAAATGATTATAATATGTCCCTAGGGGTCCTAGGACACCTAGAGACATATATCATCATGGAATGTGTCGAAAGGGTTCATAGGTCATCCTATGGCCCCTTTCAACCCATATAAATGATTATAATATGTCCCTAGGGGTCTTAAGACACCTAGAGACATATGTTGTCATGGAATGTGTCCAAAGGGGTCATAGGTCATCCTATGGCCCCTTTCAACCCATATAAATGATTATAATATATCCCTAGGGGTCCTAGGACACCTAGAGACATGTCGTCATGGAATGTGTCGAAAGGGGTCATAGGTCATCCTATGGCCCCTTTCAACCCATATAAATGATTATAATATGTCCCTATGGGTCCTATGACACGTAGAGACATATGTCATCATGGAATGTGTCGAAAAAGGTCACAGGTCATCCTATGGCCCCTTTCGACCCATATAAACAATTTTAATATGTCCCTAGGGGTCCTAAGACCCCTAGCGACATATGTCGTCATGGAATATGTCGAAAGGGGTCATAGGTCATCCTATGGCCCTTTTCTCGACCCATATAAATGATTATAATATGTCCCTAGAGGTCCTAGAACCCCTAGAGACATATGTCATCATGGAATGTGTCTAAAGGGGTCATAAGTCATTCTATGGCCCCTTTTGAGCCATATAAATGATTCTAATATCTCCTTAGGACCCCTAGAGACATATGTCATAGATCATCCTATGGCCCCTTTCGACCCATATAAACAATTTTAATATGTCCCTAGGGGTCCTAAGACCCCTAGCGACATATGTCGTCATGGAATGTGTCGAAAGGGGTCATAGGTCATCCTATGGCCCTTTTTTCGACCCATATAAATGATTATAATATGTCCCTAGAGGTCCTAGAACCCTTAGAGACATATGTCATCATAGAATGTGTCTAAAGGGGTCATAGGTCATTCTATGGCCCCTTTTGAGCCATATAAATGATTCTAATATCTCCTTAGGACACCTAGAGTCCTATGGCCCCTTTCGACCCATATAAACAATTTTAATATGTCCCTAGGGGTCCTAAGACCCCTAGTGACATATATCGTCATGGAATGTGTCGAAAGGGGTCATAGGTCATCCTATGGCCCTTTTTTCGACCCATATAAATGATTATAATATGTCCCTAGAGGTCCTAGAACCCCTAGAGACATATGTCATCATGGAATGTGTCTAAAGGGGTCATAGGTCATTCTATGGCCCCTTTTGAGCCATATAAACGATTCTAATATCTCCTTAGGACCCCTAGAAACATAGGTCAAAAGGGGTCATAGGTCATCCTATGCCCTATGACCCCTTTCGACCCATATAAATGATTATAATTTGTCCCTAGGGGTCCTAGGACCCCTAGAGACATATGTCATCATATAATGTGTCAAAAGAGATCATAGGTCATCCTATGACCCCTTCCGACCCATATAAATGATTATAATATGTCCCTAGGGATGTTGTCATGGAATGTGTCGAAAGGGGCATAGGTCATCCTATGGCCCCTTTTGACCCATATAAATGATTATAATATGTTGCTATAGTAACAAATACAAATAATATAGTAAGAATAATAATATAGTATAATAATCATATATATTAAAATATATATTATATTTATAGATTATAATAATAATAAAATATTTTAGATTATAATTTATAGACGATGATAATAATAATAATATATATTAATAACATATATATATATATGATATATTATGTTATTGTATTTAATAATAATTTAGTAAAAATAATAATAATATAATATAATAATATATATCATATTTATAGATAATAATAATAATAACAACAACATAATATATTATTATATATTTATAGATGATATATTTCATAACTTATTAGTCATATAACTCACAAATTTGTTTTCCCTCCAATATTTTTGTGCTGGCAATATCAGATATTCGATTTCATATTGAATATTTGATATGAAATCGGGTATCCAATCTCATATCGGATATCTAATTTTACTGGCATGATTTGCACAAAATAGTCATTCTCACTGCAAACCTAACAACATCACTTTTTGTGGATCTTTTTCACGAATTTTAGGAAAAGTCACATTTTGGGGCCCAACCAATCGAAAAAGGTTTGATAATATATCCCTAGGTGGCTGATATTGTCATCTGAATGGGGAGAAACAATTGTTGAAAGGCTAAATGCAAAAGGAATGTATCCAATGAAGACATTGTAGTATATAGGGAAAGGGAAAAAATAGAATACCGAAGGAAAATGCAAGGTATGTTAAATGTCAGTCAAGTTCACGATGAATTAGTCGGAGGTGAAATCATAAAGTCAATTAATGAATATGTGCAGTTGGGGAATGAAAATGTACCAATTGAAAACGATAATGCCAGAATTGAAAATTTTGAAGAAATGCTACCATGTCATAATGTAAATTGCATAATTGACCATGCTGAACATGACAATGCACAGGAACCTAATGCACAAGAACCTTACATATCTCCTAATTATAATCGACATGAAGGTTCTAGAACACAAAAATGGATAATTGAAATTAATGAAATGATTATTACCAATTTGGAAGGGAAAAAATAAAAAAGAACCATTCGGTTATGGGCTTCAAGACTATATAAGATATTTTTTGGCAACAAGATAGTGGTGGAGTAATGTCAGCTTTTTACAAAAGATGAGATCTATGATTTCCAAATTGAAGATTCGTGATAATAAAAAGTTGGAAATAAATGCCATTATTGTGAAGAATCTTTTCAGTACTCTCAATAGCATTGGAAAAAATAGTAGGGAGAAGGATAACAAAGCTGCTCGAAGGGTTATTACAACCTCTTTGGTAAGTCATCATTTGAGAAAGGGTAGATATATGAGACAAACTTGTATTGATTTGAACCTAAATCGTACTACTTTGAGAAGAGCACTTAGTCGATGAGAGAGAATTGATGATCCTTTTCAAAATGAAACGTGGGCATTTAGTGGGAGACTTCCATATTTTGACAAGAAGCTATCTGATGATGTGAAGGAAGAAATTACACAATTTTGGCACTCTAGCTCATGAGTATCACCCAATGCTAAAGATGTATTAAAGTTGAGAATTAGCATCAAAGACCACATGCCACATCCTAAACACTATTTGGAGGTAATTCAAACTATGTTGTTCAAACAATTTAGAGAGAGTCATCCAAGTCTTCATGTATCACAAAGGGATTTTGAATCTTTGAAGTCATTTTATTGTGTGCCACTTAAAATTTAAAATACATGTTGCAAATATCATGTCGAGTTTTCTATGCACCATGAACTATTATGCTCCATCCGTTCTACTTTGCATAATAAAGAAATGTTGGAGAATTGTGGTGCTAGTGAGCTTCTAAAATCATCAAGAGACTTGCTAGATCAATTTTTATGTCTTAGAGTTGATGGTTGTTTCTTTTATAGAAATGTTTGCTTAAATGAGAAGTGTTCAGGATGTGGTGGCTTATCCAAGTTTGACACATGTTTCCATGAGGGATGCGAACAAGATCTTGGAAAGATAATAGTAAAAAAAAAAACATATATGAAATGGTGAAATACACATTGAAGAGTGGGGGTGAGGGCTCCAGATGTGAACTAGTTGAAAAAGAAATCAGTGTGGCTAGTTTTATTTCACATTTCAAGGCAAATCTTTTCTACAAGTATGCAAGACATAGTCACAAGTCTTAGTGGTTGGATCAACAATATAGAATGTGTAAGGAAACTTTTCCCATTGGCACTATTATATTAGTTGTTGATTTTGCTAAGAACAACACATTGCAACCTCAAAATGAGACATAATCTCAATATTACAACTCCATTCAGATTGCTATTTTCATTCACATAACACATACCATAGCATAACTTTGAAACCGCTAATCTTGGCATTGAATTGTTAGTTCCATTAGCTCTAGATGGGTGGGTGAACCCTAGTGACACCCTTTTTCCAACCACAAAGATCATCCATCATCCACGACCACCCCATACCGAGGAGTCTTGAAGGTACTCTAAGTGCATTTCGAGGTCAATTTTTTGAGGGTTGTAACTTAGAGCTCGTGAGGGCTATCAATGAACCATAGAATTATACAAGATGGTGATGTTGAGGCATAAAATAACCTATCTCATTTTTAAAAGATCACCTTCTGTTTGGATTCGGCATAGCGATGTCGCTCGATTCCAAAACTCGTAGTATGCCTCAGTTCATAGGTGCACCACAGCGTAACTTTGAAACTGATGATCTTGGCATCAAATCGTTAGCATCATTATCTCTAGATGGATGGGTGAACCCTAGTGACACCCTTGTTTCAGCCATGGAGATCATCCATCATCCACGACCACCCCATACCGAGGAGTCTCTGAGGTTCTCTAAGTGCATTTCGAGGTCGATCTTTCGAGGGTCATAACTCGGAGCTCATGAGGGCTATTGATGAACCATCAAATGATACAAGACGATGATGCTGAGGCCTAAAATAACCTATCTCATTTTTGAGATATCACCTTTCATTTGGATTCAGCACAACGATCTCGCTTGATGCAAAAACTCGCAGTGTGCCTCACTTCATAGGTGCACCACAGCGTAACTTTGAAACTGTTGATCTTGGTATCGAATTGTCAGTGCCATTAGCTATAAATGAGAAGGTGGACATTAGTGATACCCTTGTTCTAGCCACAGAGATCATCCATTGTCCATGGCCACCCTGTACAGAGGAGTCTCCAAGGTGCTCTAAGTGCGTTTCGAGGTCAATCTTTTGAGGGTCATAACTTAGAGCTCATGAGGGCTATCAATGAACTGCTAAGTACTATAGGACGGTGATGTTGAGGCCTAAAATAACCTATCTCATTTTTGAGGGATCACCTTCCATTTGGATTTGGTACAACAATTTCGCTGGATGCCAAAACTCGCAGTGTGCCTCAGTTCATAGGTGCACTACAACATAACTTTGAAATTGCTGATCTTGGCATTGAATTGTCAATGCCATTAGCTCCAGATGGGTGGGTGAACCCTAGTGACACCCTTGTTCTAGCCAGGGAGATCATCCATCGTCCGTGGCCACCCCGTACCGAGGAGTCTCTAAGGTTCTCTAAATGCGTTTCGAAGTCGATCTTCCGAGGGTCATAACTCAGAGCTCGTGAGAGCTATCAATGAACCGTTGAATGCTACAGGATGGTGATGTTGAGGCCTAAAATAACTTATCTCATTTTTGAGAGATAGTAACAAAGTGAAAAAGGTTTGATCCAATCAAGTCTCTTTATTTGGGATATTTTGAGGTTATGTTGAAAGCGAAAAGTTGAAGTATGAGGGTAGTAACAAAGTGACGTGCTAGTTATCAAAGATTATGAGTCTACAAATGAGTTCATGGTTGGGAATAGAATCCATGGTTGGGGAGTGGAGTCCTTAATTTTGTTGAGATTAGATTTGAAGCCAAGAGTTAGTTTCAAGGTTGAAGGTGGAGTTTAAAATTAGATTTGGAGTTATCTAAACCTTGTGTAGGAGGTTAACAAGTGTGTTTATGTCATAATGGCACTTCAAATTAAACATTGCATCCAAATTTGATAATAAAGGTTGTTAAAATGTTATTTACAAATTATTGCATTTGAATCAAATATAACAAACATAATCAAAATTAATGATATTCCATAAACATGAACAATACACATGATCCATGATAAATTGAACAATACTAAATACTAAATTAATATGTATATCATTGTGCACATAAATGACAAAAATATATATCAAAATACACATATCCATAGACAAATTACACAAATATATATCAAAGATCATATATCCATAGACAAAGTACTCAAATATATATCAAAATACATAGATCCATATACAAAATGTGGCTGATCATGCCATCGAAATGTGTATAATATCAATGTTTTTGTAAACAATGTGGCATATGCCATCTCAAAATGTCTCATGATGCATCCTACGACAACTATACTAACCTAGGGTGTTGGTGGATGATCAAAATGTAGCCTCTTCACTACACTAGGTGGATCAGATGCCTCCTACATAAACAAAAAGGGAAAACCTAAAATTAGACTCCTAAATTTATATGATTCTTTGTATCTAACATTGAATTTATCAAATGCATAATGATCTTTTTTGTAATGAAGATTTATACTATTAAAATTTCATAATAAATACCTCTCTCGTCGACCTCTTGCGTTGGTCAGGAGTCCTCTCGTATGCCCTCGGCAATGCTTGTACCTCGCTGATTGTGGGTTGTGTATGTTCAAATATGTTTTTCAGATGAATCTACAACTTCAACTGTAACATTATAATTCATAACATGCTAAATTTATAACATATTTAATCATGAATTCAAACTACAACTTACTATTGTAGGCTCCTCTTCAAGATAGAGTGGTTGCATCATCAAATGTACACAACTCTCCCATCGAACCACATGTGCACTAGGAATCTCCTATGAGATACAACATAGTAGTTGTTAATATCATGGAAATCAATTTTGAATTTATTTATGAAGATAAGGAAAATAAAAAATAAATGATAATTATACATACAATGGGGCTCTCGGTGCGAATGGAAATGCCTAAGCGTCTACGATGCAGAATCTGTATTGGCTCATCGCCAGCAACCACACCCTATATACAATAAACAATGTAATTAAATTTCATTACCGCAAACATTTTACAAGAATGCATTGATATTTAATCAGATAGAAAGCACCTAATTACCTTTCTTTTGTCAATGGGTGATAGCTCATCCCTTGCACTTTGTCCCCTTAGGATAGGTGGTTCTTGCAAGATAAAAGAAAGATTAGCAACCATATATGCTACAATATCAAATAGAAAAAATAATGAGAACACAATATAATGTACCATAGATGTCTCAAGGCCAAATGAAATGGCCAAGATTGTAGCATCATCAATATATCTGAGCTCCTCCTTGGTCACCAACTAAACATGAATGAAGATCACATACATGTATAAGCCAGTATGGCTTAAAAATTAAAATTACTTTATTATAAAAATTAACTTTAAATTACATATGTCATAACAAAAAATGTATACACGTATCAACACCGAAAGAGTCCACACCTCTGCATTACCCTACTCTCTTGCATCAGGGTCTATAGCCTCTACACATGTGTCTGGTGTATCCTCATCTAATACAAAATGATACTTAGGAAGATCACCTATGGGACCTAGGCAAATATTCTTGCATGTAATGCAAGTGTGAGGCACACAAATGTGTGATGAGCTAGCCGATGATGAACCATCACCAACATCATCAACACGGGAAGGCAAGACTGACCTAGCCTGAGATATCAATAGGCTAATCAGCCTATGAATGGCTCTGATGGTTTGAGAGCTAGCCTCTGCCAGAATATCAAGATGCTACACTCGAGGAGGGGGGGAGATATCATTAGGAGGGACGAAAGTGTCATCTTTCTTCCACTGGGAAGAGGTTCTATCCTAAGGAGCTCCTAGTCCTACACCCATGTTGGGCTTCATGCTCCAATAGTTCACTTCGAGTTTCAACACAAATTCTGCATATAATTTTCTAAGGAAATAAAATGGCACCTCTAAATTGCTATGTGGAGGGATATCAAAAACCATCTACCAACGATCCCCAAAGTTTTCATGTATAGCGTCATTTGTGCACCATTTAATTGATAGGTTGGTTTTTTTTTTTTGTCGACTGGTATACCTATTTTTGGGTTTGCAAGAAGGCTAGCCAAATCCTCTTTGGTTATATTGAGGGCCGCAACCTTATCATAGTCCAAGCCATCATCAAACATCTCATGCATTTCGTCATGAGCCGCATTTTGTTGGTTGGTAAGAGTTTCAATGTTATCCACTATGGTGTTTAATGTGGATAACATAGGAGCCAATGTGGGTGCATTATTATATGTTCTTCGCAAACCCCTCAATTTGGTGAGATTTTCATTTATCAAATCCTCGATTCGAGAAGGGTTTTCAGGAGGTAAAGGATCATTTGGTGGACGATTTTGCGGGGGCACTAGATCGTTTTGTGGGGGGTTACAAAGAATATTATTCCTTGCCTTAGTGTCATCATTTTGATCAACCATTTCTATTAATTTGCAAAACATAATATATATTTTTTAAAAACCTTAATTTTAATAATTTCTATCAAAAAAACCCTAAATTCAACTAAAACTAACAAATTCATGATAAAATCTATTAAATTTATATTAAAATTGATTTAAAAACAAAAAAAAAAACCTAATATTGTATATTCGATCTTGAATCCAATATCCAAGCACTGGACACAATAAAACCCTATGAAAACAAGCCCGTGGGTTGTGTGTTTTTTATTTTTATTTTTATAACTACTGACAGATATTGGGTATCTGATACAATATCTGATATCTTATATGTGCCACGTCATCCCACGGTTTGAAACACCCCGCGGGTCAAGTAGTGTATTATATTATATTACTATATATTATATTTTATATTATAATATATTACTATTATATTATTATATTATATTATATCGGATATATGATATAATATCAGATATTTGATATGTGCCACGTCATCCCATGGTTTGAAACACCCCGCGGGTCAAGTAGTGTATTATATTATATTACTATATATTATATTTTATATTATAATATATTACTAGTATATTATTATATTATATCCGATATAATATCAGATATCCGATACAATATCAGATATCTGATATGTGCCACATCATCTCGTGGTTTGAAACACCCTGTGGGTCAAGTAGTGTATTATATTATATTACTATATATTATATTTTATATTATAATATATTACTATTATATTATATTATTATATTATTATATTATATTATATTATATTATATTATATATTATATCATACTATTATATTATTATATTATATAATATATTATACTATTATATTATATTTTACTCATATTAATATTTGTGAATGATTTTCAAAATATAAATATATTAATCTTTATAAATAATATAATATATATTTATTATTTTATAATTATATAATGTAATAACTAATTTATTATTTCATACTATATATTTTTAAGTGTTATCAGATATTCGATAAGGGTTGGGCTTTACTTTCCAGGTTTGGTATCTGGATAGGTGAAAAAAAGTCAGAGTTGATTTTGAAGCGCTTTTAGACGTTTTCAAACTCTATTTTTTTCACATCGCCACTTTTTGGCACACCATGATTCTACACAGACCCCTCTGTGGAAAGATAGAAATGTTGTTCTTTTCATTCACAATTTTCTTGATATTAATATTGCTATATACACTAAGGTGTGCATTTGTAATAATGTAATGATGCAGATTCAAATACAAGCAAACAAGGAGAGCATATTAATCATTTGGCAATGGCCCTTGTATTGTTGCCAAGGTTCCTCCAGATGCCTTGATTGATACCTCAACGCCCAGAGGCTGTCACCGGAGGCGCACTTCTTCAGGCCGCCACTCGCACATGCCACACTCCCAGGCTTCCCGCCACCGCTGTCCTAGCGGTGGCAATGGTGGGTGGATGCACCGCTTGGTTTACCTGCCCTATGGTGGCACTGGGTGGTCCTTGACTCCTCCCCCTAGTCCTTGGCGGGTGGTTTCTAGAAAGAGGCCTTTTTCCTTAGAGGTCATTTCTCCTTAGCGGCCTAATACAAAGGATGTTGACCAGACCCCTAATGATGCTGCTGATGGCTGGACTGTTTCGAGCCTGCCTGCCAACCCCAATGATGACTAGGGATTTCATGATCGAGATGAACCACCCCCTTGATTGGCATTGTTTTAGCTGCCTCAGGGATTGTTTGTTATATGTTTTTTTATGACTAGTTTTTTATTCCAACTTCGATATGACTAGTTTTTTATTCCAACTTCGGCCGTGTGAACTCTTGCGTAGTGATCTAGTATCCCAGCCCCTTTTTTGTGAATTATAATCTTAATATATTTTTATTAACAGAAAAAAGATTATTCATTAAAAAAAAATTGAGAATTAATGTTTTAACAAAGCGACAAACGATATGGAATCTAAACGTGCAATTTGTGAAAGACGAACGTGGCTAAACCGAGACCACAATCTTGTTCGTATTGTACCTCAGTTGAGAATTGATGGTTTAACAAAGTCAAAAAACGATATGCAGTCTGCACACGCAATCCAGATATTTTTTCAAAAAATACCAGATTCGTGTTCGTGTTGTTCTTACTCCACTATTTAGGATTTAGAGGAATGTAAAGAGGGAAGGAAAGGAAGCAATGGAGAAAATGGTGAGAAACAGAGAAATGGTACTTGTTTCTTACTCCAACAAAGGGCCTGTCACAGATGATCATCTCAAAATCAGAGAATCGCAATTGAACTTGAATGCATGCAAGGAAGGAGAATTAATTGTTAAGAATATGTGGGCCTCAGTGGATCCTTTTCTCAGATGGCTTATGAAGGAAGAAATCAACACGGCAGTCTACATGGAGAGCTTCAAATTAAATCAGGTTTTCTGCTTCTTCCCCTTCTCCTCTCATTGATATTTCAATGTTTTATGCATTTCTTTTGATGTTTAAAATTTCAATACTTTGTTCTTTTACAGGCCATCGTTGCATTCATGGTTGGAAAAATAGTTGTTTCTGCCAATCCTGAATTTGAAGTGGGTGATTTGGTCACTGGATTGTATCAACTGTCCGACTACAGCATTGTGGAAGGATCAAAGTTGAGGAAGATTGACACAAATCTGGCTAAACCTTCTGATTATCTGGGAACTCTGGGTATTCATCTATTGTTTCGTTGAATTAATCTTTTTAACTTTATTTTTAAGTTACAAGATAATTAGGAAAATTAGGAAGAGTCTATAACAGAGCCATAATTTTTGAGTCTTTTATGTGGAAAGTTCTAGGTCTGAATCTACTAGAACCTAACATATTTAATGGTCAAAACTCTTATTTATCTACTATTAACACATAATAATAATTAAACTCAACAACTAATAGCAATAACAAGGCGTAGATTTCACAAAGTTTAAGATATCTTGGTCTCGGCTTCTTATCCATCAAAAAAAATAAAAATGAAAAAAGATGAAGTGTCTATATAGTAATATCAAACTAATATAATTGTGTCTACTACTTGGAATAATTAGTTGAGCTAGTTAAGGTTGCTTACTACACACTTTTGAATGAATAAATTAAAAATATTTAAATTTAGTAAAAAATATTATATATAAAGAGAGGGGTTATTTTTAAAATAGAATTATTTATTTTGTGACACTGAAAATATTTATTCTATTTAAAATCTTTATATTAAGCCTCCATTGATTTTGTTACTTATTTTAAAAAATAAAATATTATTATAACTTATTTCTATGGATGCTTATATTATCCTATGGCAGGAATTAATAATTAATTTAGATTTGAAACAAATAATTAATGTTTTGTGTTCCTAATTATATAGAATTTGAAACAAATATAATATTTTGTATTCTTAGAAGGAGAATTAATGATTTAAGTTTTACAATGTGTATCTTTAAAACTAGGAACACGATTAAAAAGTATGTATATAGAAAAACTCAGTCTTTATGAAATATAGAAAATATATAAAATAATTCTATCTATAAAATATTTTTTTAATTTTGGTGTTGGAGCAAAGGGTTGAAGCTTTTTTGGGGGGTTGGAATTGGACAGGAATTGTAGGGATGACTGCTTGGGTGGGTATGTTGTTAATTGGAGAGCCTAAACGTGGAGAAGAGGTGTTGGTTTCTGCTGCAGCTGGGGCAACTGGACTTATTGCTGGTCAGTTGGCTAAAATCAAAGGCTGCCGTGTTGTTGGCAGTGCTGGTACTGATCAAAAGGTTATTTCTATTATATCTTTCACCATTCTTTCTTTTATGCTTCCCCTGTTTTAGATAATACAATTTTAAGCTTTGATAGTTCCATTATCATTTTGCTTGTATAAATCAGACATATGGAACCTTCTAAACAGATGGACTGTTAATGATGAAAGAGTTTTATAATCTATAATTATATGTTTGATTTTGCTTCTGATTTACAGTCTGCAAATTGTTTTTAATCAAAACATATTCTGTGACATCTATTTACTCACTTTCATTCTGATGTTAAATTAGATCACATAGTGTGTGATCTGTGTTGCAATTCATTAATTTTTTATTCATTGCTTTTAAATTAGATTCTACAATTTTTTATCAACATTTTGAATTACACCTCACGATCGTGTAACTTTTAATTATCTTTAGATTGGGTCATAGAATGTAATTCTTATCATTGATAAAACAAATTCCATCATCTATGATTTATTTGATGTTATTTTGAAGAATTTTAGCTCCAAGGCACCCTAACCTACTTGGGTTTACAAATTGTAATGCATTGGCAGGTGAAGTTGTTGAAAGAAGAATTTGGATTTGATGACGCCTTCAATTACAAGACAGAGACAGATTTGGATGCAACACTGTCCAAGTAAGTTAAAAGGAGTGAACCAGATATTATTCATTGGTAGATTTCTAATCATGTTTCTTAGAATGACTTTGTGATTCCTGAATAGGTACTTTCCAAGAGGAATAGACATTTACTTTGAAAATGTGGGAGGCCAAATGCTTGAAGCTGTTCTCAACCACATCAATATGAATGCCAGGATCCCCCTATGTGGAATGATCTCTCAATATAATCAAGTAAGCCAATGATCTTTGTCGTAGTTCTAGTCTATGGAGAGTGTTAATGGGAATGACTTAAACATTCCATACTAAGATTTCATACCAAAACTAAAAGTGTTAAATAGTTAAAATTGACATATTTTTTTCAGATTTAATTTGTTTTTTAGTGTATGATATTTAAGAATGATCATATTATTTCCATGTATGATAATCAATGCAGGATTGGAAAGAATGTTATGGAGTGAGAAACTTGATTAACATGATAGGGAAATGTGGGAAAATGCAAGGTTTTATTGTGCTTGAGTATCTCCATCGCATGGAGGAATTTGTTGAGGAGGTGGGAGGATATATGAAACAAGGTAAACTCAAATACAAAGAAGATGTGACAGAAGGAATAGAAAACTTCTTAGAAGCATTGAATTCTCTCGTCACTGGGGGAAATACAGGAAAAGCTCTTGTTCACCTCACACCTGACTCATAAGCACACTGTTTTCCTCATTTGGAAATGTGATCGAACATTATGAAAAGCTTTCTTTCACACTGAAATTCCTCATACTAAAAAATAATATTATTCTCTAGTAGAGACTAGCTATAGGAAAATTCAGACAGGAGAATGCAACTTGCTGTGTACTGTCAAAGTTTCTAAAATTATGTAATAATTTGTCTGTTTTTATAAATATAGATATTTTATATTACGTTATGTAAATTTTATAAGGGAAGGTACTTTGTTCTGTCTATTTCTTTTTAATATAATTTTGATATTTTATACATAATGTGATAATATGAATCTTCGAAAATAAGAAATTTGAAAAATATGAGTAGTGAATCATTATATGTATATATTGAATGTTTAAAATTTAGATGTATAACAAAGAAGACAAACTTTAATATCAATGAGAAAATCATAAATCATACAGTGACATATTGTAAATGATAAATTTCTAGTTTTAACTTCAGCAATGAAAATTAGAAAAAGTTTAATAATTCAATCTTAATCAATATTGTATCAAAGTTTCAAAATGATTACATCTTGAATTAAGCTTATAAACGACAAATTAATGCCGTAAATGAAAAATTGGACAACTTAATCTATATGACCGGAGTGGAGTGCCATAGACAAGTATTAGAAATCTAAATCTTAATTTATATTTATAGATATCTATTTTCATCAATAATAGTGAAACTAATTGTACAAAATAAGATGAATGTAAAGAACATAAACGATAAGTCATCATTGCATTATTCTTTTGATCAATAAATTTTATCAATGTGTTTTGTTTGTAAAAACATGAATTTCTAAAAAAGATAAGGGGTATTCTAAAATAGAGGACCTAAAACTCAATGCATTGTGTCTATAAACATGATACATTATTTAATTCAATTCGAAGATATTATCAGTATATTATCACTAGTTTTTGGAATAAAAATGTAGATGCATATCTTGGGAGATTGCTGCACTATATTATCACTATGTACTCTTTGTTCATCTTATAGAATGCTATGTTATCACTTAGTACACTTTGTTGCTCTCACAATCCAGTTAAACTCTTTTTTATGTGTCTTCTCTTTGTTTGATTATTTGTTGAAAAAAGAGGGGTAAAAATTTATTAAGACAGAAAGGAGTACAACAAGGAGAGCTCAACAAGGAGCTCGATCCTAAGCAACAAGATCATCAAATTCTTGCACCATCTCAAAGGACAGTTGCCCCCTATCCCTAATATTCCAACCCGGATCATGACTATTTAATTCATGTCACTGTTTAGCTTATTTTGATAAGCAATAGGAAATAATTGTGGAGCTTGTGGCCCCATGAACATATGTTTTCTTATTTTTAAGCAGGAAACTTAAATTCTAAATTAATTATGGCTTATTTTCAGTCCCCACTCCACAACTTATTTTCAATTGCTAACTAATAGCTGCACCACTAAAATAATAGAGATTCTAAATTATCTTTATAGACACTTTTAAATTTCCATGAAAACATTAAAATGCTTAAATATAAGCACAAAATACACTTAAGCAACCTCATAGAAAAACGAAGTAAGAAATATTATCACTATTTCTAGAATGAGAATGTATGTGCATATAATGGAAACTCCGTTACCTTTGCTAGAATTTTTAAATTCAACAACAGTTAAACTGGCAGTTCACAAACTACAAATATGTTAACTCACGTTACATTGCAAATAAGAACATGCGTATTAAGGTGACGGTCTGTAGATTAACAAATGGGATGCATAACGTTAGAAGGCGAGTTAAAGCATCAGCTTTCTCAACAAGACAACTACACATAAAACTAAATAGAAAATCAAATGGAAAAGAGGGAAGACATTTAAAACAATTATATCACACAACAACAAGAGTAGGTGATATCCAACTTTCTTAAGGAATGCTGAAAATTGCTAAAGGTCAAATTGCCAAGTTAAATACGAATAATGTTCAAGGAAGACATTATTCATTCAGTATGCTATAAGTTAACAATACCATTAAAATCCAGTTAAATGCATCTAATATTACAAATTATGTACACAAAGGAAGGCATACTGCTTGATATATGAAAACCTTAGAAATGGGGATAATTAACTTTCTTATGTATCAGCTAAACTTACTGACAACAAACTATAGTGGAATGACATATAATTATGAGGAGGACACATAAACATCTAGTCATTGTTTCAAACTAAAACTCTATGACTCATATACTTGAAGTGAATTTATGTTGCCAACAACTCAAGCACACGTTTACACATATGCAATAATCACTTATGACTATTGGAACACTAACTCCAACACCCCCACTTAACGTGACAACTGAAAAAAGTATTATGTAGAAATTATACTTCAAAAATACTCCATAGACTAGTAAGACTTCCTCATGTTGTTCTAAAGCTATAGTCATGCAACTATCATCCAGCTTCAAACTACCATTGGACACCATTTGCATATGAAAGGCCTCATAACCCTCGTAAAGTATGATGCCAAGATTTCAGATTTACAGATGTCCCTAAAGTATTGGACACCAATCCACACACAGTTTCTATCTCAGCCTATTGAGTATTGATCTAGCCTCTACTATATCCTTTCTTATTTTCAAAGTATTGACCTCTTCAAAGTTCATAATTTCTTCATCTTTAATGAAATCATAATCACCATCAAGATCCAATGGTTCTTCTCTAGGCCTCATCTTATTGAAAACTTCTTCTCTAACACACATAGTTAATAGAAAGGTGGCTCTCATACCATATTAGAAAAATACAACAGCAAAAAACAAAGAAGATAGGACAAAAAAAATGTTGTCTTATATTGATCAAATGATCCTTATTTATACAATACGAGGAAAAATAACTTTTCTATAAATTAGTTAAATTGACTGACAAAAAACTACATAGAAATGACAACTAACTTTTGAAGATGACACATAAAAACTAGTTACTGTTTCAAACTAATACTTTATGATTGATACACTTGAATTGAACTTTGTTGTGAGGTTTTCACACCATTGTCCCAAAACTTTTAGGGACCCCCTTTTTGGGGCAAGCCTTGGCAATTTTCACGGATTTGTGGAATTGTTTAGTTGTCTTAGTAAAATTTGGAGTTGTCCAAAGGTTTTGTTTTTGAATTGACAATTTTACAACTTGGACACCTTCGGGCTAGGAAGGGATTTGGTTTGTTTTCACCCAATGCAAAACTTGATTTTCTAGAACATGTAGTTTTATTACAAGATAAAATTTTAAATTTTGAACTTAGATGAATTTTGAAAATTTGAAATAATTGTATAAGCTTGAGCATTTTCAAAATGAAATTTTTAGATTTAGTCATTTTGGAAAATCTTGAATTTTTTTGGTAAAAAGAAAAATTTTGATAGTGAAATTGAAATTGGAGTTTGAATTTTGACTACTAGGAAAATGATTAATTTTGTTAAAAATTGAAATTGCATTGCAAGATTGAAATTGAATTAATTTACAAAATCACATTAATTTGGTTGAAAATTTTCCTAGAGGATTTTAGAAATGTTAAAGGAAATTGGTAATTTGAAATTGAAAATTGATTTTGGCTTGCTAAATTTGATTTTAATGATATTTTAATTGCTAAAACATTATTAAATGAAAATTTTGACATTTCCTAAGCTTACCTTGTTTCTATTTTGCAATTTTTGATCAAAACTAGCAATTAAATGAGCCAATTTCACTATAGCGCTAAGCAATTTTAATCTGCATTTATATTTGGGCCATTACTTAAGGGAGTAACTTAATTTTGTTGTCTCTCCTGGTAGGTCGGCCCACTTGGCGAGATAAAAAATTTGGTATAAGAGGGGCTTCTCTCCTCTTATTTCCACCTCCTCCTGCAAGTTGGAGCAATTTTCTTTTAGGGAGAGAATTTCTAGCTAAGGCAATTTTTGGGGTCTAATTTTTCCATTTATTGGCAATGATTTTTCCTCCTTGGTTGGGCAATTTGTGCCCAGGGCAATTTGGAGGAGCAAATCTGATTTTTCATTGGTTGGGAGATTTCTACCCTAGGTCAAATTTATGGTGAAGAGGGCCTAATTTTTCTGAGATTGGTAGTGTTTTTGGAGTCTAATTCCTCCATCCTTGGCAGTGATTTCTCCTTCTAGCATTGGCAATTTTATTTGGTGAAGAGCAAAAGTGATTTAAGGTCTGAATTTTGGTAATTTTGATGAATTTAGATAACTAAAATTTTAATTTAGATTAGATTTTTCTACCCTAGGGCAGAAATTTCCTTCAAATTGGGAGATTTTGGCAAAGGAGGTCAAGATTCAGTGGAATGGGCAGATTTTGCAAATAATTCATTTTCTAGGGCATCATTTTTTGCAAGCAAGATTGAAATTTCTGAGATCGGATCCTAATATAATGAAGAGGCCCGATAATTGGTAAAGGTAGATTGAAGGTAAAATTATATTCATTTTTAGAGGTGAAGATTGGTTTTAAAGGAGGAATTTATTCCTTGTTCTTGTTTGGTTTGTTTCCCTTATATTCTTCTTGCACTTTTCATCCACCACTTCATCATTTCCATTGATAAGCTAAAGTTGAGAGATATAAGTGTAGGTTTCATAATAGGACTTGGAGAGGTAGAAATAAGCTAGACCACCCTAGGATTGAAGTTTGGAGATTGATAACTATAGTCCATCCTAAGGTAACAAAGAGGTAGAAATAAATGGTAGTCCCATCCCTAGGAAAGAAGTTTGGAGATTGATAAGTGTAGAGATAGGACTTGGAGAGGCAAAAATAAGTTAGATTCCATTGATAGAAAGAAAGTTGGAGATTGATAAGTGTAGTTCATATCATTTATAATGAAGAGGTAGAAATAAGTGTTTAGGATGGTAGATGTTAGTGCATGCAAGAACCCAAAGGGAATGAATACCAAAAAAGACAAGGAAGACATGATGCCTAAGACCACCTTCTTCTTGAAAGTGAGACGAATAAGTAACATCAATATCAGCATGGTGAACATGGTACAGTTGAAGGATAGATTGAAGGAAGGATGATCCCTCATGGAAAAGAAGATATACAAGAGCGAAATTGTACACATGGCAATTTTTCCTCCTACCTTGCCTTGTCCAGAATTGGTAATGGAATGTGCATCTTGGTTTGATATTGTTACCAAGTCCATCATTTTTATGAAGGGGAGAGATTGTTGGCTAACATCAGTGGACAAGTGGTCGAAGAAGTATTTAATATTCCCCAAAATAGAGGCATGACAGTGGCAATGATGGATCAAACAACCAAGCTCTTTCAAGGTAACTAGGAGGCCTACTTCATTCATCTAAAGAAGAATTGGTTACACGAAGGCAAGAAGGGAGTCACCAAGTCATCAAGGATCACCCAATTAGATTTCAAATCAGAGTATGGTTACCTTATTGTGCTTCTCAGCCAAATCATGGTTGTGGCTCAAGGTATGCAATTCGAGAACTGGATGTATTACTTTATTGATGAAATTGAAAATGGAAAGAGAAAAAATTGATTGGGCTAGAATTATAAGTAAAAATTTAGAGTTCTAGCTTAGGACAGTACAAAACGAAAAGTAATTCTATATGGGATCCTATCTTTTCTATTTGATTGTGAGACTATATGAAAATCCTAAACTTAAGACCTTAGGAGTGATTGTCAATGAGCCAAGGTAATGTTTGGTGCATGAGTTCTATCAACAACTTCATTTGCACAAAACCAAAGATTATAAGACATTTTATGATGCCTTTTCCATGAAGACAGTAACAATATTACAAGGGACACCTAATAGAAGGCTCTCACTAAAAGTAGAAGAAAATTTAAGAAGTACAGGAGTCGGTTCATCCAATTTCTACAATTCACATATATTAGAGTAGAAGGAAGTACAATTTGTCCCAAGAGACTTCTAAGGTACCCACCCGATAAGATAGTTTTGATGTACTTGTCTAGGAAACTTGAGCATTATGACAAGATGATGAAACTTAAGGATGAGACAAGGATTACCTTCTCATTTGGAATTAACAATAATACTTTCCCTAATCATGTTGCCTTTGTAGTTGCAAAGAAAAAGTTAGAGCAATATCATCTAGGATGGGATAGAGAAATACAAGGATTCAATCCTAATGGTCTTATCAAGGAATCTCATGAAGACACATTAAAATATTTCTACTATAGAAGATTTGTAATGCCTCGCCAAGAGATCCAAAAGAATTAACCTAAAGTTTTACTAAGTTTTACAAACTTTTTTTAAAAGAAAGGATAACATACACATCAATCATAAAGTAGCAAAAGCAATGACATACAATCATATAGAAGTAAACATAACAGATTACATTCCTTAAGGATCCCAAGATGTTGAATCATATTTAAATTTAATTAATATTAAGTCTAACAAAAAATGCCCACAACAATATGATTGATAACTTCAAATCAATCAAGTGGCTTTTCCATGAGCTAGAGGAGGTCAAAGAGCAGGTGGGTCATATGGAGGAATACAAGAATGGAATGGGTTCTAATAATAGAAATGGACATGGTGAGAGGCTTAGTCTGGTGGAGAGAAGGATTAAAAACCTCAAGAACTACTACCACAATGTCTCAAACCAGATGGTTTTGCTGCTAAGCTCCATTAACAACAACATCATATCTCTAACTGGCTGGATCAAAGACAGAGTTATGCAGGAAGAAGAGGAAGGAAAAGATAGGGAAAAAGTCAGATTGGTGGTCAACCTTGCAAAGGACAACATCAACAATGGTCAGGACCAAGAGGATCAAAGGGCGCACTAGCAGGAAGCTAAGGAGAACCAGATGGCCTATGAGGCTATTCAGGTCATGCAAGAGCTGGAGAGAAAGAACAAGGACTAATCCACTACCTATTCTTTTGTTCCTTTCTGTACCTTTTTTTGGCTTTTTGTTAGGGCTTTTGCCTTTGTCAGTTCATGTTGTTTCTGTTCCTGGTATTTTCCATGCTCTTTGTTTTTCGGTTGGGCCTTGTCCTTATTTTCAGCCTTTGAACTTGAACTCTTTTGGCTGGGCTTTTCATGCTTATTTTAAGCCTTGTTAATGTTTTAACTCTTGGGTTTCAGGGTTCCTGTAAAACCTGTTTATCTAATAAAAAAAAATACCATATCCATATGAAAGAATAATAAAAAATCCAAAGTCCAATTAAATAATATACATTTGTTTCGAATGACACTTGGCAATTAAATTCAGAATGCTCAATCATCCACTATACATGTCATAAGGTATGAAAGGCTAAAAGAATATACATTTATAAAAATAGATTACATCATCCTTTTGGGATCCATGATACAAAGTAAAATACAATAAGTGAAACTATCCATCATAATACATGGAGATAAAATGAAAGGAAATGCAGATAAAGAACTACAGCCACAGTATCAACAAACGAATCTCAATGGTAAGAGTAAAAAGTACCACCTAACCATATGGTAACCCAAAAGGCCCACTCCCACCATGTTGAGGAGATATTCTCAAGTCCCAAATAGGATATCAGTCCAATAATCAAAAGTAATCTCTAAGTCCAGGAATTCCTAAAAGTAATCTAACTCAAAGGTTCCAAGATAAATCGAAATCTAAACCTAGAGGCACACAAAGACACGTAAGGAATCTACTATGTAATCGGACAAGTGTCATTGCACGAATCAATACTAGAGTTACCATGGTAGTCTCTCAGGACCCTGACCCCCTAGTGATCCATATGCGGCACTAGTATCATCTCATACTAACAAGGCATACTAACGATGCATGGTCATAACCAAATGTTCTCTCTACTCCCATCCTAGTCTATACTAGCACTCAAGGCATGGGCAAGAACATACAAAGACTCTTATGAGGTTAATTTTACTCTCATTTAGTGTGGTGTTTTCACTTACTAAACAACTTACAATGGGTTACCCTAGTGGCCACTTAAGGCCCTAGCCTCCATTGCAAGCCACTTCCCGACATTACATATAGATAACCTGCCCTAGGCTCATAAAATCACATATCAAATACTCATAAATTTTACCTCAGTCCTATACAAGTGACTAGAAAGCATCAAAAGATAATTCATAATAACACATCAGTTCTCTACAAGCAACTGGAAAGCATCTCAAAAATAACTGATCGAAAATTCAAAATGGTTAAGTCAAATATCTCATAACATGACATCACCAAGAAAAAAAATACCAAACACCTCAGTCCTATAAAAGAGAGTACAAATCAATCCAAATACAACTCATTGAAGACTCTGAGGTTATATTAGATAGGTCACACCTTCACCTCAATTTCACAAGAGAACACTAGAAAGAAATAACAATCAGTAGATCAACACACACCATAGAGCATACTAGACACATTATCATGCTTGAGTATAAAAGATTGAAATCAAATCATCATCACAAACGCAAAACTCTCAAGCCTCTAGTAAACATCCTAACTAGCCAAAGCTAAGAAAAACTCAAAAACCCCAACACCAGTAAATCACACATCATATAAAGCACACACAAAATTGTATTCCATAATTCATTAGGTTTTGAAAACCCTAAAGTTTAATATTTTTGAAAAAATTTTAGATTAAATCACAGACAATTCTATAATAGAAATTAATTTTCTCAAACAAGAGTTTCAACACAGAGAATTTCTAAAAATAGAAACACAATAGACATGAAGAAGACATGAATTCAAAGAACAAACAACTACTGCACAAACCCAC
The DNA here is from genome assembly GCA_028749045.1 of Cupressus sempervirens. Lineage (NCBI taxonomy): Eukaryota > Viridiplantae > Streptophyta > Pinopsida > Cupressales > Cupressaceae > Cupressus > Cupressus sempervirens. Next base: position 702,311,247 of record CM053786.1, on the reverse strand, counting down.
AAGATCCTACCTAGACCTGATTCTAAAACAATGAATGCACAAACACACAAGAATCTTATTTTTCCTTTGAAAACTCTCTTTTCGAAAATTGGCTCCTCCAAACCTTTGTATCTAGAAATGAGCTCTAATTTTCTTAACAAAGAGTTTCTCCCCTAAATCAAAGCTTTGATCATGCAATCATTCGAAAACTCTTTGTCTTTAATTATTATATTTTAATTTTCATGCACACACTTTATGCACTTTAATTAAAATAAACTTTATTAAATTAAAGCTTTCTCTCCCCTATTAATTTTTGAAGTGTTTTTAACAATACATTTATTAATTTAATTAATAATATTATTTAGAATTTATTATTAAAATAAAATTTCTAAATAATTATCATTAAATTAAATAAATATAACTACACCAAAATTAGAAACATAACTTTATCTTTAAATTTTCATTCTTTTATTTAAATAAATTCATGAGACATTTTTTTTACTAATATATTTATTAACTCAATTAATAACATTATTTAGATTTTATTATTAAAATAAAACTCCTAACTAATTATCATTAAATTAAATAAATATAACTATGCCACAATTAGAACTATAACTTTATCTTTAAATTTATTGCATACATTTTATGCTATTTAATGAAAAAAAACTTTATAAATTTTATATTTTCTCTCTCTTGAGTTAATTATGAGACATTTTAATAATATTTTTATTAATTCAACTAATAATATTATTTAGAGTTTATTATTAAAATAAAAATCTTAAATAATAATTATTAAATTAAATAAATATAAATACATCAAAAATAGAACTTTAATATAATCTTTTAAATCTAATTGTTTTATTTAATTAATTCACGAGACATTTTAATAATTTATTTATTAATTCAACTAATAATATTATTTAGAGTTTATTATTAATCTAAAAATCTTAAATAATAATTATTAAATTAAATAAATATAAATACGTAAAAAATAGAACTTGAATATAATCTTTTAAGTGTAATTCTTTTATTTAATTATTTCTCATTTGATTAAATATAAATAAATATCGAATTTCTTTATAAGATTTCCATAAAATTAAATGATTAAATTATCTTTTAGTTTGATTTAATTAAAACAAAAAATCACCACATACTCATAAAACCAAAAATGACAACTCAACTGAAGGCAAAGAACATAATCAAACTCTAGGGCCAAAATCACAAATTCACATCACTTGATTCAAATGGGTAAACTAACTCAGATACTTGTCCTAATTTTTTTGGACAAATGGGTTCAAAGGTTAGCATGTGGACTTAAGAATTTATCTCCCCTCTCTTACCATTGAGATAATGCAATAGGGTATGCTCATCTTGGCAATTCAGGGAATTCGATACCCGATGCTTGTAATCTGCATAAATTTCACACATGTACAAACACATATATGCTAAACTAAACAGACAATGTCAGGAAGTGGTGCATTGTGTAGATCCTGACTAGAAGGTGACTATGACTCCCTTCCTTAACCACATCAGAAACATCATACATAAAGAAAATATACACGCACACCATACACATGTAGTATGGGGTAAGTATCTATAAGAAAACACATATGATAATCCATTTATCTAATCATCATCAATAACTAAAATCACTGTAATAATTATCATAAAATCAACTGATTATGAAATAATATCTGATAATCTGAAAGATAGTGCTACTAATCAACAAGCATAAATTGGCCTAAAAGAGTTCGACAATAATAATAAAATGTAAACTAGGGGAAAACACTACAAGATTTTTGGGCCAATGCATAGGATGACTTTCATGTGAGGAAGTTAGCTTTCTCGAGATTGTCAATGGGCATGATGAAGGTAATCATATGGAGCGGCCTTAATATTCTTGATGAATTGGAAGATGATGAAAATGTGCTAAGAGAGGATTGTGATATAGTGGATGGAAAAAAAATTGGGTCCAGTGGATTGGGATGATCATCAGGATCCTTCCTTAGAGCTAGTTACAAGGACAATTGATCTACACATTGAGTCATGGTACAATGAGAAGTTAAGAAAATTACAAAGTTGGAAGGTACCCCTTATGATAAGATGAAACTAGAGGAAGAGGTCTAATGGAGTTAGTTGGATAGAAAAGTGGAGGCAATAGCCAGCAACAAAGAGTAGTTAAGAGCAAGAGGATAACATCAATGAGACAGAATTTGGATCAAGATTGGATGAGTTGGGAAAGGTTTCCATCAAAAAGAAGCATTTGGGCACCCTTTCCTCCCTCAATGTCTTTATCGAATATGCAAAATAATATGAAAAGGATCATGAGAAGATACTACAAGCAGTAGGCTACATGATGAGTTCAATAGAGCTCAAGATGAAACATGTGCTTTGCCCTCCCATGAAGGAAGTCAATGATAGGCTAGCCAAGTTCATTGCCTTGGCTAAAAAGATGAAAGAAAATGGTAGAATTATAAGTAGAAAATTCTCCTTCTTCTTGGGTAGGTTAGGTATTTGATTCTGATTGGCTACCATTTTGGTACCTTCTCATTGGTTAGCACTTTTCCTTTTTTCCATTGGTCCATTGATGAGGTTATGTCTTCTCATTGGTTGATAGGGTGAAAACCCTAATTAGGGTTTATGGGATCTAATGTGGATCATTGATTTTGCCTCTTAATCTCTACTATTGGTTGTAATTTTGGCCCCTATATAACGTCATTTTCTCTCATTTGTAGAGGGTTGAAGAAAACTATTTCTTAAGATAATACCAAAAATTATTCTCTTTATCATTTTTGTGACTTTCATGGTCATTATGAACACAAAGTATTATTGCATGGTTTCTACTTCCAATTGTTAAAGTTAAATAGGGTTGAAGAAAACTATTTCTTAAGATAATACCAAAATTGCTTCTTTATCATTGTTGTGACTTGCATGGTGATTAAGAACACTTGGTGTTATTGCATGGTTTCTACTTCCAATAGTTAGAGCTAAATTTCATTTAACTTGTTAAAGTAGATTTTATTTCAAGAAATTTGTTAAGAAAGAGTAAGAATATATGGATAGTTGTATGTGATATTAGTGGATGTTTGATAGGGATCTATAAACTAGGCCACTAGCATCCTAGTAGCTTGTTAGGAAGCCTTTCATGGTAATCTAGTTTTTTTCTCTTGAATCATTGCATCTATGGAGGTAGAGCCACTAGTAAGCTTTCATCAGATTTAATCCCTGTCCATTTACTGATCCACATCAAGTAAGTTTATATATATGAGTTGGAATTTATTATTAAAAATTTAGAAAGACAGAAGCGTTATTGGAAGACACATCCTCCATCATCATCACCATCAACATCATTTGGTGCTAGTGTACATTGCAAAGCTAGATTCATCACCATCACAATGAGAGTTTGATAATCCTTGAATGAACAACATAACCCTACCTACATAAATTGACAAATCACATTAATGTAACTGATTTAATATTCATAGATGTAAGGAACATTGGAGTTTTTTTCCTCATGTCTTTATGACTATTTACATTTCAAGAGAGGGTTCAGTGTTTGGTATTCTATATCAAGTATTCAATTCCTATATGTTAAGTAGTGGTACAAAACTGACATCACAAACGTATGTTGTCAACTCAAACATATGTTTCCACATATGCAAAAATTACTTATGATTATTGGAAAATTAACTCAAACAATTCTTCCTTTCACAAAAATAAGATAGATTAAAAAAAACCATTCAAAAATCATACCTTGTTAACAAATCTTATATTGTATGCATTTCTATGCATTGCATTTCAAAAGACTCATTAGATAGATAAATGATAGTTTTCTTCAAAGGAAGTTGCAAGGGAAGTAAACTTTTTTTCTCCATAACACATATAAACTAAATGACCCATACAATACGAACTGCATACCTTAAAATATAAGTGCAATGCTCGAGACTTTTAATTCTAAAAGATTAATAAAAAAGAAAATAAAGAACCTCTAAAAAATGTCAAGATGTAGTTGAGTTTGTATGCAAGAAAAAGTAACCTATTGGGGACAAGAGTAAACAAGCACATGTTAGTTGCATGGGTATATCAAATATTCAAAATAAAACAAAATACAACTAATACTATGCTTGAGTTTTGCAACTCAACGCAACCAAAAAGAAAAGTCCTCATGCAACCTTAAAGAAGCTCAACAAAGACACCCATGAGAAGCCCTGTTGGTCTGCTTTAGATTGGAGGAATGTGGTGTGTAGCTCCCAAAATACAACTATGTGAATCCCTTGATATGAAATGCAATGTGAGAATGATAGTATGCTACATGAGTGGAGAATGCTTCAAACAATGGCTATGGAAGCAACCATTCTTAAGAGCATTCAAAGGATATGAGAATGGAAATGTAAGAAACAAACTAAGCTAATAATGAAAAATGAGATGAAATCTATCAACTACCAAATGGTTAGTAACAATGCAACTCTAAAAGATCACTAAAAAGCTCAAATAACAAACTAGCATGATAATAATGCAAATGAGGGAGATGTAAAATGCTTAAGACAAGGGCTCTATTTATAGGCTTGAAAGAGGCCTTTGGGAGGTGGCATCTTGTTGAAATTTTTTAAAATAACTAAGAGGGGGGCTGAATCAGTTATTCAAGGTCCAAAATGTCCACTTCAAACTTTTCCACTTAAATATAGTAAGCCCATTCACACTACCATGCATCCAAGCTCTATCCTTTATCCTAGCTAGTTACTGTAAATCAATATGCGGTAATGAAACACGTGAAATCAACACATGACACAGAGATTTATGTAGAAACCCAATCTAGGAAAACCACCAGTAACATGCTACCTTCTTTTCCACCCTTCTGAAGTCATGTTAGTCCTACCCTGTTAAAGGCTACAACACATTGTTAGATGTGACCTTGTTAAAGGATTTCAACACCCTATTAGGAGTGTGCCTAGTTAAAGGACTTTAGAACATTCAACTTGGAATGTCACCTTGTTAAAGGATTTACAAATGGCTGCTAGACCAACCTAAGTCCATAGGATTTCCATTATCTAATACAATTGCTAGAGAATATTAGAAAATCTTTGACCTGATGTAACTTACAACTCAATCTTGTATATCTTAGATCACAATTCAACTCACAACCTTTGCTTGGATTTCTTTCTTTGTAGCTCTGATAGCTTGTCCACCCTTACAAGTTCTGTCTCCTTGAGTCTTCTTCTCATTATGCCAATGCAATCTCCTCCTTGTGGTCACTTGATTGAATCAAAGTCTCTATTCTCTATTCTTCCTTCTCAATGTCTTCTCTTAGACACCACACTTGCCCACACTCAACCACTCTTGGCCCCTTCAGACACTTTTTGATCTTTGACCTGTAACTCCTTATGTAGAAATTTGGAATTGATTTCCCGCTCAATACTTCCCACTCATAACTTGAATTGATTTGGAAAGATACAATGTAGCTTTGCCTCCAATTTTTTTCTTCTAGAAACATCATGTTGAATCTATTTACATTTGCCTAAAAATAGTTAGCATAAAACTCTGTGACACCAACGCATCATCCTTATCTTCCACCTAGCTCACAAAATTCAATGTAACAAACTTATCATCTCAGATCTGGCAAATCTTTGACTTTTCAAATAATGTAGTAGCTTGACACTATCGAAATATTGGTGCTCAGCACATACTATGTTACTCAATATCAACTACATTTTATTGATGCTTGACACCTACTATGGATTCACATAGCATCCACTAAGTTTTGTTGATGCTCGACACCTGAACATTTTTACTTGGCACTTGAACTTCACTCGACACCTGAAGGAATTTCACTTGGAACACACTAGAATTTACACTTGCTTGGCTCCAACTAGCTTGCTTGGCACTCACTGATGAACTTAGTTAAACTTTGCAGTCAACCTTATTACAACTTATACCTCTAATGTTTCTAAGTGTAACTAACCTATGTACCTTAGAATATGTTATCAGTACATTATTTTATCAATGTCTTAACTGATCCTTATACTTCATTAAAACATCATAACTCAACCTTTCCCTTAGGTGTTCTTGTTACCTCTTATTGATTAACTCCTCCTCATTAATCAACTAGGTGATAGTACTTGGATCATATAAGCAATTGTCATTCCAGCAAATAACAGGTTTGACATCAATGACAAAACAATGATTGAAAACATAAAATATTCTTTATCATCTCCATCATTCTTTCAACAATGATCTCTTCAATCATATTCTAACAATCTCCCTCTTTGGCATTGATGGAAAACCAAACTAATCAACTTAACTAAGCTGACCAATTAAGTTACCATAATGCTCATATGCCAAAAAGAAAACTTGTTGTCATTCTATGTCTCTCTCTTTGTATCATATCTCCCTCTTTTGTAATTCAAGCTAATTCCTCTAATCTATCATCCTGATTTCTTTTCTTCTACTTCTCTCTCTTAGCCACTATTTCCTTTTCTTCTTTTCCATGATATGTCTGATCCTCTACTTCTCCCTCTGACTAATTAGTTCCTTGTTTCTCCCTCTAATCCTTTACTACTGCTATTTCTCCCTCTTTTTGATTAGTTTCTTTCTTCCTCTTTGTTGATCGGTCAGTTGATTAGTTTCTGCTATTTCTCCCTCTTTGCAAACAATGCCAAAGATGTAGCATCTTTGATTATGCTGATATGAACTTTGCATCTTGCAATCTTCTCCCTCTATCACCATGCTTGTGACTGATTTGGAATTTCAGAACTTTGATATCCATTGCATCAAATTTTCACTATTTCAACAATCAACTCCCTTTGATGCAGGGCAATTCTACTATTGCTCAAATAGCCCAGGAAAAGGGTTTTACCCCTAGCATACCTCTAATATACTCAAAAGCATCTTTAGGTAGTGGTTTAGTGAAGATATCAACAATCTATTCCTTTGAGTGAATGTATTCCATCTTCACTTATTTGTCTTCTACCATCTCTCTGACATAGTGATACTTGATTGCAATGTGCTTTGTTTTTGCATGCATCATAGGATTCTTGGATATGTTGATAGCACTTATGTTATCATAATACAATATCACTGGCTTGGTTATCTCCTCCTTGATACCTTTCAATAGGTGTTTGATCCACACAATGGTAGTGCAATTGATGGCAACTGCAACATATTCAGCTTCTATTGTGGACTGTGAGGTGCAAGTTTGTTTCTTGCTAGTCCAAGTGACTAGTCTCTTTCCTAAGAAGAGTGTTCTTCCATTGGTGCTTTTTCTATCATCAATTTTTCCTCCTTGGTCTGCATCAGTGTAGGCATTCAACTCAAACTTTTCACTCCTTTTGTAGTACAAACCAAAGTCATCTATCCCTTTAAGATACCTCATAATTCTTTTTACTACCATAATATGATTTTCTCTTGGATTAGTAGAAAATATTGCTACTATCCCAACAACTAATACAATGTCTAGTCTACTATGAACAACATATTGTAACTTTCCAATCATGAACCTATACATTGTCTAATTGACTTCAGCAAACTCATCATTCTTTTATACTTGTGTCCTACTACCACTAGTGCGCTAATAGGTTTGGAATCCTCTAGACCAAATTTTTTGAGTATCTCTTTGATATACTTTGATTGGGTCACAAATATAACATGTTTTAGTTGATGTACTTGTAATCCAACAAAGAGCTTTATTTCTCCAAACATTAACATTTCAAATTCATGTTTCATTTTGTTAGCAAAATCTTTGCTTAGTACTTTTCCTCCAAAAATTATCTTATCCACAAAGATTTTTGATATCAAGACATCCTTCCCTTCTTTTGATTTGATGTACATGTTGTTGTTTTCATCTATTCTTTCAAAGCTTATCTTAACCAAATATTTGTGAAGTCTCTCATACCAAGCTCTAGGAGTTTACTTCAACCCATAGACAACTTTGTGTAGGTTGCAAACCTTACCTTTGTTGTTTTCATCAACAAAACCTTTTGTTGCTCTATGTAGACTTTCTCCTTTAGTATACCATTCAGGAATGCAAACTTTACATCCATTTGGTAAACTATGAAACCTTTGTAGGCAGCATATGCAAGTAGATTCCTAACTCCTTCCATTCTTGTAATAGGAGAAAATGTTTCCCCATATTCTATTCCTTCCTTTTGTGCATACCCTTTGTAGACTAATCTAGCTTTGTTTCTTGTGATCTCACCATTTTCATCTAACTTGATTTTGAACACCCACTTGGTTCTAATCACATTCTTATTAGCTGGTCTTGGAACTAAAGTCCAAGTCTTGTTCTTCTCAATTTTCTCTATCTCTTCTTTCATTGCATTGCACCAATCATCATCTTGTAGAGCTTCACTCACTGTCTTGGGTTCAACTTTGCTAAGCAGACATGTCCCACTTCTAAGTCTATTTCTTTTCATTGGTCTAGCATCCTTGTCACCAATGATCTATTCTGTAGGATGGTGCCTTCTCACATACTTGGCTAATCTTGGCTTTGTCCTTGTTTCTATGTTTGGTCCTTCAGCATCAGAGTCACTATGCACATTTCTATCAAGTAACTCTTCATCTCTCTCATGTGTGCTAATTTTAGAATTAGAATGTGCATTTCCTACATTCTGCAACTTGGCATTTGAATGCAACTCAACATTCACTAGTTGTGACTCGGTAGATACTAAAGTTTGTTACTAATTTCCATTTTGATTTGTAGCATCTTCTTCATCAGAAATTCCTTTGTAGAAGTATACAAAATATTTTTATTCTTCTGGTTTTTTGGTGGATTCATTGTCTTGAACTTCTACATGCTCATCAAAGTTCACATTTGCACTTTCCACAACTTTGTTAGTGTTAAAATTTAAACACTTATAAGCTTTGCTTCTAGTGGAATAACCAAGAAATATGCCTTCATCATTTTTGGCATCAATTTTTCCTTTCCTAGACTCTTTAAGAATATAGCACTTACAACCAAATACTATGAAATGTTTCACATTAGGTGAGTGACCATACCATAGGTCAAAAGGTGTTGTATGTGTACCTTTCTTGATTTGGACTCTATTGAGAGTATAGATTTTTGTACTTATAGCATCTCTCCAGTACTTGAGTGCAATATTCTTTTTCATCATCAAGGTTCTAGCACAGTCAATCATTGATCTATTTCTCCTTTCTACTATACCATTATGTGGTGGAGTTCTAGGTACTAATGTTTGCCTTTGGATTCCTTTATCATTGTAGAACACTTCAAAATATTTTGATGTGAACTCACCTCCTCTGTTAGATCTTAGGCATTACAACCTTTTTCCTAATTCCTTCTCAACTCAGGTCATGTACCACTTAAACATTTGGAATGCATTAGACTTTTATTTCAAGAACATGACAGTCATCATTCTTGAGTAGTCATCTACAAATAGCATTATGTATATATCTCGTCTATAGCTTTGCACTTCAATTGGACCACACAAGTCAATATGAACTAACTCCAATACTTCATTGGAAGTATAGGTCTTGCTTTTGAAGCTAGACTTTGTCATCTCCCCAAGTTGGCATTGCTTGCACATTATGTTGTCAGGCTTCTTTAGTTTTGGCAATCCTCTGACTTTCTTCATTTTTTTGATGCTAATTAGATTATCAAAATTTACATGGCATAGCCTCTTATGCCACAACCACACATCATCAAGTTGTACAACAAGACAAGTAGCATCTTTCATATTCAAATAAAATAAGTTTCTCCTAGTCTAGTCACCCTTTCCTATTAGACTTCCATTAGTGTCATAGATCTTGGCAATTCTATTTCCAAATTCTACTTTGCATCCTATGTTGCCTAACTATGATACACTCAATAGATTATAATTCAAACCTTCAACATAGTATGCATTATCACATGATATCTTCTCTATAAGTTTAATGCTACCTTTTCCTTTGATTAGACAAGGAGCATCATTTTCAAATCTAACACTATTACCATCATATTGAGTAAAGGTAATAAACTTACTTTTGTCTCTAGTCATGTGATGAGAGCATCCACTATCTATGATCCACTTTTCATTTTTGTTCACATAGGTTACCAGTGCAGTTGCTTCATCTTCATCTAATTCATCCTTCATGGCCACATAAACTACTTCATCATCATTCTCATCAGAATCTTCTTCAACAATGTAGCATCTTTTTCCTTTGTCTTTATAATCTCTACTACCATCTTCTCTCTTGTTCTTTTATTTGTTTCCTTCTTTTTGGTTCTTCTTCTATATACATCTTACTACAATATGACCTACTTCATTGCAATTGGAACAAATAATATGCATCTTACCTTTGATTTTGCCTTTGCCTCTATGAAATCTTCTGGCTAGTAATGCTTATGCATTATCACATGATATCTTCTCTATAAGTTTAATGCTACCTTTTCCTTTGATTAGACAAGGAGCATCATTTTCAAATCTAACACTATTACCATCATATTGAGTAAAGGTAATAAACTTACTTTTGTCTCCAATCATGTGATGAGAGCATCCACTATCTATGATCCACTTTTCATTTTTGTTCACATAGGTTACCAGTACAGTTGCTTCATCTTCATCTAATTCATCCTTCATGGCCACATAAACTACTTCATCATCATTCTCATCAGAATCTTCTTCAACAATGTAGCATCTTTTGCCTTTGTCTTTATAATCTCTACTACCATCTTCTCTCTTGTTCTTGTACTTGTTTCCTTCTTTTTGGTTCTTCTTCTGTATACATCTTACTGCAATATGACCTACTTCATTGCAATTGAAACAAATAATATGTAGCTTACCTTTGATTTTTCCTTTGCCTCTATGAAATCTTCTAGCTAGTAATGCTTCCAATTGCTCCACATCATCTTCATCTATGTTACTATCACTAGATACATGTTTTCCTTTTCTATTCTTGCATTTTGATTTCACCTCCTTAGTGTCCTTCAATGTTAGCTTGGCCTTGAAAGTAGATTCAAGGTGCTTAAGTATGTGGTTATCAAAGTTGGATAGTTCAAATATAGTAAGTCTTCCCACTATTTCTTCAAAGGTTAGTGTGTTTCCTTGTACACACCTTAGCTCTTGGATGGCTGAAACTCTAATAGCATAGATAGGGAGTAGGGTTCTCCAATATTTTCTATTGACAGTCTCTTCTTCCAACTAACCACCCAAACTTCTTATTGCACTTACCACTTCTTTCATTCTGGCTCCATATTGAGCAACATTTTCTCCTTCCTCCATTTTCAAGTCATCAAACTTTCCTCTGAGGCTTTCTCTTTTTTCTCTTTGAACATTTTGATCTCCTCCATAGATATCTAATAAAGATTTCCACATCTTGCATGCAATGTCACATCCTTTTATGCCATCAAATTTAGCATAACTAAGTGCAGAGGCAATCTCCAGTATTGTCTAATTATGCTCCTTTCTTTTGTTCAAATTATCTATAGAGAGGGGTCCATCTGGATTTGTATGTTTCACTATAATTGAAGTTTTTTCATAGTCACCTATTGATCCAAGGTGCAATTTTATTAGACTTTTCCATGCATAAAAGTTTTCCTTGTTGAGCTTGGGAAGTTCTCTCTTAGACATCTTGATCTTCCTGCTGCTAGTACCTTAAAACTAAATTAGTAGTTGGCTCGAATACCAATTGTTAGAATTGTTTAGAATAACTAAGACGGGGGGGTGGTGGTGTGAATTAGTTATTCAAGGTCCAAAATGTCCACTTCAATATTTTTCATTTAAATATAGTAAGCCCATTCACACTACCATGCATCCAAGCTCTATCCTTTATCCTAGCAAGTTATTTTAAATCAATATATAGTAATGAAACACATGAAATCAACACATGACACATATATTTACATGGAAAACCAATTTGGGAAAACCACTAGTAACATGCTACCTTCTTTTCTACCCTTTTGAAGTGATGCCCTATTAGAGGCCTGCCCTATTAAAGGTTACAACACATTGTTATATGTGACGCTATTAAAGGATTTCAACACCCTGTTAGGAGTGTGCTTGGTTAAAAGACTTTAGAACATTCAACTTGAAATGTCACCTTGTTAAAAGATTTACAAATGTCTGCTAGACCAACCTAAGTCCATAGGATTTCCATTATCTAATACAATTGCTAGAGAGTATTAGAAAGTCTTTGACCTGATGTTACTTACAACTCAATCTTACAAATCTCATATCACAATTCAGCTCACAACCATTTCTTTGCTTTCTTCCTTTGTAACTCTAACAACTTGTCCACCCTTACAAGTTCTATCTCCCTGAGTCTTCTACTCATTATGCTAATGGAATCTCCTCCTTGTGGTCACTTGATCAAATCAGAGTCTTTGTGCTCTCTTCTTCCTTCTTAATGTCTTCTCTTAGACACCACACTTGCCCACACCCAACCACTCTTGGCCACCTTCAGACACTTTTTGATCTCTGACCTATAACTCCTTATGTAGAAATTTGGAATTCATTTCCTGCTCAATTCTTCCTACTCATAACTTGAATTGATTTGAAAATATACGATGTAGCTTTCCCTCCAATTTTTTTCTTCTAGAAACATCATGTTGAATCCATTTGTATTTGCCTAAAAATAGTTAGCATAAAACTCTATGACACCAGTGCATCATCCTTATCTTCCACCTAGTTCACAAAATTCAATGTAATAACCTTATCATCTTTGATATGGAAAATCTTTGACTTTTCAAATAATGCAACAACTCGACACTATTGAAATACTAGTTCTTGACACATACTATGTTACTCGGTATCAACTACATTTTACTGATGCTCGACACCTACTATGGATTCACTTGGCATCCACTAGGTTTTACTGATGCTCAGCACCTAAACATTTTTACTCGGCACTTGAACTTTACTCAACACTTGAAGGAATTTCACTCGGCACACACTAGATTTTGCACTTGCACGACTCCAACTAAAAATTTTCTTAGCTCCAACTAGCTTGCTTAGCACTCACTAATGAACTTAGTTAAGTTTTGTAGTCAACCTTGTTACAACTTATACTTCTAATATTTTTAAGTGTGACCAACTTGTGTACCTTAGAATATGTTATCAGTACATTATTTTATCAATGTCTTAACTGATCCTTATACTTCATTACAACATCATAACTCAACCTTTCCCTTATGTGTTCTTGTTACCTCTTATTGATTAACTCCTCCTCGTTAATAAACTAAATGATAGTACTTGGATCATATAAGCAATTGTCATTCCAACAAATAGCAAGTTTGACATCAATGACAAAACAATGATTGGAAAAATAAAACATTCTTTATTATCTCCATCATTCTTTCAACAATGATCTTTTCAATCATATTCCAACACATCTATGTGGCATCCACATAGGTGCCACATGGGAGACAAGTAAGTAAGGCATGCAAGTGGTCAACATTCAAAGTTTTCTCACACATGTGTGAGAAAACTTGAAGGAAGGAGTGGGGGACAAAGGTGTAAGAAGTGTGAAAGGTGTGAGAAGTGTGAGAGGTTCCTCACACATGTGTGAGAACACACTTAGGAATTAAAAGAGGTTTAATAAGGTGTTTAGGAAAATAAGTGGGATTAAGTAGCGGGTAGGCTTAGAAGGATGAAAGTGATGGGTGTAGACTATGTTTTAGGATAGGTTTAAAACTAAATTAAATAGGATTTAATTTAATCATAGGTTTAGAGAATTTAATAAAAATGGAGGGAATTAAATAAACAATATTTATTTTAATGGGGATTTATGGAGGATCGTGCATTAAATAAATTTAATACATTAGGGGATCGGGGGTTGGGGCAGGGGGTGGAGTATTTAAATTAAATTTAAATACACTAGGAAAGAGAACCTGTCTAACTGAATAAATTTAATTAAATAAATAGAATAATAAGATAATTTTAATTAATTAATAAATAATCAATTATAATGTCAAGGGATATATTAAATAAATTAATATAGTGTTTAGGATAATTTTAAGTGTCTACATTTTTCCCCTTTTGATGTGATGTCGGGAGAACATTATATCAAACAAAAGAAAATATAGTTTGTCCTAGATAGGATAGGAGTCCTAGGAGTTGTGCCAAAGCAAAAAAAGGGGAGGAGGGTGCCCCCTCAAGGAAATGGGGTGAAAAATGAATATATTTTGCCCCATTTTCTCTAAAATAGTCACAAGAAGGAAAAGGGAAGGAAAAAGGCTTTAAAAAAGGCCTTGCATGATTTGTTGGTAAAAGTCGATGAAGTGGGGTGAATTGGATAATGATTAATTCTAAATGTAGTTGAACTACATGAATGCATGGGATTCAATTGTGTTCATATGGGAGAGCAGACCATAGTTTGATATTGCAAGAGGAGTTATGCATCAAATGCTATAGTAGCATAGATGACAAGAGTCCTTTGCATGGACTAGACTCTCAACATAATAGATGTAGGTTTCAGAGTCATGATGGAACAAATGACATATAAACACTGGAGAGGTTTGGGCACACCCAAAGTCTTGTTAGGGATCTTGGTGGAAAGTGTGCTAACCCATTGCCCCTAGTGAGCAATGCATAACCATAACTTGAAAACTGACAGAGATGTGGTAAATAATCATGAAAATAGAACATATTGCAAAATGACATGTCTAATCAAGTTAAGCCATTCAAATAATACCAAGATATTAAAGATTGAGGCACACATGGGGAGGCTATCACTAACACACAAAGATTAAATCAACAAAAAACCTTATGACCAAGTAGTCATTCAGTTCATAGTTCTTGCCATGAACTTTATTTTGATGGTGAATTTGTAAAGCCTATGTAGGAAGGATTCATCCTATAAGGCAATAATTGATTGTTGGATTGGATTGGATTGAAATGTTTGTGATTGTTCATTGGAAATGATAGTGAAAGTAATGATGTTCTCAAATCATTTAGTCTCAGTGTGAATTTGTGTAAGTTTGTTTGCAATCACTATTTGATAAGCTTAGTTTGATGGGTTGAAGCCCAATGTCATGAGATAAATAGAAGAATTTGGAAATGATATGATAAGATAATGGATGAATTAAATTGGAATGGAAGGGGAATGCGAGAGAGAAAGTGATAAATGTCCTTTAGAGGAAAGTGTGTTTAATGGAAGACTAGAAATTTGATCAAGATATATGCAAATAGATGGAAAAATGAAGGAATTGATTATGGGAATGATTAGAAGAAGGGAATATGATTTGATTAGAGGAGAAATGAATTGGTTGAATGGATTGGAAGAAGTAAAAATTAATGGAAGGTGGAATAGATTAGAACCAATGACAAGGGATAACCAAGGAATGGGAAATAGATGAGAAGGGTGGAGATATATGAATGGAAGAATAATATGGAGGACCAAAGGATATGGTATCAGACAACAGGGAGTCAAGGACCATGTTTCAAAGGAGTTCAAATGCCCCACACCAAGTACAGGAAAATGGAAGAAACTATGGTGGGAAAGGCTGTGTGATAATGGAAAGATAGTGTAAAGGCTATTGTATCAGAGGAAGGGAAGGCATGTGTTCTTCCAAAGCATGTAGGAACATTTTGTTATTGTGCCTCTAGTATTGATCATGAGCATGAGAATGAAAGTATAATGAATAAGAGACATGGGAGGGAGGGTATGAAAAAGGGATAATGATATGAAGAGTATGGATGAAATGTGGGATATGAAGTGGATGAAATGGTTGGGATAACTAGGACCAAGGACTTATGAAAGGGGGATGGAAGTATGTAGGTGTATGGATGGAGGATTAAATAAATGAACATGACAAGGACTATGGGATGCAAGATATGGATAGAATGTCAAGATCAAATATATGAAAGGATTATGGAAGTATGTAGGATAGTGTATGGATAATGTGCAAGGGATATGTCACGGGAGCATATGGATGGATGGAAGGTAAATGATAGTCAAGATAAAAGATGGAAAAGAATGATGAACAGTAGATGGAAGTATGAAAGATATCTATGGAAGTGTGGTATGGCTAGAGCTTGCCCCTCATGTAGAGTGCAAGTGGAAGGGGAAAAGTGAATGGATGGATAAGTGGAATTGGAAGGCATTGGATACATGATAGGAAAATGAAGGGAGGACTCAAGCATCAAGATATATGGGTGGGATCCATTTTTATCTTTTCTTGAAGGAAGTTTGACTATCTTCTCATAGATGTTGGTAGGATAGTGAAAGAAGGATAAAGTGGATTGGGGAATGGAGGACAATGACTTATGAAAAAGTTTGGATTAAGGGGGTGGAGTAGTTGGGAGGAATACATAGTTGATGGATGCTAGGTTGGAAGACTTGTGAAGAGGTGGACAGACACCTTAAAGGGTGATGGAAAGGAGGAAATTTAAGAGGATATGTAGGAGAAAATTTGAGTTTTGGGATATAGGGACCCAAAATGGATGAAGGAGATGATGGATTTAGGATGGTGGATTTGGGTATATAAGGATCCAAAATAGATTTGGAAAATGGAAGTTTGGATGATTTATGAATGAGGGAAGCCTTTGGATTAGCAAAATTAGATGTCATTTTGAATCATTCTTTGAGATTCATTGCTTCATTAAGTAGCTTTGAAATCCACAAAATTTTTGCATTTTTCATTTTTAGCCTTTGTGGCCTTTTGATTTTTCTTTGGATCATATTTTTCTTTTCTTGGACATGTCTTTTAGAGGGGACATGTTGATCCTTGGATTTTTTCAGATTTGTGGCTTGATTCACTTTATCTTTGGCATCCAACTTACTTTCATTGGCCGTGGTATGGGTGCATGAAGATAAATGGTATGGAGATATAGTGGATGAAGTTATGGAGGGTGAACATTGGAAGGAATTCAAGGACGTGTGCCTTTGCTGATCTTTATTAGGAGCATGAGGGGATGAAGTGAAAATCATGGACATGGTGGATGGATGTATTTAAGGACCCAAAATTCATGCGAGTAATGAAGGGTTTGGCTTTGGAACATAAGGACCCAAAATGGATGGAAATGAGGAAGGAATGGGAATATGGATATATGGGCCCAAATGGACTTGGAATATGAATGATGGGAAGCTTTAGGTTTGGAAGTAGTAATTTTGGATTTTGAAGGAGTAGAAGGCATACCAACATCTTGAGACATTATTTCTTCAATGGGATACTTATTATTTTCAACACAAGATGCGAGTCCATGTGTATGGGGTTCATGAGTTGATTGGATAGGTATGATAGGGTCATGTGGAGGATGAGGATCATTAGGGGGATTATAAGGGATAATGAGATCTTGAGATGGATTGGGATCATGAAAGGAAAATGAAGGGGTACTTTGATCTTGACTTAAAATAGGATCATATGGTGGAGTGGAAGGAATTATTGGATCATATAGTGGGATATGATCATATAATGGAGTGGAGGGATAGAACCATGAGATGGAGTGATTTGATCTTGACATGGAGGAGTATTAGTGGATGGAGTGGAAGGAGAATCTTCATGAAGTGGAGGATCTATGGATGCTAACTCTTGAGATGGAGTAGAATTGGTAATGTGTACGATACATGGAATGTCTTGATTTGGATTAGGAAGGGGATCATGGGATGGACTAAGAGGGATAAATGGATCTTGAGAGATAAGGGAATAGTGAGATAGAAAAATGCTCAGATGTAGAGGAGAAAAGAAATCGATAATGGCATGCTTTGGAGGAAGGTCTTGAGATGGAATTGGGTGTATGACTTGGGTGATTGGATTGCTTCATTTTGAATTTTATACTTAGACAAGGTTTCTAGTGAGATAAACCTATTGCATAGTGGGGATGATGTTAATTTGGAGGATTTGGATTGTGTGAAGGTGGAGGTATGGGTAGGGGATTGAGATGATGGTTTTTGACATTAAGGTCAAAGTATGGGGAATTACATGGAGGATTTGGGTTGGATGGGACATGAGGACTATGGTATTTGAAACATGGGGGAAGAGGACATATGTCATGGAAGGTGGAATTTTTCTTTTGATTTTCTAGGCTTAATATAGAATTCTTTAGTTCCTCAATTTTTTTAGCAATGACATTTTTGTTTGAGGAATTGTGTGGGCTATGAACAAAATAGTATGTGGTTGAAGGATAATGAGGTGGATTTCCCTTGTCAAAGGTAGAAGAATAAGAACATGAGATGGATTAGAATTAGATATGAAGTTTTGAGGATTTATTTGATATGTAGGTTGAAAGGGAGGTATAACTCTAGATTGCCTTTGAAGATCTTCAACCATTTGATTAAGCCAATTCTTATCCATATATTTTAGATGAAAAGTGATGAAAGATTTGATGAAAAATGAAATATGACCTTAGGACTAGGAGAAATTTTGGACTTTATCGTGACTTGATTTGAATTGGATTTGACTTGATATTGATTGGAATTGATTTGATTTGATATTTTGATGAAGGTTTGACATAACCTTGATAAGATTTCAGTCATTCAAGATAACTAGGATTAAAGTCCAAGGATTATGATGGTGTTCCTATGTCTAAAGTAGAAGATTTTATGAAAGATAGAATTAGAAGAAGATTTGAATAGATGAAGAGATAAATGGATTGAAGAGGTAAATGGATTGACTTAGGAATTGATTAGAAAAGAATGAATTTGATAAGGGATTGGATAAAGAATCATGAGGATGAATCATTAAATGAGGGAATTGGATCTTGATGTGGATTATGGACCATGATTAGGATGACGATTAGGAATTTGATGGAATGATCAAGAAAATGAGGAAATGATTTGAATGAATAGAGATGATTAAGATTTTGAGGAATGATTTGAATAATTAAGAAGGTGATTAAGACAAGAGATGCATGATGATGATGGGATGGATGGATAGAAGAAGTGATGGGGAAAAAAAGAGCTTCTTTTTGTTGTTTTTGTTATTTTTGAAATGTTTTTGGATTTTGAACTTTTATGATATTTTTGGGATTTTTTGAAACTTAACATGTAAAGCATACAATGAAATATATACAAGAAAATTTTATATGGTGTGTCCCCTTCAAATGGGGAGGTTTTGGAACACTTAGCACATTGAACACACCAATAATTGTATAAGGTTTTGACTAGGATATACAAGCTCAGCTAGGGGTTTCCTCAATATACACAAGGTACATGAGGCCCAAATCTGTAGATTAAAGAAAAATAACGCCACACAACTGGGAGGAGATGGTAACCCAAATCTCCACCTTTACTTCCAAAAGGTATAAAGTTCTTTAGGGTTTAGCCAAGAGTGACAAAATTTTTCCTCCAAGAGAAGTGTCTTTCGATTCACTTCCTGATATTTATACTCTGCCAAAACACTAGAGTTGAGGTGATCCCAAGGGGTGATGAAATCCCTAAGCAAACCTCTTAGAAAAAGAAAAAAAAGACCACTTATTTCTTGTGCACTCAAGATCACCCAAAGGTGCGAGAGGAGTGAATACGTAAGTGGTGTTAGAATTAAAAGACACTTGTTCTTTGCTAATTGATGCTTAGATTTTCTATCTACCTCTAAAGACACTCATGTTTATATCATACAATTTTCTTTCCAACTTGACAACATCATCAAAAAAATAAAAATTGATAGTTTGCCAACATAAGAAAATCAAGTGTCGTCAACATAAGCAATTTGATAAAGAAAGAGTCAATTCCTTTATGCATTCAAGATTGAGTGAGTGTTTGTTTTTAGCACCAAATCCAAATGTTCATTGCAATGTTATTTGATCTTTAAGCATTCGAGATTTGATGAGATTCATTTTAAACCCAAATTGAAATGTGTAGCATAGCATTGTGCTTTGGCCTTTATGCATTCAAGAGTGTATTTGACTTCTAAGCATCGATTCCAAAAAAATATTTGTGAATTTTCTTAAGGCATTCAAGATTGTGTTTGATTTATCCTATTATGTCCAACATTCATTCAAAGACAAGTGTTTAAGTATTCAAGTTCATTCCCAAGAGCAATACAATATTAAGAAAAACATGCATGAAAAACATGGTTAAGTGTTTCTAAAATGTTTCAATCTGCAATGTTGCAATAAACCACTTGATTAGCTCTAACAAATTAAAAAATGAAAGTTAACTATTGGGACAAAAAAATTAACTTTTTTGTTATTTTTCTATATGTAAATAAACTTAGAATGAAACCAATCTTACAGAACCACCAAAAGTCAAAATTTGATTTATACTCTTTAAAAAAAAAAAAAAAAGCACAGATGATAGAATGCAAATAGAGACAACAGAATAAAAAGAAGTATAATATACCTGATACCTATACTTGCAGATTGTAGATAATAGAATGTAGATTGGAGATTCCAAAATACACAGACGATAGAACACCAAATTTCATAGATGATAGTTAACAAATATTATAGACTTTTGGCCACCCATAATGCAGACAACAGAACAGGTTAGCACATACAACATAATGTCAAAGATGATAGTTTTGTAGAGGTTGAGACGAAAATTGGTAATGGTTGAGATGAAAATTTGTGCAAACGATAATCTACAAAGATGATAGTATAGTAGGTGAAGATGACACAACAAACTTCAGAGATGCTAAAACTCAAATTTAATGTGATAACAAATTGATTTTAAAATAACAATGGTGGAGACACCAATCTGTGCAGATGTTGGTCTATAGAGACGCTGATCTGTGGAGATGATAGATCATCTTTGCAGAGTGTCTTCACTAATTTTTAAAGATGGCATAAGGATGTGGGTCCCACCAGGCCTACCAAAATGTATGCAAGAAAACCTAACTTGTTAGGAGAAAGAGTAAAAAAGCACATGTTAGTTGCATGGGTATATCAAATATTTAAAATAAAACAAAACACAACTAATACTATGCTTGAGTTTTGCAACTCAATGCAACCAAAAAGAAAAGTCCTCATGCAACCTCAAAGTAGCTCAACAAAGGCACACATGAGAGGCCTTGTTGGTGTGCTTTAGATTGGAGGAATGTGGTGTGCTCTCCCAAAACACTACTATGTGAATCCCTTGATATGAAATGCAATGTGAGAATGATACTATGGTAAATGAGTGGAGAATGCTTCAAATAATGGCTATGAAAGTAGCCATTCTTAAGAGCATTCAAAGGATATTAGAATGCAAATGTAAGAAACAATCTAAGCTAACAATACAAAATGAGATAAAATCTATCAACTACCAAATGGTTAGTAATAATGCAACTCTAAAAGATCACTAAAAAGCTCAAATAACAAACTAGCATGATAACAATGCAAATGAGGAAGATGTAAAATGCTTGAGACAAGGGCTCTATTTATAGGTGTAATAATTTTCCTTAGGGCAAGATTCAACCCAAGAATGTAGAACTCAACACAAGCACAACTATAGACCAAAAATGGATATGATTAATATGAGAATATATTATCTCAAGTAATGCATGTACAAACACACTAGGAGTGTCTGTATATAAAGGCATCTTAGGAAGCACCTAGAATGTGTCTAGAAACAACTAGGAGATAAGATAAGGATCAAAAAATAAGTACTTTATCCAACATTCTAGATGTATGGATAAGAATGACGAAGTTTCATATGTGTGTAGAAGATTCCTATGTTGTAGACAACATATGCTTAAAAGAGGTGTGGACCCCTGTGATGTCAACATGACAACTCACAAGAGTGCACATACTCCTAGGTGACTAATAAATAAATAAATAAAATATGCATTAACCTAAGTAAACTTAAGTAAGTGTAAATAGCAAATACTTATTTACACCAACAATAGGCTTGAAAGAGGCCTTGGGGAGGTGGCATCTATGTGGCATCTACATAGGTGCCACATGGGAGACAAGTAAACAAGGCATGCAAATAGTCAACATTCAAAGTTTTCTCACACATGTGTGAGCAAACTTGAAGGAAAGAGTGGGGGACAAATGTGTAAGAAGTGTGGAAGGTGTGAGACATGTGAGAAGTGTGAGGGGTTCCTCACACATGTGTGAGCACACACTTAGGAATTAAAAGGGGTTTAGCAAGGTGTTTAGGAAAATAAGTGGGATTAAGTAGTGGGTAGGCTTAGAAGGATGAAAATGATGGGTGTAGACTAGGTTTTAGGATAGGTTTAAGACTAAATTAAATAGGATTTAATTTAATCATAGGTTTAGAGAATTTAATGGAAATAGAGGGAATTAAATAAATAAGATTTATTTAAAAGGGGATTTATGGAGAATTGTGCATTTAATAAATTTAATAAATTGGGTGGGGGTGGGGGGTGGAGGGTGGAAGTATTTAAATTAAATTTAAATACACTAGGAAAGTGAACCTATCTAATTAAATAAATTTAATTAAATAAGTAAAAAAATATGACAAATATAATTAATTAATAAATAATCAATTATAATGTCAAGGGAAATATTAAATAAATTAATATAGTGTTTAAGAAAATTTTAAGTGTCTATAGAGTTGTATTAAAGAATTCATTTTAAAAGAAACAAAAAAAAACATCTTCATAAATGCCAAATGAGTGTTGTCATGGGTCTCTAATGTAACAATATAGTCACTATGTTTATAAACAAATTTCAAAGAAGTCAACATGGCATGAGTAGTATACATTTAAGAAATCTACCTAAGTCTTGACTTTAGTCTTCTATTCAATCAAATATATTTTAAATACTTGATGTTTGTGAATTCAAAATTGTACAAATTTTGGTTTCATAGTTGTCATTATATCAACCTTTATTTCTTTGAGAATTTGTATAATTGCTTCACATCTCCTATTTTTATTATTATTACATGAGTCAAATGTAGTTCAACTTTAAACTTGTAGAAATATTAAAGTAGA
Source organism: Cupressus sempervirens (assembly GCA_028749045.1). NCBI lineage: Eukaryota > Viridiplantae > Streptophyta > Pinopsida > Cupressales > Cupressaceae > Cupressus > Cupressus sempervirens. The sequence goes on along the minus strand of CM053786.1, from coordinate 702,288,518 downwards.
GTGCTTCAATTAATAGTTTAATCTAGATAGATCAAAAAAATCCAAAGTAACATTTTCAATAAATAACTTTATACTAGAATATTGTGTATGCAATTATTTATTTAGCACATATACCATGTCACTCATTACCCAAAGTTGTCAAGAACTCATAAAGAATGTATCATTTCAGTGAACCAAAAGGAAGTGTATGTTACCTAGATGAATTGTGACCACAAAATGATATAATGGTGGTTATATGTGTTACTTTCTTCAAAGAAAGCTATTGAATGATTTCATTTCACAAGAGTAAGTAATCATAATTAAAGAAACAACTATTTCAAATTCATTTGAAGGAAACAAATATAAGGTCTCCATTACTAACTTCTACAATTACACTTGATAGAAACCACACACATATATAAACATGAAATTAAATAAAGAACTCATGAGAAAAAAGATAAAGAATCGTACATGAGTCAAAATAATTGTTAATGTATTGTGCAAGCCTCAACATCTAGTGAAGAGGCAAAGCATTGAATTAGGATTAACCTCCCAACCATAGACCTTAACACATTCCCACACAATCTTATATGAGAAAAGGTCCTCCCTACCCTAGGGTTAGGCTTGGGGAACCATAGTCCTACCACCCAAGCATTCCAATGTTTGTGCTTTTACCCTCCTCCAACAACCTCCCCTTCATTAGCTTGCACCTTGACCTCTAGTACTCAATTGTGGCAAGTATGCCTCTAACCTACCTTGGCCAAGGATTTAGATGGGCCTTGTATAAGCCCAATCACCACTGATTGACTTGAAAATTGAATGCACTTTGGACAACCATGAGCTAACTTGGTCTAAGAAGTTTTAATTGTTTATTTACTTTCATTATGGACATTCAATTTGTTATTGTAGGGATCCTTCTCCTCTTCATCCATTTATTCCTTGACCCTTATGTTAATTAATGGAGGTATAACATAATAACAAGATATTGGGGTTGGGGGGGGGGGGTGCAGTGAATCTAAATCTTAAGCACTTTTACTTTTCAACAATTCATTCAGACATTCACATATTTTTCCTTGTTTTCCTACACTCTCTTCTACTCTTATCCCTTTTTGATCTAGGTTAAGATCTTCTCTATTTAAAGAGTTTTCTAGATGTTTCCATAATTAGCCTCCTCATCTGAATTGTTGATAAAAAAATATAGGGATATGTGGTCCACATTATTAACACAAAAATTTCTATAACAACCTCTACATATATTAAATGTTCCTTCCATGTTTTCTTGAAAATTATTTACCTCAAAATTTGTATCATTTCTAACTTTCATGTATACTTTTCATTGCTCAACACTTACTATTTTCTTATACTCGACATTGTTGATGCTTGGTCTATATTGTGCTCAACACATACTATGTAACTCAACACTTGTCTACATTGAAAATTCTTGGTAGGTGTTGGGCTCAGCTTGTACAAACAATACTTGGTGATCATAAACTTACTTAGCTCCTATAGAGCTCAGTACACACATACTTGTGTACATGACTCAGCTTGTATAGAGTAGCTCAATTATAGTGATGACTATCTGACTCTGCCTAGTAAATGACTAAGTGTTTAACACTAATAGAAAACAATAGTTAGAGATAACCAACATCTCCCCCTTTGACATTAGTGGAAAAAACACTTTGTCATATTTGCATCATTACAGATACAATATGATATTGAGCTCTCTCCCTAAGTCTTATGACTTATGCCAAAAATGAATAATGAATAAATAATGCAAAATGAATACCCATTCACATACTTTGCTTTATGACAATAAATTCATTTCCCCTTCAACAAATCCATTTTCCCCTTCCTTTGAACACATATGGCATAGCTACTAGGGTTGAATGGGTGGAAGAAAACCTTATTTATCAATGAATGTCTGATGAACTTGGGTAATCATGGATAGTGCATGATCCCATGTGGTTCTTGTTGCTTCCAAAATGTGATTTTGGAACTTTAATCTTGTAGCTAGGTCAATTAAGCTATCATCCATTGAAAGGTTGTGATCTTCTTTGATAAGATCTTGTATTGATTGCATCCCCTTTTGCATGACCTCTAAATGAGATATCAACATCACTTGAATAGAAATTAATTTAGAACTCATGTTAATGTCAACTATTTGAAGCTTGACTAATGTGCCTTGAGAATTGAGTAACTTATTGTAGTGGTCAATACTAGATGTTTCTAACTATAAAATAATATTGTTGGATCTCTACATCTCAGCATGAATCTATTGTATTTGTGCCTAACTATCATTTTTGAATCTTGGAACATCTAAGAAAATGTTGTACAAATGGTGCACTCTTTGTAAAAGTTTTGTCATAACCTGTACATGCTCTTGTAATTGCACTTTCTTCTCAACAATGGTTATGGAAACTTTATCCACAACCCTATTCTCGAATAATCTTGCTAACCAATCCACTAATTTCTTGTTGGCTTCCATATTACCAACATTTACTTTTTCAACAATATCTACAAGGTGGGTAATAATTGGGTCCTCATCATCAAAATTTTGAATGTCAAAAGTATCAAGAAAAATGTTTTTCACATCATAAAATACCTACTTTTGTTCATGCTCTTTTCTTAGCTCTTCTTGCCTTTTCTTTTTCACCAAAATGTCTTGTAACAAAGTTTTTTGTTCCAAGACGAGATTTTCCAAATCTAATTGTGGCATCTCAATTACTTCATCCAAACTCACTTCAATAACTAGTGAGGCATCTTTTGTTGTTTATTTTTTTACTCAGCGAAGGAGTATTGTTGCTCAACACTACTTTGGGAGTTGGCAAGGGATTTTCACCACTCAATAATGTTGGTGCATCAGTTCTTGAGACAAAAATGGTTGCACTTGTTTGATCTCTATTCATGTCTTTAGTTTCCTCAATGTGAGGTGCTGAAATATTTTGACTATTTAAACTTTTGTCCTTCAATTCAGTTTTTGCCTCTGTACCTATGATCATTGATTGCTCAACCTATAGAGTATTAGGGGTGTTGGCATATACTGGTGACACATTGTCTTGCAAACTCAAAACACCTAAGCTTCCTCATCATGATCATCATCAATGGTCACAATTCCAATTCCTTTCTTTATATTTTCTCCCTTGGTGGGTAACCCAAGAATTCTTTTCCAAATCAATTCATCCTGTTGTGCTACAACTTCCATTTTTTTTTTGTAAGATTAAAAAAATTCTATGCTTAGGAACAAATCTATTCATGTACTTTTCCAAAAAACTATTCTTGTTGATCTTGGGATAGATTGGGCATAACTCTGACTAAAGTGTTATTCCTTAACTTTTTATCTTCTTCTTCAACCTACTACCACCTTCTTTCTAGTACATCATATAATTCCTTGGGTGTTTTCTTCTCAATTTCACTAGGAGCTAGCTTATGATTTGCAATCATATATACTATAGCCTCCTCAATTTTGGTTCTGTCAGTATTATCGAGTGTAACATATTTTAAAAATCTAAAGCTAGATAATCCTAAAGATCTTCTTAGATCTAAACATACCTCATCAATAGACTTTGTGTTCACTTTAGGTGATCCTCTAACCAGTCTCCTTCTCTCTTTTTTATATGCACTGGGCTCAGTAGTCTCTACTACTCCTTTCTTTGCAATTTTCTTAGCATTAGTAGCTGCCATGGTTCTTGGCTTATTTGACAACTAGTAGGGCTTTACCCTTTTATATTTATTCTTCTTCCTCTTCCTCATCACCATTTTCTTTTTCTTCATCCTTTCCAAGACCCAGTGTAATCTAGAATGTTTCCTTTCCCTTGCTAAGGGTTCCTAATTTTGGTTCTAGGTCTTCAATCATTCTTTTACTTTTCTTCTCCTTAGAAGCTATCTTGATATTCACTATTATTATGGCCTTAGCTTCCTCATATCTTCCAAGAGATTCAACCTTAGTGTCTATCTCATCTTTCAATAGTGCAACAATATTTGCACTCACTATATCACTATCAATTTCATAATTAAAACTTTGTAACCAAGCCTTCCTCAGATTTACTACTTGTACAAATGTATAATCTATATCTACAAGAAAAAATAAGTCATTTTAATACATTGTAATCAATTCCTCAAGTATTCTCATCCTCATCTTCATTCTTTTCTTTAATTTGTCAAAATAAGCATCCATGGCATTCTCAAAATTTGCTCCTGATTGAGTAATGTATTCACTTATCTATCTTGTCACTAGTTTTTTTTGTTCCCAAACAATATCACCACACTAGCAAAATATTTTTGTATGTAAAAGAAAATACATATAATGAGGGATCCAAACCTATACATTGATTTCTTTTCTTTTCTGATAGATGATAGATTCTTTGCTAATTGCAGTCTTTAAGGCTTGGGAAGATCATACTCATGATATTTCATCACTATTTTCCATGCTTGATCCATTACCATACATGACACACTATTTAATCTGATTGACAGATGTAATTTGTGAGCTATAACCCTCACAAAAAAAATTATTAGTGGATCAAAAATGTTTCTAATCGACAAATCTCATCCATTCCAGTTGGCACCTATGTTTTCCTTAACTTCCCCTCAACTTAGGCATCTCATGGTTTTCTTCTTATCTAGGGTTGGATAGCATGAAACTCTTTGAATAATTTCCTTCATGATCTCCATGGATCCATTCTATAACCAAAACTTCATATCATGGATTCTGCTTAAAACAATTTTAATCCATTCAATCTTGAAATTTCTTGGAAATTCTAGGGCACGAGTTAACCCTTTCCTTTCAACAACTTTCAATTCATCCTTCAAGGTTCCTTCATTACATAACTTCTCATATGCTTTACTTATCTCATAATCTCCCACTTCTTCAATATTACGCATATAACATATCCTAACATCATGGATCATAATAACTTTGGGTGATATTGATGATAGCACACCCATTGAATCTACTTTTATTGCAATTTCTAGAATAGCAGAAGATTTTTGTGGAGGACAAATGTCACTTTCACCAATTGAATTTTACTAATATCTTGGCTCATTCCTATGGTAGATGAAGCTATCATATCCTTTGTTAGGGTTTGAAATCTCTTCTTTTCTTCTCTGAATTACTTTGTATAGTTCAAACCTTCACTTGTTTAAGCTTTCTCATCCAAATCACTCTTGATATCTTTTTCTCGTCACTCAAACCACCAAATTTCTTCATACTATAAAAATTTGTATATATGGTATCAGATAATGTCTTCAAAATTTGATATATACCCCCTTTTGATCAATTTATAGTCTTCATTAATGTTGTGTACTCAGGTAGGTGGAAGCCAACTGTCTCGATTGACATTGGTGTTAGAATTCTTTAGAATAATTGAGAGGGGTAGTGAATCAGTTATTCAAGGTCCAATAATATCCAATTCAAATTTTCTAATAAAACATGAGTGATTCAGAAGTACTGTCCTTTTACTTTCTTATCATGCATGCAATTAAACATTAAACAATAATGAAAAGTAAACATGCATCACACCATAACACAAAGGATTTTGATGACCCAGAAACCCTCTAGGAGTAAGAAGGTAAAACTAGGGTGGGGATGACACCCACAAAATAACTGCATAATTGATTTCAACCACTTCTGATGGTTTTCCCTGTTAAAGGCCTGCCCTATTAAAGGCTTTATAGACTGTAAGATGTGACCCTGTTAAAGGATTTTTACACCCTGTTAGGAGTGTTCCCTATTAGAGGACTTAAGAAAATTCAACTTAGAATGCCACCCTGTTAAAGGATTTACATAGAGTTGTTAGGCTCACCCAAGTCCATGGGATTTATAGTCACCTTCTCAAAAGAATCTTTCATCCCTCTCTAAGGATCTCTTATCCTCCTCCGAAGGATCTCTTTATCCTTCTTCTGGGGAACTCTTTATCCTTTTCTTGAGGCTTATCCACCTAGCTATTAAGCTAACCTAGCAATGTAGGATTTCAATATCTAATACAATGGTAAGAGAGTATTACAAGGGTTTTGACCTGATAAAGATTGCAACCCTAACTGTGAAGATTTTAGATCACTCTTCAGTTCTTTTCTTTGCTTGGATTTTCTTCCTTATAGTGTAGATAGCTTGTTCACCCTTCAAGATATATCTCCTTGAGTTCTTCCACTCATTATGCCAATGCACTCTATGGTCACTTGATCAACTTAGAGTCTTGATGCTTTGTTCTTACTCCTCTTGGCTTCTTCACAAGACCACACTTATGAATAACTCCCTCTCACACATACACACTTGATCTCTGACCTGTAACTCCTTATAAAGAAGTTTTGTTCTTAATTTCCTGCTCAAATCTTGATTTGATCTTGAGAAAATGGTATTGTTTTCCCTCTAAATTGCTTCTTCTAGAAACTTCATGATAAGTCCACCAGCATTTGCCTTGAATTGGTTTGCATGGTTTACATAGAATTCTGTGACATCTACTCATCATCCTTATCATCCAACTAATTCACAAAATTTGATGTAACAAACTTATCGTCATTGATCCGATGAATCTTTGACTTAACAAATAATGTAGCAACTCGGCATCATTAGTTTACTAATGCTCAACTCCTTCTATGTTACTTGGCTTCTATTATTATTTTACTGGCACTCAGCACCTATAGCATTTTTTATTTTCTTGGTACTTGATGACTTACTTGGCATCCATTACCTTTTTTTTGATGCTCGACACTTGACCTATTCTATGTTACTCAACACCTAAAGGATTTTGTGTTACTCGGTACCTAAAGGATTTTGTGTTACTCGGCACCTAAAGGATTTTGTGTTACTCAACACCTAAAGAATTTCTTGGCACACACTAAAGTTGAACTTTCTCGACTTCAACTGAGAATTTGCTTGGCTCTAACTAGCTTGCTTGGCTCTCTCCAATGAACTTAGTTAGGCTTTACAAATGACTTAGTTAAACCTTACATCTTTGATGTGTCTTAGTGTGTCTAACCTCTTAGAGTATGTCATCAATACACTATTTCATCAATGGCTTAGCTGATCCTTATACTTCTTTACAACATCATAACTTCAACCTTTCTCTAGGTTCTCTAGTTACATCTTATTGATTGCCACCTCCTTGTCAATCAACCAATTTATAGTACTTGGATCACTTAAGCAATTGTCATTCCTGCAAGTAGTAAGTTTTACATCAATGACAAAACAATGATTGAAAACATTCTTTACCAGTTCCATTATTCTTCATTCATGATCTTTTCAATCATTTCCAACAATCTCCCTCTTTGGCATTGATGGCAAACCAAACTGATCAATTGATCAACTTAGCTACCACCAAAATTACATACATTTTCTGCTTGGTATATAACTCCTTCTTTTGCTGATAAAAACTGAATCCTTTGTTCTGCTATATCCTTACTTTGTATTCTTGATCCTTCATAGCTACTTGCTGATTCTTAGCTCTTCTAAATCTCATTCTATCATCTCTCCTTTCATAGATGTACATCTCCCTCTTACCTTTATTTGATCAATTTTTCATATCTCCCTCTTTGACATAAATGCCAAAGATGTAGCATCTTCAACATGCTAAATATAAGCTTTGCATCTCATGTTTTCTCCCTCTATCACCATGCTTGTGACTGATCTAGAATTTCTACTCCTGTTGTCATCCTTTGCATCATTCTTCTAATATTTCAATGATTTGTTCCTATTGATGCAAGGCAGCTTCTTTGTTGCTTTAGACTGCCTGAGTTAGGGGCATTACCCCCAACTTGCCTCTAAGATATTCATAAGCATCCTTGGGAAATGGTTTGGTGAAGATATCTACAGTTTGTTCCTTTGTCTGAATGTACTCCAACTTCACTTGTTTGTCTTCCACCAATTCTTTGACATAGTGATACTTGATTGCAATATGCTTGTTTTTTGCATGCATTACTGGATTCTTGGATATGTTTATAGCACTTGTATTATCACAATATAGTATCACAGGTTTGGTTACCTCTTCTTTCATTCCTTTCAATAGATGTTTGAGCCATGCAATGTTTGTGCAATTGACTACTACTGCCACATATTGTACTTCTATAGTGGACTGAGATGAGCATGTTTGTTTCTTGCTAGTCCAAGTAACTAGCCTTCTTCCTTAGAATAGTGCTCCTCCACTTGTGCTTTTCCTGTCATTAATGTTGCCTCCCCAATCTGTGTCTATGTATGCATTGAGCTCAAACTTCTCATTCTTTTTGTAATATGGGCCAAAATCATATGTTCCTTTGAGATACCTCATTATCCTTTTTACTTCCATGAGATGATTTTCTCTAGGATTAGTAGAGAATCTAGCCACTATTCCAACTACTAGTGCTATGTCTGGTCTACTATGTACAACATATTGTATTTTTCCAATCATGGATATGTACATTGTTTGATTGACTTCAATTGATTCATCATTTTTGGATAGCTTATGTCCTATTGCAATTGGTGTGTTGACAGGTTTGGAGTCTTCTAATCCAAACTTCTTGAGTATCTCCTTGATGTATTTTGATTGTGTCACAAATATGCCATGTTTTAGTTGATGTACTTGCAATCCTACAAATAATTTGATTTCTCCAAACATAGACATCTCAAACTCATGTTTCATTTTGTTAGAAATTTTTTTGCAAAGCGCATCCTTTCGTCCAAAAACTATATCATCCACAAAAATTTCAAATACAAGGATATCCTTAACTTCTTTCAATTTGATGTACATGTTGCTGTTATCATCTATTCTTTCAAATCCTATTTGCACTAGATACTTATGAAGCCTCTCATACCAAGCTCTAAGGGCTTGCTTTAATCCATATAGAGCCTTGTGTAATTTGCATACCTTGTTTTTGTTCTTTTCATCAACAACATCTTCTAGTTGCTCTATGTAGACTTTACATCCATTTGATAGACTTTAAATCCTTTGAAGGCTGCATATTCCATTAAGGTCCTTACTCCTTCCATTCTGGCAACTGGAGCAAATGTTTCTCCATAGTCTCATCCTTCTTCTTGTGCATACCCTTTACAGACTAACATTGCCTTGTTCCTTGTGATTTCACCATTTTCATCTAACTTGTTTCTAAACACCCACTTGGTTCCAATTATGTTCTTGTTAGTGGTCTTGAGACTAAGGTCCATGTCTTGTTCTTTTTAATTTGTTCTATTTCTTCTTTCATAGCATTGTACCAGTCATCATCTTTTATAGCTTCAATTACTATTCTTGGTTCAATTTTGCTGAGCAGACATGTCTCACTTCTGAGTCTATTCCTTGTCATTGGTCTTGCCTCTTTATTTCCAATAATTTGATTTGCAGGATGATGTCTTTTCACATACTTTGCCAATACTGGTTCTTTCCTTTTTTGCATGTTGTCTCTTTTAGAATCTGAATCCTCATGCATATTTTTATCAGATATTTGTTCATTTTCTTCTTGTTTGCTATTCTTAGACTCTGAATGAACATTCTCTATATTTTGTAGCTTGGCTTCTGAATGTGTCTGCTACTTGGCATTCACTATCTATGAATCGGTAGATGCTAGATTTTGTTGCTGATTGTCATTCTGAGTTGCAACTTCACCATTATTAGGTATTCCTTCATAAAAATACACAAATTTCTTGTATTCTTCTACTTTCTTGGTGTTCTCAACACTTTGAACTTTTGCAAGCTCATCAAATTTCACATTTGTGCTTTCTACTACTTTGTTAGTATTAAAATTCAAGCACTTATAAGCTTTGCTACTAGTAGAATAACCAAGAAATGTGCCTTCCTCACTCTTTGCATCAAACTTTCCATTTCTAGACTCTTTATATATATAGCTTTTGCATCCAAATATTTTGAAATGTTTTACATTAGGAGAATACCCATACCATAATTCAAAAGGTGTTGCATTTGTACCTTTCTTGACTTGAACTTTGTTGAGTGTGTAAACTATAGTACTTACAGCTTCTCTCCAATACTTGAGTGTGACATTTTTCTCCATCATTAAGGTCCTAGCATAGTCAATAACTGATCTATTCCTTCTTTTTGCTATACCATTCTGAGGTGGAGTCCTAGGTGCTGATGTCTGCCTTTTGATTCCTCTTTCATTGCATAACTCTTCAAATTTTCTTGATGTGAATTCACCTCCTCTATCAGATTTGAGACATTTTAGGCTCTTCCTAGTCTCTTTCTCTACTCTGGCCAAGTACTATTTGAACATTTGAAATGCATTTGATTTTAGTTTCAGGAACATGACCGTCATCATCCTTGAATAGTCATCTACAAATAACATTATGTATCTGTCACCTTTGTAGCTTTGCCATTTAATAGGACCACACAAGTCAGTATGAACTAACTCTAATACTTCATTAGAAGTATAAGCCTTGCTTTTGAAAGTTGACTTGGTCATCTTCCATAGTTGGCATTGTTTGCATATGGTGTTATTAGGTTTCCTCAACTTTGGTAGACCTCCGACTTTCTTCATTTTTCTGATGCTTATTAGATTGTCAAAATTTACATGACATAGCCTCTTGTGCCATAACCATACATCATCAGTTTGAACAATGAGACAAGAAGCATCTTCCTCATCTAGGTAAAACAAATTACTCCTAGTCTGATCACCTTTTCCTATTAGACTTCCTTGAGAATCATAAATCTTAGCAACTCCTTTTTCAAATTCAACCTTACATCCTATGTTGCCTAACTGTGAGACACTTAATAAGTTATAATTCAAGCCTTCAACATAGTATACATTATCCCATGATATCCTTTCTATAAGTTTGATACTACCTTTCCCTTTGATCTGACATGGTGCATTGTTACCAAATCTAACACTATTTCCTTCATATTGAGTAAAGGTAATGAACTTGCTTTTGTCTCCAGTCATGTGATGAGAGCATCCACTGTCAATGATCCATCTGTCATTCTTGTTCATGCAAGTTACTAGGGTAGTTTCTTCATCTTCATCTGATTCATCTTTCATAGCCCCATAGACTACTTCATCATCATTCTCATTAGAGTCTTCTTCAACAATGTAGCATCTTTTTCCTTTTCCTCTGTAGTCCTTATTGTCCTCTTTCTTGTTCTTGAGGTTGCCTCCATCCTTGTAATTTTTCTTTTGTGTGTATCTGGCTACAATGTGACTAACTTCATTACAATTGAAACAAATGATTGACAACTTATCTTTGAATTTTCCTCTTCCTCTGTGAAATATTCTTGCTAGTAATGCCTCTAATTGATCTACATCATCTTCATCAATGTTGTTGTCACTAGATACATACTTTCCTTTTCCACTCTTTTTCTTTGTTTGCACCTCATCATTGTCTTTTATTGTCATCTTGGCTTTGAACATAGATTCCAAGTTTTTTGGCTTGTAGTTGTCAAAGTTGGATAGCTCAAAGGTAGCGAGTCTTCCAATTATTCTTTCAAATGACAAGGCATTGCCTAGTACACACCTTAGCTCTTGGATGGCTGATACTCTTATAGCATAGATAGGAAGCAAAGTTCTCAAGTATTTGCTACATACTATTTCTTCTACTAACTGTCCTCCTAGGCTTCTAATGGTACTTACCACTTCTTTCATTCTTGCACCATATTGAGCAACATTCTCTCCTTCTTCCATTTTCATATCATCAAACTTTCTTCTTAGGATCTCTCTTTTGGCTCTCTTGACGTTATCATCTCCTCCATAGATTCTTAATAATGTTTTCCACATCTGATATGTAGTACCACATCCTTTGATGTCATCGTACTTGGCATAGCTTAGTGCTGAAGCAATATCTAACATTGCTTGATTGTGCTCCTTCTTCTTGCTCATGTCATCTACAGTGAGAGGTCCTATAGGGTCTATATGATCAATTGTGATTGAGGTCTATGCAGTCACCTATTGATCTAAGGTGCAACTTCATCAAACTTTTCCATGCAACAAAGTTGTCTTTGTTTAGCTTGGGAACTTCTCTCTTGGACATCTTGATCTTCCTGCTGCTAATACCTTGAAACAAATCAGCAGTGTGCTCTGACACCAATTTTTAAAATTCTTTAGAATAACTAAGAGGGGGAGGGGGTGAATCAATTATTCAAGGTCCAATAATATCCAATTCAAATTTTCTAATAAAATAGGAGTGAATCAAAAGTACTATCCTTTTACTTTCTTATCATGCATGCAATTAAACATTAAACAATCATGAAAAGTAAACATGCATCACACCATAACACAAAGGATTTTGATGACCTAGAAACCCTCCAAGAATAAGAAGGTAAAACTGGGATGGGGATGACACCCACAAAATAATTGTATAATTAATTTCAACCAAATCTGATGGTTTGCCCTATTAAAGGCCTGCCCTGTTAAAGGCTTTACACACTGTAAGATGTGACCCTTTTAAAGGATTTCTACCCCCTATTAGGAGTGTGCCCTATTATAGGACTTAAGAATATTCAACTTAGAATGCCACCCTATTAAAGGATTTTCATAGAGCTATTAGGCTTACCCAAGTCCATGGGATTTACAGTCACCTTCTCAAAAGAATCTTTCATCCCTCTCTAAGGATCTCCTATCCTCCTCCTAAGGATCTCTTATCCTTCTCCTAAGGATTTCTTTATCCTTCTCCTGAGGATCAGGGTTATCCACCTAGCTGTTAAGCTAACCTAGCGATGTAAAATTTCAATATCTAATACAATGGTAAGAGAGTATTAGAAGGGTTTTGACTTGATAAAGATTGCAACCCTAACTGTGCAGATTTCATATCACTCTTCAGTTCTTTTCTTTGCTTGTCTTTTCTTCCTTGTAGTGCAGATAGCTTGTTCACCCTTCAAGATCTATCTCCTTGAGTTCTTCCACTTGTTATGCCAATGCACTCTATGGTCACTTGATCAACTCAGAGTCTTGATGCTCTGTTCTTACTCCTCTTGGCTTCTTCGCACAACCACACTTATGACCAACTCCCTCTCACACATGCATACTTGATCTCTAACCTCTAACTCCTTATAAAGAAGTTATGTTCTTCATTTTTTGCTCAAATCTTGAGAAAACGGTATTATTTTCCCTCCAAATTTCTTCTTCTAAAAACTTCATGATAAGTCCACCAGCATTCACCTTGAATTGGTTTGCATGATTTACATATAATTCTGTGACATCTACTCATCATCCTTATCATCCAACTAATTCATAAAATTTGATGTAACAAACTTATCATCACTGATCTGATGAATCTTTGACATAACAAATAATGCAGCAACTCGACATCATTGCTTTACTAATGCTCAGCTCCTTCTATGTTACTCAGCTTCTATTATTATTTTACTGGCCCTCGACACCTATAGAATTTTTGCTTTTTTTGGGACTTGAAGACTTACTCAACATCCATTACCTTTTTTTTGATTCTCGGCACTTGACCAATTATGTGTTACTTGGCACCTAAAGGATTTTGTGTTACTCGACACTTGAAGGATTGCTCAGCACACACTAAAGTTGAACTTGCTCGACTTCAAATGAGAATTTTCTCATGTCTAACTAGCTTGCTTGGCTCTCTCTAATGAACTTAGTTACGCTTTAAAAATGACTTAGTTAAACTTTACATCTTTCATGTGTCTTAGTGTGTCCAACCTCTTAGAGTATGTCATCAGTGCACTATTTTGTCAATGGCTTAGCTGATCCTTATACTTCTTTACAACATCATAACTTTAACCTTTCTCTAGGTGCTCTAGTTACATCTTATTGATTGCCACCTCCTTGTCAATCAACCAATTGATAGTACTTGGATCACTTAAGCAATTGTCATTCTTGCAAGTAGCAAGTTTGACATCAATGACAAAACAATGATTGAAAACATTCTTTACCAATTCCATTATTCTTCATTCATGATCTTTTCAAGAATTTCCAACAATTGGTGCATTTGATATAGATCTTTTCTTTACACTTTGATCTCTTCCATATCACTTAATTTCTACCATTTCATTCAGCTTCTATCACTTCACTTCTAAAGTGCCCAGCCCATGTTGTACTTAGACAATTTTACTAATGTTTGAAAACCCTTCATAAATTTGTCATATGCATCTTCATAAATGAAAATATGAACTTTGGCACATTTCATGTAAGGAAATTAAATGTGATATACCAATTGAATATATAGTTCCATACATACCTTTCCTTCTTAGTTTGATATGTAATTATCACCTTCTCTATTGGATTGGGTGACCTCAACTCCATTTGGTCCACTGTTTCCATCTTCTTCTTTCTTTTTCCATTTTTGATCCATCTCCTTCTTTATTTGTTCAATGTCTACTTTACCTTTACCTTTGTCTTTTGTTTGATTTGTTGAATGCACTTGAGTCCTGTAATTCTTGTTTATATGTCCAAACTTGTGACATTTGGAATATGCATTGTCTATAATCTACATTTTTATTCTTCATGCCCGTACTTTTGGCACTTATAGAAATATCCTTCAAATTTAGGTATAGTAGATGTATTCCTCATTCTTGACCTACAGTAATGTATTTGATGTCCTTTTTTCTTATAATAAAAATAGTAACCAGTAAACTTAGGTTTAGGATTTTTCATACCATATTTTCTTTGACAAATGTTTTTTGTATGACCAAGTTTTCCACCTTGATAGCATGTTGGTTTGTCCTTTGAATTTTCATTCCTCAATTCTCTATTCCTTGATGATCTTCACTTTTCTTTATGAATGTCCTGAGCCATCAATAATGCTAGATGACTTCATATGTTCTTCAAAGTATTTCATTTCTTCTTTTGGTTTGTTGAATTTCTCCATAGATTCCTTCTCAATTTTTAGTTCGTTCTTTAGTATAGCCTTCTATGATTTGAGATTTTCTATTTCCACATCCTTATGATTCAATTCTTGATTTGAAAACATGAGTTTATTCATCATGCCAAGTTGAATGTTTGTGAGGTTCTACACATCTAATATCATTTCTTCAAGTCTTGTATCCATTACTCTTTTGTCTTCCTCAACCATAGCCCTGTCTTTATCTTTCTTCTTTTGTATAGTCACTTCACATAATCTTACTGATTGAATTTCATGTTCTCTTTTCAATCCTCTTATTTCTTCATTCAGGATTTTCTTTTCTTTTCAAATAGATCTATAGATGCTTTGTCATTTGGATTGATTGATTCAAATATTCCTTCATTCTTAACTTCTTCATTGGAAAATTGTTTATCTTGGAGAGCCAATTCCTTTCTTCTTTTCAAGGATTTCTTCATATCTTGTCTTTATTTCTCAATTTTTTGTAGTATGAGTTGGATGTCAATTACTTGATTTTCATTGACCTTTTCCAGTTTAAAATCCTCCCTCTCCAAGATCTAATTTCCAAGGGATTAAGCTTCTCTGAAAGAACCAATGCTCTAATACCAATTGTTTATTGATGGAGGTATAAATAAGATAACAAGATACTTGGGGGGGGGGTGTGGGAGGGGGCGTGAACTAGATTCTTACACTTTTACTTTTCAACAATTCATTCACATATTTCCTTATTCACATACACTCTCTTATCTTCTTATCTCCTTTTGATCTAGGTTAAGATCTTCTCTATTTGAAAAGTTTTGTATAGAGTTTTCTAGATGCTTCCATAATTAGCCTCTTCATATGAATCATTGATGAAAAAGCATAGGGATCTGTGATCCATGTCATTAACATGTAAAAATATCTGATATAAAAACCTCTACATATATTAAATGTCCCTTCCATCTCGACTTGAAAATGACTTACCCTAAAATCTATATCATTTATACTCTAAATTCCTCAACACTTATTATTTTATGATACTTAGCATTGTTGATGCTTGGTCTATATCGTGTTTCGCACATACTATGTAACTTGCTACTTGTATGATTTGAAACTACTTGGTAGGTGTTGATCTCATCTTGTATAGAAAATACTTGGTGACCATAAATGCACTTGGCTCCTATGAAGCTCAGTATACACATACTTGTGTGTACATGACTTGAGCTATATAGAGGAGCACGACCTTAGTGATGACTATCAAACTCTACCTAGTAAATGAATAAGTTCTTAACACTAATAGACAACAATAGTTAGACATAGCAAAATCTTCTAGTCTTGGGTGCATCCTTGCGTAAAAATGAATTCAATTTTTCATTTAGAATTTACTACCTCCAATCTAA
Source organism: Cupressus sempervirens (assembly GCA_028749045.1). Classification (NCBI taxonomy): domain Eukaryota; kingdom Viridiplantae; phylum Streptophyta; class Pinopsida; order Cupressales; family Cupressaceae; genus Cupressus; species Cupressus sempervirens. The sequence goes on along the minus strand of CM053786.1, from coordinate 702,272,429 downwards.
TTATTATCTCAATGGCATATGGGTGATACTACAATATAAGTCAAATGTCGGTCTCATAAAATATATTAGAACCAACTCTATGTATAATTAACATGGTATGAATTTTACAAGTGATTGTTAAATAATTACAATGAAGTCAATCTATACATGATTATGTGGATCTATATAAATGATAACACTCGATATGCACAAATAAAATATATATAATAAGATGAAGTAGTTCATATTATTTTAGAATAAATACACTTTAAGCCTTTGGTTATGACCATCATGCTTACCAATGACGGTGGATGTATATTATCACTACAGCCATTCATTTCTATCCTAGAAAATCATCTTAAAACAATAAGAAAAGACCTAAGAATGATGGTTATGATCAGTTTTCATGGTTAACAACACAAGCTTCAACATAAAAATGAGCTTCTTCTACTACTAACAATGGCATGACTAATCCTACATTTTTGGTACTTTGATATGTAACAGGTATGATAATGAGTCTCTAAAAAAAGTTGTAGTTATGGGAAAGATTTCTTGCTTGCTAACTCAAAGCAATAAAGTACGAAAGAAAAAGAAAATCAAGAGAGCCTTTCCTTAGCAATGGGGAGTGTAAAATAGACCTCCCGTAGGTTCTATCAATTACAAGAAATAATATTGTGCATGGCCATCATCGGTCACAAGAAACTATTCAAGTCTTATTATAAAAGAATAATGCCAATATAAAGGTGCTATTTACTTAATAACATGAAGCCAATTAAAGCCTTAGAGATTTGATTTCTCAAGGTTTATATAACGAATATATATTGGCATCAGGCTATTTGGTAATACATATAGTTGTATGTACACACACACACACACACACACCTACACAATTTTGAAAGAACATATAATTTCTTTTTATCAATATACTGATTATGTACACATGTATTGATTATGCACACACACATGTACATATGTATATATACATGTAGGTAAAATTATAGATGTTAGAAAAAATAAAATATTTTCAATACATAGAGTCACATTCTAAAAACCACTCAACAATCTCAATATGAAAAGAAGGTAACAAATTCTTTTAAGTTATTAGATGTTTAGTGTTTCTCTTGAATTAAGAACTAATCAAGTAGCTCATGATTGTCCAAGGCATGCTCTATGTTCCCTAGCTATTAAATCCTTCATCAAGATAGTTAGATCCCATACCCGATGGTCTAAAAATGGTCCTTTTTGGTGCCCCATTCCTTAAATCTTGTTTAGCAATGCTTCCCCCTTTGTCTTCTCCTACATCCAAAAAGACTATTTCAATGATAATAACATATTTCTCAATTATAATCAAAAGTAATTCATAATTATCATAATGACTAACCATCAATACCAATGATAATATTTTTACAATTTCTAGGGAAAATAAATAATCATAATCATTTTCAATTAATATGTAGCTAACAATTAGTTTTGATGCAGGGAGAGGATTAAGGCAAGGAGACTCGCTATCTCCCTACCTCTTTATTAAGGTGGCAAAGGTGCTAGGGAGATCATTTTTCAAATTGGTAAATATGGGATGTGTTAAAGGAATTAAACCTATCACTACTGCTAAAATTGAAGTGTTACAACAATTTGTTGATGACACCTTTCTTTTTGGAGAATCCTCTATAATGGAAGATGAAGCATGGAAGAGTATCCTTAGAAACTACAAAGACATCTTTGATCAGAAAATAAATTACTCTAAAAGTAATTTTGGGCTATCAGTCAGCCAACCTCCCAAATACTTATCTTGGTTTACCATTAACCACTAAGGAGGTAACAAATGACTTTTAGAATACCATTGTCAAAAGAATCCAAAAGAAGCTAGCAAGATGGACAGGGAAAATTCTTACTAATGTTGGAAAACTCTAGCTACTCTCTATAGTTCTCTAGGGCATTCCAATTTACTTTCTATCCCTTTTTAAAATAAACCAAAACATGGCAGACAGAATTGAGAGAATACAAAGGAATTTTCTTTGGTCAAGAAGAGAGGAAAAGAACAAATTGAATCTTGTCAACTGGAAGGATGTTTGCAAACCAAGGGAGAGGGGGGGTTTGGGAGTGAGAAGACTTAGAGATCTAAATAAAGCCCTTCTTGCTAAAATTGGATGGAGGTTGAGAGAAAAAAATATAGATTGGAGCAATATCATGAAAGCTAAATACCTATCTAACTCCCTATTCACTCATAATCTTTTTAACAATGATCTCTCTAGGGGATCCAATATATGGATGAATATTGTGAAAAGTAAAGGCATACTGAGGGAGGGGGTGAGGTGGATTATGGGAAATGGTCAGAACATTAGGTTTTGGGAGGATAATTGAATGGGGGGAATCACTAATTTAAAACAAATTTAGAAGACTAATAGAAAAATTGAATGTAGAGGTCAGGTTGAGAGTGGTAGATTATATTGACCCTAGGAGGAAGTGGAAGAAATTATGAAAAGATGCATGTCCCTATGAGGATATTCAACTTCTTAAAGAACTAGAAGAGTTGACAGAAGTCCAAACACTTCCAATTCTGGAACAGGTGGATAAAGTGGTGTTGGATATAACTTCTAATGGCCATTTTACTATTAAATCTGCTATTAAATCTACTTACAAAATCCTCTTCTATAAGGATTTTTGTCCCACTATATGGCATAAAGTATGGATTAGTAATATTCTGCCCAAAATAAACTTCTTTTGGTGGACTGTATAGCATGGTAAAATACTATCATTGGATAACCTAAAAAAAGGGTTTTTTTTAATCACAAATAGATGTTATCTCTGCAAAGAAAAATACAAGAATATTAGTCACCTTTTCTTTGAATGCCTGTATACTCTAAAGATTTGGTTGATGGTGTGGGAGAAATTTGGACTATGTTGGGTGTTGAAGGAAAACTTGTGCCAATTTGTGGAGAACTGGGATTGTCCCTTTTATCACCCCAAGCTGGTATTCTTTTGGAGAATGGTTCCACTATACATTTGCTGGCACATGCGGAAAGAAAGAAATAATAGAATATTTTAGGAAGAAGAAAGACTTGAGGAGGTAGTTATGGGGATTATGGAGAAATTGCTGAAAGAAAATATAATGATTTACAAATGTAAGAAACTAAAGGAAGAACTAGGAAGGAAAGTATGCCAAATAGTGGAAAGGTGGGGTATTCATTGGAATTTTAACCATTTTGACAACTCTAAGGTAATAAAGAGACAACAAACAAGATGGAAACCACCAAAAATAACACAACTTAAGTTAAACTTTGATGGTGCTACAAGAGGGGGAGGTGGGGAAGTTAGTGGAGTGCTGAGGAATCAAAATAGTGAAGCACTACTAGTCTATTCTAGGAAAGTTGAGGGAGGAAGTAATAATATGGCTGAAGCAATGGCTCTACTCTAGGGTCTACAATTGATTAGTGAAATGCAAATAAAGGAAATAACTATAGAAGGTGACTCTAAATTAATAATTGATATGGAGAAGAGAATCTCTCAGCCAGGCTAGAATATCAAAAATATTATCATGGATATTAGACATATCCTAAATGAGATGGAGAAAGTCTAGTTGTAGCACATAGACAGAGAAAGTAATATGGTGGGGGATGTTGCAGTGGCCATGGGGTTTTAGCTAAAGGGAATGATGTGTTGGAGAAGCATGGATACCCTAAATGAGGAAATTAAGGTCCTAATTTGCAAGGAAAGGGGGGGGGGGGGGGGGTGGTTGGGGAGAAAAAATTAAGTATGGTTAAACAAACAAAGATTAGTGCCAAATTTGGCAATATCATATCTATGAAGGCAAAGCTTTCTAAATTTAATAAAAAGTATAAGGGAAAGATGATCAAACACCATTGTATAAATTGGATAATAAATAGATGCAATTTGAGGCATGAGTTCACAATTATGGTAACATAATGCAAAATTTAAAATATTTTCTTTTAGAAAGTATAAAAAATATAATTACTAATATTGTCAGAGATTTTAGGGAAGTTAGAGTTATGATGTGAAGTATGTTTGAAACCCATAATGAAGAAGGATGGTATTTTGAAGTGCCTTGAAAACTTGCTTGTAGGACGATTAAAAACCCTATAGTTATTATTCTCATCATTGTAGTGTTGTTGGTGATTAAAAATATCCTTGTTGATAGCAAGCTTAAGGGAAAAAGGCTCAGATGCCAATTATTGAGGTTGAGGGATCAAGAATCAGCAGGGAAGAAATGGGTTGGGATTTAAATCGATTAGAGCCAACAAAGATAGAAAATTTTAAGGATAGGATGGAAACCTGGTTCTTGTTAAAAGAAGGGGGATTTCTTCCTTATATGCAAGCAATGGAAGGTTATGATAAAAATTGTGCTCTCTAGTTTGTGAATGGGAGGAATGACTACAGGGCTACCATAAATGGTATCATGTTCCAAGTAAATGAGGATGTTATTGTGATGGCCATTGGGTTGTCAATAAAAGGGAAAAAGTGGAAGAAGGTTACAAAAATAGTGGACAAGGGTAGCATGAATAGCTTTTTTGCCAAGGATGAAGGACATGTTCGCTATAGGGGAGGCTTCTAGAGGGATAAGCTAATAGCTCCATAGGAAGATGTCTGTCTAGTGATAATGAAGTACCTCATGCTCGAAGGAAGGTTTGGAGTTTATTATTATTATCACTTCCCCCTCCTAAACCATTTTAGAAATAAAGACTTTATTTCTATTTTGTTCTTTCTATTACATTCCCTTGAGGATATGATAAGCGATGTTAGGGAGAAGAGAAGTAAGGGTCATAATTTTACTATTACCCACCAGGGCCTGATTTCTAGACTTTACCAGTTCCATCTTTCCCTTTGCCCCCTTAGGGTTTTTGTTGTTCATAATCAATGCCACCACCAGAATTCCCCTCTAAGGACCAATACAAAAACCAAAATACATATGCCACATCTTTCCCCTAGTAGGGATAATAAGAAAAAGAAAAACCCATACTTGGTTATTGAACAAAAAGGTAGTAAAAAAATTAAAATTGAAAAACTAGTAGACGTGGACATTGGGGCTTTGGAAGAGGAGGAGGGAGGGAAGAGTAGGAGAAGGTTGGGAAGGTTAGCCAAAAAATAGGCAAGGTATAAAAGAAAGTCAAATAGATTTAGGGTTGAGGAAGTAGAGGAGGAGAGTTCTAAGAACAATGATAGAGAGTTGGAGGAGGAGAAACATTCAGAGTCCAAGAGATAAAAGGGGAATAAGGGGAAAGAAAAAAGTGAAAAAATTGTTGATAATACATAGGTGTCTACTAGTAATATCTAGGTGTCTACTAGTAATGTCAATACCACTAAGACTACACATTTGTCAGTGAGTTTTACCCTATAGCCTATTACCTTTTCTGAGGACAACAATAAAGCAAATACCTCTTTGATCACCATCTCCTCCCTGAAAAAGGAAAAAATCAATGTTTTTACTAACCCATAGGTTTTGTAGAATGAGAACTAGCCATTGACAAAGACTAAGGAGGTGCATAAAAATGTAGAAAAAGAAAACAAGGAAAAAGAGGAGGAATAGAAGGAGAAGAATGTGCAACTAGAGAAAAGAGTCAAATTCTTAGAGGATGGATTCTACTCATTCTCTAAAGTTGCATTGAAGGTTATCCATGTTTCTACTACTACCCTCTAGTTATTGGCATAGGAGGAGGATGAGATGGGGCTAGACATGGAGGACAACAAGCTCCTCTATAAGTTCCTTATTGAGGATTGGGCTAGAGTTCTTTTAGCTAGGAAAGGAAATGATAAGGATGAGAAATAATAGAGTAGTCTTTGGGCATATTTTGGCCCTAGTTGTTTTATTGTTTTCTGTTGCTACCTGGTTTTCTGCTCTATGACTTATTCTCATACTTAGATTGGCTAGTTTATGCCAATAGTTTTTTATTCATAATTTTAATAGTATGTCTAGTATTATAGTCTTAAACACTACAGTAGATGAGACTTTGATAGTTGTAAATGATTGTGTGCTATTTTTGGTATGGGTTGGTTTGTTTATGCCAATGGTTTATATTTTGAACAATCATAATATGCTTATTACTATAGTTTTAAAACTAGTATAGATGTCTCTCTAGTAGCTATTCAATTTTTTAGTTGACAGTGTTGTTCTCTGATGTAGTGACTTACATCTGCTTGTTTTTTTTGGTAGTGTGCTGGTTGCTAGCTTTTTGTTTGTAAGGACTAACCCCCTTGTTTTTGTTGTGTTATATTTCAAAAATAAGTCATCTTCAAGTGAATCAAATAATGAACTTTTTTTCTATTTTCCATGATTATAATATTCAATTAATTTTAATTAACTAACCACATGTCACATGAAATGCATATGAGTACATGATTAATTTAAGAGACAGAAATTTGGAATGTAATATACCCTCCCACTTGTGTTTCATCATCCTTGATGAAATTTATGATATAAAATAATAAAATTCTACTTAACTAAATAATCCAAAGTTCAAGTGATAATTTAGTAAAAACTTATTCTTGATTCAAATCCTTGAATAAAGGTGGGCAAATTTTTGGAAGATTTTATCATAGTTTCACAGGTAACATTTTCTTTGATATACTAGTCCCACTAGATGTTGCACTAATTTATGTCATGGTTTCACAAGTGAAGCTTACATACCTTGAGTATTGTGAGAAAATCTTTTTCCACCACCACTAGATCTTGCACCTACAAGATTTTCTAGTCAATTATAAGCTCTTGGTGAGTAATATATTTCTTAAGATATGATACATGAAATATGTCATGCATTCTCATGGCAAGGGATGGAGGTAGTGAAATCATGTAGGCTACTAGTTTTATTACTTATAACACCTCAAATAGTCCCATATATCTTGGGGCTAGCTTGATGTTCTTCCCAAACTTGATAATGCTCTTTTGTGGTTTCACTTTTAAAAGGACTTTTTCTCCCACTATAAACTCTTGTGGTATTCTATTTGCATCTCCACAACTTTTTTCTATCATTTTCCTCCTTCAATCTCTAATGGATATGAACTACCCATTTTTCCATCTCTAATAGCATCTCTAGCCCAAAGATAATTATATCTTCAAGTTGATTCTAACTTACGGGAGTTTATCATTTATGACAATATAGGGCCTCAAAAGGTGCCATCTTGATAGTAGGTTGATAAGAATTATTATACAAAAATTATACTAAGGGAAGATATGTTTCCCACTAGTATTGTCAATCTATACGGTACACTCTTAGGAGATGTTCTAATACCTAATTTACTCTTTCTATCTAGCCATCAATTTTTGGCTGATAAGAGGAACTAATATTTAACTTGATTCTCACAACTAAAAGTAAGGTTTGCAAAAATCTGAATGTTTTCCTCACACCTCTATCAGATACAATATTTTATGGAACCCCATGCAGGTTTAAAACTTTCCCTAATGAACTTATGAGCAATTTCTAGTACTCCATCTATTAAATTACTTTGAAATTGGCCACATTGGTTAGACTATCCACAATCACTAAAATGGTGTTGTGTCTATTTTAGGTCATGGGTAGCCCTTAAATAAAATCTATGGTAACTGTCTGCAACTTCCAATTAGGAACCTCATTTGGGTGTAGTAGACATGTTAGGTAACTGATGCAAGAGCATCTTGGGTTTTCTCGATGAATACTTTGAAGGAGTGGTTGGTAGTTACTTTGGAGGTAATTTATGTGTTTACCAAGTGTGCTCAGTTAAGATTAGGTTTGTTCTTGGTCAGTGAAGAGATGGTACATAGTCATTGTTGGGTGGTTTTTGGTTGCTATGTTAACTGAGTGACTCGATTAATTAAGGTGTTTGGTGATGCTTGGGCCACTCAATGTATATTGTGGCTCGGTTTACACTAGGAACTTGGTAGTAGTGTTTCTTGAGTTGGCTCAATCAATGAAGGGGCTCAATTATGCTTGATTATTTGCTGATGCTTCGTGGTGCTTTCTAACACTTAGCCATGAATTGGTTTTTTGTGTTTCCCAAGTTGTCTAAGAGCTAGCCTTTTGGTATTTAATTTGGGTTGTAGATATTTAATGAATTTTGTAGTCAAATTTTGGTTTATGCATATATTTACTGTAAGGGTTTATTTAAATTTATAGTTGCTAGGATGACTTGTCGATTAGTTGGGTATAAGTAAGGGGGTCTTGTGGAGTCTCTAGGCATTCATTTCAGGGGGAGCGGATCCTAAGTTCAACATGGAGTAGTTGAAGAGTGAAATTTTCCTAAGTGTGTGGACATAATGCCAAATGTAAGGAAGTTTGTAGCTAGATATTGGGTGTAGTTTTAGAAGGGCTAGTAGCTGAGACTTAGGAAACAAGGAGATTGCTTGGTGGGCCTACAAGAAATAGTTTATATCTTCCATGAAGATTTCTACCAGTGTGGATCATGACTATCTAGTGTTGGGATTGGATCTTGAGGGATCTTGTAGAACTATTTTTGTAATTTCTATTGTATTTGGTCGTAATCGGGAAGGCCTTACACCCCAACACATTGCAGTCAAACAATTATTTTATGAATAAAGAATTGTGAATTCATATCAAATCTTGTATTTTTGTGTTATTTCCATTGTGTGGTTATTTTTTGGCTGCTATGACATCTCCTTTGGGGATTCTCCTACCTTTCATTGTGTCAATAACAATTCTCTACATTGACTATTTGACACTCGAGGCATCCTGCCATGAAATCTATTATTTATCTTTTTATTCATTTCCAAAAACATAAGGGTTTCATATCTATCAACATCTTGGTCACCCCAAGATGTCCTAGAATATGGGGTTGTGTGGAATTCTCCTAAAATCACCCTTTGAACCTCTAAAACCTTAGGTATCTATATGATGACGGGCCACACCACCCGTACCAACTCACAAAAAAAATGCAACAATATGGAGACAAGAGAGATGACAAAATTGCTTCATAAAACTTCCATTAATACTTGAAATCCACTAGAAGAGATTACATTTGAAGAGCTTACAATTCAAGAACTTCTATTTCTCCAACTTCCTTTAGAAGAGCTTCCATTCCTTGAACTTCTATTTCTTGAACTTCTTGAACTTCTTGAACTTGATTACAAACGATTATAAGCCTTGCTTAAATAGGCACTTCTAACCCAAGACATTACAAACACAAGCAATGTGGGATAAAAGGTAAATACAACTACCTTTAAATAAATATTAAATTCCCACCCAAATACAACTAAGCACCCAACAAATATTAAATGCATGATTTAAGGATCTTTCCACAAATTTCTAAATTGCCACCTACACACCTCGATTAATGGAATGTCAACTATTTTTCTATTTTTCTATTTATGCCACCTATGCACCTCGAAAATAGAAATTTCTCTTTTCTCCTTTTTTTTCCCTTATTTTATTTTTTTATTATTTTTCCTTCTATTTTCGTCACTTTCTCTCTCCTCCACAATTTTTTTTTTTTTTTTTTTCCCTCTTTTTTTTTTTTTTTCTTAATAATTTAATTTTCTCATGTAAGATGCTCCTGCATCAGACTCCCTTGGTAGATAGAAAAGTGTGTCCCACACTTTGATGTCAAAAGAAAGATATATAACCATCTTCATCTTCACCACAAGCTTCTACCTCAATAGGGACAAGAAAACCAACATACAAATCTTTCACATTTTATTTTTTTTGCTGATGCATGATGCTCCTGCATCCGACTCCCATGGTAGGAAAAATTTTGTGAGTACGGATTCACAAAATGAAGTAGCCACTGTTTTACATTTTTTTTTTTTTTTTTTTCTCTTCCTCCAACACATAGCTAGAACAAGTATCCGATGCCGATATATTTCCTTCTTTCTTCTTTTCCAACACCTGGCTAGAACAATTGTTTGCTGCTGAAAATGCTCCCTCGCAATGAACTCTATCCAAGTATAACTCTCATCCTCATCCAATCTTGTTGAATTAATCACACCTGTACTAAACCCAGCAACACCATACCAATCTTCCTTTGCATACCACACATGACGAACAAGATCCTCATACAAAAAATCATCAATATCTTTTAAACTCATATCAAAGACAACATCCCATGATTCATAAGAATTTACCTCTTTGACATCTTCATCTTTGCTTGCCTCTTTCATGTCGTCAACAATGCATGTAACTACTTCGCTTGCTTGATCTCCAACGAAGGCACTATACTTTTCCTCCATTGCTACAATCTTCAAATCATCTTGATCTACTTCAAGTTCATAAGTCTTGTCATCTTTATGCTCTTCCTCTTCTTGTTCATCTTTTTCAACTTTAGGTTCGCACATGATTTCCTCTTCATCCGCTTGCTCTTCCACTGGATCATCTTTCTTTTCCACATCCAAGGAATTATCAACATCCCTTTTCTGGTGACATGCTCTTTGTTTCCGCAACTCAGCTTCTAATTCATTCACTTGCTTCTGCAAATCAACTAGTAATGATTGTTGATTTCTTGCTCTAAATTTCTCAAGTCGAGGAATCCTCAGAATCCATCCAATCACAAAAGTCATATTCTTCTTTCTCTTCTCCATAATCAAGTCTTTAGAAGACAAATCTCATGCAACACAAGAACCTCGTGCAAACTGCCTCACAGTCGGCGCTCTGTCTACACAATCAAGAACTTCTTCACAAACTTCACCCAACTCAAGGTCCTGGTGCAAACTGCCTCACGTTCGGCGATCTGTCCGCACACTCAGGAACTCCTGCTCTGATACCACTGATGACGGGCCACACCACCCGTACCAACTCACAAAAAAAATGCAACAATATGGAGACAAGAGAGATGACAAAATTGCTTCATAAAACTTCCATTAATACTTGAAATCCACTAGAAGAGATTACATTTGAAGATTGTAGCAATGGAGGAAAAGTATAGTGCCTTCGTTGGAGATCAAGCAAGCGAAGTAGTTACATGCATTGTTGACGACATGAAAGAGGCAAGCAAAGATGAAGATGTCAAAGAGGTAAATTCTTATGAATCATGGGATGTTGTCTTTGATATGAGTTTAAAATATATTGATGATTTTTTGTATGAGGATCTTGTTCGTCATGTGTGGTATGCAAAGGAAGATTGGTATGGTGTTGCTGGGTTTAGTACAGGTGTGATTAATTCAACAAGATTGGATGAGGATGAGAGTTATACTTGGATAGAGTTCATTGCGAGGGAGCATTTTCAGCAGCAAACAATTGTTCTAGCCAGGTGTTGGAAAAGAAGAAAGAAGGAAATATATCGGCATCGGATACTTGTTCTAGCTATGTGTTGGAGGAAGAGAAAAAAAAAAAAAAAATGTAAAACAGTGGCTACTTCATTTTGTGAATCCGTACTCACAAAATTTTTCCTACCATGGGAGTCGGATGCAGGAGCATCATGCATCACTATATCATACCTTTGTATCTCAAAAGTCCATCCTCTTTTAGTTGGTACTCTCCATACCTAGTGCAATGCCCTACTTGGGAACCCAAAAGAAATAAATCTAACATGTTACAAAGTTTACAAAACTATTTTTTTAAAAGTTTAAACAACATCAAAGTAACAATGTGGAAGAAATATACACATGCACAACTACAAAAAGGAAATTACAATACAAATTTCATTCCTAAAGGGTTCCTTCACATTGAATCATGTTTAAGAAAGTTTTATTAATAAGTTTAAGTCTCAATTAGAATATCCATAATTATAAAATGAATAAACACATACATAATCTCATATACACATACATAAAGAAACTGATATAATAAAGTACTTTCATACAACATCAATGTTAAGTGTCCCAAGAACAATAACCAATAGATAATGACTATCCCCAATTAAATTAAATTGCCAATCACTAACTTCAACAATAAAAACACCACCAATGAATAACTAACATTCATTAATAAAATTTTACTGCCAATGATAATTGACATCTAATCAATAAATAATAACTCACAAAATATACACCATCAAAAGTAATATCCAACAAGTACACCAGTAATAAATACACCATGAGAGGCAAAAATAAAGAAAACATGAAGGAGACTTAGACTACATACTATGGAGTATCATCACATGATTCAACTCTATGGTTACCTTAGCAATCTCTTAGGATCTTGGCCCCCCAATGACTTAATGAAAAACTAGAATACCCTCTCGTAAAGATGAGGAAATGATATATACCTCTCAAGGTATCACCCCATTCCCATCCTTACCCTATACAAGCACTCAAGGCATGGATGAGGAAAAATATCTAACTTATCTAGGAAAGTATTTTAATTACTATATGTTATCACTCATTATACACAATTTACAATGAGTTACCCTGGCAACCACTTTGGGCCCTAGTCCCCATCATAAGCCACTCCTATAAACATGCACCTAGACTACCTTTCCAAAACTCAAAAACCACAATTGTGTCTTGGAATTATTTAGAATAACTAATAAGGGGTGAATCATTTATCCGAGGTCCAAATGTGAAAATAAAACTTTTCATAGCTAAGTGAATCCCCATCCATAAAACCTTATTCATGATACATCCATTAGATCATACAACACTTAAACTTTGTAGGTTACTGTCCTAGGTCAAAATAACTTTTGCAGAAATGTAAACATGAAACATAATAGATTCAATAACCCATTTGACACAAGGATTTTACATAAAAACCCAATTTGGGAAAAACCACCAGTAACATGCTACTAATTATCACTCTTTTGAAGTGATGCCCTATGAAAGGGCAACCCTATTACAGGTTATAATACACATTGTTAAATGTGACCTAGTTAGAGGATTTCAATCACCCTGTTAGGAGTGAGCCTTGTTAGAGGACTTTAAATCATTCACTTGGAATGTCACCCAGGTAAAGGATTTACAAATGACTATTAGGTCAACCTTAATCCAAAGGATTTTTCCTAGATTGATATAATGATTAGAAAGTAACAATAAGGCTTGATCTGATAACAAATTAAAACTCACTTGAAGATTACATATCTCTTTTTTAGTCATCCATCCTACTTGGCTTTCACATACTTCAGCTCTAATAGCTTTTTCACCCTTCAAGCATTCATATTCTTAAGCCTTCTTGCTTTGCTTGCCAATAGCAGTCTCTTCTATTTGGCCACTGAATGAAGCAATACCCTAGAATCCTTATCTAAGTAAGGTTCTTGAACATATCCAACCTTACTTATAACTAGATATCTCTATAAAAATAGAATTAAGATCTTCTTTCATTCAACCTTGATCATCCATTTTAGGGTTATGTAGGATTAGGCAGGATTCAATGAATCTACCCATCTTTTTATTTTAGTTCCTCTAGAAACTTCTTCCTCAATCTTCTTTGAATTTACCTCAAAATTGTTTACCATGAATTTTGTGCCACCAACTCATCATAGTTGTCTTCCACACACTTCACAAAATTCAAGAAAACAAAATAGTCAGCTTAGATTCATCAATCTTTGATTTAACATGAATACTAGCACTGGGCATCAAAATGATGTCACTCAGCTTCCATACTATTCTTCCACTTGGCCAATTGTAGATCACTTAGGATCCACTAAGTTTTACTGATGCTCAACATCAACTAAACTTTACTCAACTTACATTATTTCACTTGGCATACACTAAATCTTCACTTTGCTTAGGTCCAACTAATTTTTTTCTTGGCTTGCACTAACTTTGCTCAACACCTACTGTGCACTTGGTCAAGCTTGGATAGCAAAATTTTTCTTACTTTTTCTTCTAGAATTAATCAATATATCCAACCTTTATAGCCTTAAGTAGATAAACAATGCACTATAACATCACTATATTAACTAATCTTTGTACTCCTTTTTCTTACCATAACTCAACCTTTCATCTAGGTGCTCTTGTTATCTCATTTGATCAAATCCTCTTCATCAATCAAACAAATGATATTACTCAAATCAACTAAACAATTATCTTACCACTAAGTAGTAGGTTTGACATCAGTGACAAAACAATGATTCAAATACATCCTCATATTTGTGTCAATCTTTTCTCAACAATCTCCCTCTTTGTTATTAATGAAAAAACAATACCAGATGTTAGAAATTGGAATTATTGAGGTGGGGGGGAGCAGAATTTGAAATTTACAAAATTTAGTCACCAACTAAATATTATTTATAATTTTGAACCATACATAAGAAAGTAATGCTAAACAGTAACATTATTCATGCATAAAGATAACTCATAACACCATATTTTGTTAATTAGGGAAACCCTGGCGAATGGAAAATCTTGGTGAGGATGATACCCACTAGATAATATATTGATATATATGTTCCTTGTTAGAGGATGGACCCTATTAGGAGTCAATGAGAAAATTTAGTATAGAGATTTCCTATTAGGAGACTTTGAATCCCTATTTGGAGATTGCAACCCTGTTAGGAGTTGCAGTTTAGTAGATGTAAGATGAGCCCACTACCAAAAAATGCATTTCCAATTACAAGAAGAGCTCACTAACAAAACAAGTAATTACTCCTATGGTATATATGTGTTATTACTTTTTTCTTGATTGATCTCTGACCTTAGCTAGATCTCAGATCACAAAATTAGGTTCTCAAAACTTCACATATAACGCTTAAAAAAAGTTTGCATATCATTTATCACAATTCAATTGCTCAACACAACACATCACATTTTAATTCACAAGATGTCCTTTGCATAAATACCACACCTTTTCACAAATTGCTACCATGTTGGCTAAGACCATAATATACTCTTCCAACTTAGAGTAAACATCTAGGATGTCGGCCCTAATTGGTCAAGTTATTATTTTGTAAACAAAATAATTCCTTTACCTTTAATTCTATTATTTGTTTCACTAGTAGAATGTGAATATCTCTTTTCCATATAGTCTGTACTAATGTACGAGGTTATACACATCATCATCAAATGTATAATGTCTCTATCTAACTTCACTAGTCATAATATGACATCAATAACAAGTTGCATATAAAATAATACATTATTGTAAACCAATTTCATACTTGGACAATTTTCTAAGTATCAAAAGATAAGTATCTTTATTTTTGAGGTTTTCTACAAGAATCTACATCATGTTTTTCAATTAATGACAATAATCACACATCTTCATTAGGCAATTTCCAACAATCCCCCCCTTTGACATTGATGGCAACATAAGAGGGAAAATTGGCTAAGTATCAAAAAATTGTCAAAATATTACAATAACAATACATTAATCATATTTTACAACTTATTCATTTAACATATGCTCCCCCTTTCAACACAATTCCATACCTTACCTTACTTACAATTTTCTTATGCATCTCCTCCCCCTTTGACATCAATGAAAAAGATTAGAATGTTAAAAACTATAAAAAATTGTTCATCTATTGTCAAAAATTATGTTCAACTGCCTTAAACTAATAATATCTTTATGCAATCATAAAAACTTGCCTTAAGACTATTTAAACCTTGCATCCATGTATCCTTAGCTTTTTCAACAAAAGTGAGGATTGCACATAGGGCATATGATGCAATCTCAATTGCATTGAGATTGGAGTATAAGAAATTTCAGTAGGTGTCCTTGGCCTTGACATACACTCCTCCAACTATTTCTCAATAGTAGATATCTTCAAAGAAATAGATTCTCTAAATTTTGATAATCTCTTCAAAATATGTTCTTTCTTAAGTTCCAATTTTTTGATATCATTATGAATACTGGCCACTTGTCCTTCAAAGTCATTAACTTTTTTGGAAGGTTGATGTATCTAGTTTGATAGAGCTTCTACCTCACTCAGCTTTCCTTCAATCTTATTGTCAAAATCCTTGGTCACCTTATGAGATAAGGTACTCTTAATGTACAATACCTTTCCATCTTTTTGACATCTCTAAAGTTCCTTGATACAAGTATCAAGACTTAGTAAATCATTCTTAATATTCAAACAAATGGTGCTAAATAGATTAGAATCATGTGAAATCTAGGGCTTTGACTTTGTAACATTCAATAAATTTGTAAATTCTTCATCAAAATATTTTAACACTACTTGTACCCTCTATTTAGGATTTTCCTTTGTATGCTTGACTACAGAAGTACTATGTAATCTGTCAGATACCTCCATTAAGGTTCTTTGTAAGCTCTTTACTTTGTTGTTCTTCTCAATAAGTTTTGTTAGAGATGAGCTCAAGTTAGTTTGATCATCATCATCACTTGTTAGGCTAGCAAGAAAAGGTGGACTAGATGAACTAGATGGTTTAGTTTCATCTTTCCTTTGCTTCTTCTTTGCTACCTCTTTAACTCTTCTCTCTTCTTTCTCTTTCTCTTCCTTTTCTTTTCTTTCCTTCTCTTCCTTTTCTTCCTCCTCTATTCTCTTCTTCCTTTCTTCCCCTACTCTCCTTATCGTTTCTTCTTCAAGAAATTTTTGCTTGGCTTCATCAATTTTTCTCTTTCTACCTCTAATAGTCTCTTTTCCTCTTCAATTAGTTTCAATTGATCTTGAATAACCTCGGCCTGAGATTTAGGCTATTCAAAACTCTCAAAAGGGTTAGTGTCATTAATGTTAATAGTAACATTGGTCTAGTCAATTTGCATAGTGTCACCACTTACTAACACTTTTGAAGTTTTAGGTACAGGTGAAGATGCCACCTTTGAATCGTTCATCATCTTACTAATAGGTGCAATTGTTTCACTCCTTATTTTATCCTTCATACCCACCATAAATAGAAATGGTCTTAGCTTGTTCCTTAAGTAGGGTTCCAAAATGTTCAACAATTTCTTGATTTCTTTGTCATTGTCAATCTTGCATATGGTTCTTATCATGGACTTCCAAATTTCTATATCCTCTTCTTGAGATGGTGCTTTCTTCTCTATAAGTTTTTCATAGACTTTTTGATTTACTGTGCCTTCAATATCCTTAAGTTTTAGATTTTACGCAATTATATATCTATATATACATATCACAATAGAGATGTCAATCTGATCTTTCTTAATATCATTATATAAATCATAAAATTTGTTCATCTGAACAAAGTTCCCTTCATTTTCAATGGTTGAGTTTATCTTTTCAATCTTTGGCTTCCAAGGTTGCCTTTCTTTTCCTACTATCTGTTTAGAAATAGTAACCTTTCCTACCTGTTTTGCTTCTAGTTCTTCTTCTTCTTCTTCTTTACTAGATTCCACAATTGTCAACAATGAATTTTGTCTTTTTCTTGGTCCATTGGTCTATTGCTTGACTCTTTTTTAGTCTTGGTGGTCACAACTGCCACTAATCTTTCTAATTTTCTCTTTGGCTCACATAGTTGTTTAGTCGATACTGTAGTATATGGAATGCTTTTTTTTGAAGATGTTTCAGCAATAGACACTAATAGTGATTGCACATACGTTATTCCTTTTTTCATTATATGTCTAACTATTTGTGACTCACTTTCTATCATACTAGCCTTAGTTAGAGATTTTTTCATTATTGTCTCAATCTTCTTGTTAGATGCTTTCTCTTAGGATGCTTGATGAGCTGATTGGGTAATCTCTTCATGTGTCCCAAACCTATACTCAGCTCAATCCGTCTCAGCATTCAACAATAGATCAATATATCCAATTGCTACATCATCACTTAATTCATAACCTAAGGGATCAAGGAATGTTTCCTGAGGCTCTACTACTTGAATATGAGTTAAATTTGTATCAACCATAACACATATATCATTTTTGAATCTTTCTACAATTATAGGTGCAATTCTGAATCTTTGTCTCATCCCATTCTAAAATTTTTTCACAATCAATTTTTTGGTACCTAAGATTTTATCTACTAGATGTTTTCTACATGCATCTATAATCTTATCCATGGTACACAATCTCTGTAATTGATAAGTATGGAAATCTCTTAAGAACATGAAAGAAAATATGATTAATCAATAACTAAAATCTAAACACATCATTTTTGGTTCTCTTGATTTTCTCTAAGTTTTCAAGGAGTTTCATTCTCATAATTTCACTTAGGTTAACTTTTTATTTCTCAACACAAATCTTATAGGTTGCATAGATGAATCCTACTAATAATTCATCAATTGTAGAACTTGCACAAATATAATAGGCAATGATTCTACTTAGACATCTTACATCTTCTTGTTTAATGGTGTTGATCACTATGGCCTTCCCATTATAAATTGCTTTTGTGTAGCTCTCAACCTTCTTGTTAACAAGTTTCTCACCTATAGGTACACTACCTTGTTTTCTAAGACTAGTTAGCTCATGAATAAGGTCGGCTAAAATGTCAACTGCATTATCTTCCATCCATAATTGTCCATCATGAATTCTATGTAGTATGATCTGAGTCCATTCTTCAATGTCCAATTCTCACTAGAAGTGATATTTGAAAAGGTCTACTTCTTTCAAATGTTCAAATCCATGCTTTACATTCATATCATGGTTAAAGACAATTTCCATATCTTTTCTCATATACTTACTCTCAATAGTTTCAAATTTGTTGTTAAGATAACTTCCTACATCTTCCAAATACACTACAATGTTTATAGTAATGGATAATGTTGAATTAGGGTTTATTCTATGGGTTTCACAAAAAAATCCTTCAATTTTAGTCTCTCCTCATTCTCAACATTATTAGCTACTAACATATCCTTTATTCTATCAAATATAAACTTTACAAAAGAAATTCTATGGAGAAATGATAAAACACCTCTTTACAAAAATAGGGTTTAGCTTGAAATCACCTTGTCAAGTAAATTCTAAGTGCTCTATGCTTCTGATGTAATCTCAATAAAGTGTTAATAAAGTATATACTCCATTTTATTCATTCAATTCAAACTTGCATTAATTGTGCAATTTGAAAACACAAAAAAGTTGTCAATTACATTCTAAAATTGAATATATGCTCAAAATATTTATTAAATCTTCAAATGCTACTCAAAGTTTACCATAGCTTCCTTGCATCATAGCAATGCTCCAAGAATCTTTTCTCCACAAAATTCTATGTAAAAACATGTTTTTCATCTTCTATTATAGAATTAACTTTCTTTTTAATAACATTAACTCTTAATTCCTTTGTAACAAGTTCTGATAAGCTCCAAATTTCAAGCGAGCTTAGCTACCATATAAACTTATCTCTAGATACACCTTTTCCCAACTTCACTACCCATAGTTTGATCTCTAAATGAAGTTTCAAATTTTGGTGCTGTGAACAAGATTAATTCAACTTAGTTAAATAAAACTTGATTACTAACTTTCATCTTCTTGTCTCACCATCTTCTAACTTTTCTTTTGAGATGTCTAATCCTTTTACAAATGCCTTATTGAGTTCTTCTTGAAGTTCATTGACTACATTTCTTTTTTCCTTATTGTCTTTCTTAGTTCTAGAGTTCATTTCATGGCTCTTTCTATCATTCTTGACATTTCTTTCATTGTTACTTCTATTTCCAAAGTTTCTTCCATTTTTCCATATATCTCTAAAGTTTTTTTTCCATTCTACAATACATTATTGTAAATAAAAATTTGTTGAATAATTGACATACTAAACCTCTACTTCTTGGATTCTACTACTGATCAAGTGCATGACAATTTTGGGCTATGTGTCTAAAGTTGTTACACTTATAACACGTAATCTATTTTCTTTCTTCATAAGGTCCTTCTTTCAATCTCCTATCATTAGATCTTCTTCTATTTGTAGGATTGGTATTTCCAAATATTCTACTATTGCTATAATCAATTTCTTTATAACCCATACCATGACAATTATGACAATAAAAATCCGTAACATGATTAAATGATTTATTTGGATAATCTCTTTTCATAAGACTTATTTCACTACATGAAAAACACTTACCTCTAAATTCATACCTAGTCTCTTTAGGAGATTCTACTTGCTTTGGTTCATCCAATATCTCAAATTCCTTGTCATGTCCAACTTCTTTAGGTTTATCAATAGATTTACTAGATTCAATCTTATCATCAAATTTATCTTTTTCTTTAAGATCTAATCTATTTTTAGGTTTCTTTGCAAACATGTTAAATAGATAACCAAGACTAGTCTTATCATAGGTAGGCCTTTGTATTGACATTGAATCATCAAGATTTTCTCTACTAGAATAGAGATTTTCAAGTTGTTTCTTGCACTGAGTTAGTTCACCTTTCACAATAGTGTTGTACTTATGAAGTTCTTCATGATCTTCTTTCAATGTTTCAAATTTAGATGTCTTCTTTAACATACTTTCTCTAAGATTTGTATTTTTAGTCTTCAAATTAGATACAAATTTGTTAGGATCATTCTTCAAAGACAACTTTAGATTGGTAATCTTCAATTAATGCTTCAAGATCTTGTACTCTGTCTTCAATTTTGAATAATCATCATCGCTAGTTTTAGATTTAGTATATTCAAGCTTGGATTTGAGATGTTCAACCTTGTTCTTCAATTATCCAATATATGGTTTGGAGTCTTGATATCTATCATTAATCTTATCTCTTTTTTTAGTAAGGAGATCAATTTTTTCAAGTGTCTCTTTAAGGTTCTTCATCAATTGTTCCATATCTATAGGGATCTTACTCAAGCTGTTAAGCCTCCTCTAAGTAACTATGCTCTAATACCAATTGTTAGAAATATGAATTACTAAGAGTGGGGGGGATTCATTAATTTACAAACTTTGGTCACCAACTAAATATTATTTATTACTTTGAACCATACATAAGAAAGTAATGTTGAACAATAATAGTAACCATGCACAAAGATAACTCATAACACCATATTTTGTTAACTAGGGAAACCCTAGTTGAGTGAAAACCCTGGTGGGGATGATACGCACAAGATAATATACTGATATATATGTTCCTTGTTAGAGGATGGACCTAGATAGGAGTCAATGAGAAAATTTAGTATAGAGAGTCCCTGTTAAGAGTTGTAGTACAGTGGATGCAACATGAGCCCACTGCCCAAACATGCACTTCCAATTACAAGAAGAGCTCACTTCCCAAGGAAGTGATTAGTCCTCTAGTATATAGGTGTTGTAACTTATTTCTTGACTAATCTCTAACCTTTGCTAGACCTCAAATCACAGAATTAGGTTCTCAAAACTTCGCATATACAGCTTCACAAAAGTTCACATATCATTTATCACAATTCAATCGATCAACACAACACATCACATTTTGATTCGCAAGATATCCTTTGCTTAAACACCATGACTTTTCACAAATTGGTGTTAGGTCAGCTAAGACCATAATATACATTTCCAACTTAGAGTAAACATCTAGGATTGTGGCCCTAATTGGTCAAGTAATTATTTTGTAAATATAATAATTCCTTTACCTTTAATTTCATTGTTCTGTTTCACTAGTAGAATGTGAATATCTATTTTTTGTACATACCATATTGATGTCCAAGGTTATACACATGATCATCAATATGTATAATATCTCTATCTAACTTCACTAGTCACAATATGACATCAGTAACAAGTTACATACAAAGCAATACACCGTTGTAAACCAATTTCATACTTACACAATTTTTTGGTTACCAAAAGCTATGTATCTTTATTTCTAGGGTTTTCTACAAGCATGTACATCATATGTTTCCATTAATGACAAAAATTACATATCTTCATTGGCCAATTTTCAACACCAAAAACAATACCAAAAAGAAAATGATTCCTTTTATTGAAATCTCTCCCTCTATCAGTAGCTTTCATCTTCTATATAGGCTACAAAAATTTTCTCTGGTCAATAGACAATCAAATTTCTTTCTCTAATCACTCCCTCTTTCTAATATTCAAGTATTTGTGTCTTTGTCTACTTTGTTTTTATAGCTACTTCAGTACTTACTCCATTTACTAGGTATATGCATTTCTTGTAGTCATTTGTCCCCTTACTATCTACTATCTCTCCCTCAAGTTATTTGTCCCTCTTTAAAAAAAATTCCAAAGACTTGTCATCTCAACATGAAGATATTAACAATTTCAATTTCTCCTGTCACCTTTCATTGTGACTGATCTTTTGTTTCAGCTCTTTGATTACTTCAGGCAATTCCTAAAGTAATATCCACTACATCAAGTTGTAAGATACTACATTCAACTTTATTTGATGTAGGGCACTTCTCATGCTTCTCAAGAAGCTTTAGATAGAGGTATCACCTCTAATTTACCTCTTAGATACTTATGAGAATCCTTAGGTAATGCTTTTGTGAAGATATCAACTATCTTCTCTTTTGTATTCACATATTTTATCTTCATTTCTTTGTCTTGAACTAACTCTCTCAAGTAATGATACTTGATTGCAATGTTCTTAGTCTTTGTGTGCATCATAGGGTTCTTTAATATATTGATAACACTTGTATTATTACAATTAAGTATCATAGGTTTAGTGATTTCATCCTTCATACCTTTGAGTAGTTGTTTGATCCATACAATGTTTGTACAATTTACTGCAACAACAACATATTCAACTTCAATAGTAGATTGAGATATGCAATTATGTTTCTTGCTAGTCCATGTAACTAGTCTATTTCCCAAGAAAAGTTCTCCTCCACTAGTACTATTTATATCATCAATATTTCTAGCCTAATCAATATCAATGTAGTCTTTCAACTCAAATTTATCATTTTTCCTACAGTATAGACCATATTCTGCTGTTCCTTTCAAATATCTCATTATTCTCCTAATAACCATCAAATGATTCTCTCTAGGATTAGCAAAGAATCTTGCAACTATCCCAATAGATAATGCAATGTCATGTCTACTATGCACTACATATTGAAAATTTTCAATCATAGACTTGTATGATATTTTATTCACCTTAGCTGAATCATCATTCTTTGATAACTTGTGTCCTATCACCATAGGTGTGCTAACTAGCTTGGAATCTTCCAATCCAAAGGTTTTCAATATTTCCTTCACATACTTAAACTGAGTGATGTATATACCATATTGCATCTAATATACTTGCAAACCTATAAAGAACTTGATCTCTCTAAACATAGACATGTCAAATTGTTTCTTCATTTCATTTGCAAATGCCTTGTATAGTCCATCTTGACCTCCAAATATGATATCATCAACAAAAATTTTAGATAGGAAAATACCTTAGCCTTTTTCTATCTTCAAGTATAGATTGTTGTTATCATTAGTACTTTCAAATCCAATCTTCATAAGATAATTGTAAAGCCTTTCATGCCATGCTCTTGGTGCTTGTTTTAAACCATATAAAGCTTAGTATAGTCTACATACCATGTTCTTGTTGTTAGAATCAAAAAATCATTCTAATTTTTCTATGTAGACCTCTTCTTCTAATATACCATTAAGAAATTATGACTTCACATCCATTTGATAAAATTTCAAACCTTTGTATGTAGAGTAAGCAAGTAGAGTTCTAACTCCTAGTCTTGCAATAGGGGTGACTATTCCTCCATAGTTTATCCCTTCCTCTTGTTCATACCCCTTACAAACTAATCTTTCCTTATTTCTTATGACTTAACCATTTTTATCTAGATTGTTTTTGTAGACCTACTTGGTGCCAATCACATTCTTATCCTTTAGTCTAGGAACTAGAGTCAAAGTTTTGTTCTTCTCAATATGCTCAATCTCTTCTTTCATGGATTTCATTTAGTCCTCATTTTCTAAGGCATCTTTCATTTTCTTAGGTTCATGCATTCATAGCAAACATGTATCATTTAACATCCTATTCCTTGTCATTGTTCTAGCATTTTTATCTCCAATAATTTGTGTAGTAGGGTGATGTCTTTTGACGTACTCTGACAATCTTGGTTTTTCTCTACTTTCTTCAGTAGATTTGTTAGCTTATGAATCACTATGTACTTCTCTATATGGTAATTCAACATCTCTTTCATGTACACTAATCTAAAAAATCAAAATGTGCCTCAACTATTTGCAACTTGGTTCTTGATTGTAGCACAGTTCCTAAGTGCAACTCGACATTCATAGTGTGTGACTTAGCAGTCACTAAAACTTGTTGTTGATTTGCAACTTGGTTTACAAAATCTTCTTCAATAGTCATATGTTCATAAAATTATACAAATGATTTTTATTCCTCTAGTTCCTTCATAGGTTCAGCCTCATGTACCTTGGTATATTCATCAAATTTCACATTTGCACTTTTCATAACTTTGTTAGTGTTAGTATTTAAACACTTATAAAATTTACTTCTTATGGAATAGCCAAGGAATATACCTTCTTCACTTTTAGCATCTAATTTACCATTCCTAAAATCCTTAAAAGTGTAACATTTGCTTCCAAATACCTTAAAATGTTTTACATTGGGTAAGTATCTATACCATAATTCAAAATGTGTTGAATGAGTACCTTTCTTGACTTGCACATGATTCAAGGTATAGATAGCTATACTTATAGCCTCTCTCCATTATTTCAAAGTATAACTATTATCCATCATGAGTGTCTTAGCATAGTCCATTACAAATCCATTTCTCCTTTCAGAAATTCCATTTTGTGGAGGGGTCCTAGGTGCTAGTGTCTATCTTTTGACTCCTTTGTCATTACAGAACATCTCAAACTCATTTGAGGTAAATTCTCCTCCTCTCTCAGATCTCATACATTTTAGGCTTTTTCTTGTCTCCTTCTCAACTCTTTTTAATACCACTTAAACATTTGAATAAAATCATATTTATATTTCATAAATATAATTATCATCATCCTAGACTAATCATCAACAAATATCATAATGTACTTGTCATCTTTGTATCTTTTCACTTCAATTGGTCGATACAAATCAGTATGAACAATCCCCAAAATTCTTTTAGACGTGTGAATCTTATTCTTAAAACTAAAATTTATCATTTTATGTAACTAACATTGTTTGCAAATTGTACTTTCTTTCTTCTTCAATTTAGGAAAACCTCTAACTCTTTTCATGTTACCAAAACTAACCAAGTTATTAAAGTTAACATGACATAACCTCTTGTGCCATAACCACACATCATAAAATTCTACAACAAGACAAGTAGTATCATTCATATCAAGGTAAAATAGATCACCTCTGGTTTGATCACCTTTACCAATTAGTTTCCCATCAGTGTCATAGATATTAGCTCCCTTATTCTCAAACTCAACCTTGCATCCTGAACTATTTAGTTGTGACAGACTAAAAAAATTATAATTAAGTCCTTGAACATAACAGGCATTGTCAGGCAATATATTTTCTATGAGTTTGATAGATCCTTTTCCTTTTATTAGACAAGGTGCATCATTACCAAACCTTACACTATTTCCATCATAATAATCCAAGGTAATGAACTTACTTTTATCTCCAGTCATGTGATGTGAACACCCACTATCAATGATCCATTTCTCATTCTTATTTAGACAAGACACTAGTGCAATTGTCTCATCCTCATCAAATTAATCCTTCATTGCAACATACACCACTTCATCATTATGGTCATTAGATCAATCTTTGGTTTCCTCTTCTACAATATAGAAAGTCTTCTTGCCTTGGTCTTTGTAATCTTTGTTGTCTTCATCTCTCTTACTTATGTATTTCTCTCCACTTCTATTGTTCTTGTTATCTAGACATCTAGTAGCAATACAAACAACCTCATTGCAACTGAAAATTATGACAAGTAATTTACCTTTGAATTTTACATTACCTCTATGAAATTTCCTTGCAAGGAGTGCTTCAAGTTGTTCTACATCCTCCTCATCTATGTCATTATCACTGGAAACATATTTTACCTTTTTCTTATTTTCTTTAGGTTCCTTTAATGAAAAATTATCTTTGAAAATAGATTCAACATTATCATATTTGAAGTTATCAAAATTAGATAGCTCAAAAGTAGCGAGCCTATCGATCATACCTTCTAAAGTTAGATTAGAACTTGGTATACATGTTGATTCTTGTATGGTAGAAAATCTAATAGCATAAATGAGAAGAAATATTCTCAATAATTTACTCAATATAGTATCATCATCAATAATACTAGTAGCTCCTCTTATAGCATTAACAACATCTTTTATCTAGAGCAATATTGAGCAATATTCTCACCTTCTTGCATTTTCATATCATCAAACTTACCTCTAAGACTTTCAGATTTGGCTCTTAAAAAAATTTCATCTCCTCTATAAATGGTGTGAAGAGTATCCCACATTAGTTTAGGATAACCTATTCCTAAACTCATAAAATAAGGTACCTAAGAGTCCTAAACATTCTACTTAGGTTAGTTAGGCACATTGATCTATGTGTAAGGCCTAGTTGTAGGATTAGGCTTAATTATGAGCCTCTAGCTAACTAAGTTCAAAAAAATGGTCAATAAGCCCATGAATCATGGGATCTTAGGTTTATCTATTTTTTTAGGATTTAGATACATTTTGTATCACTTTCATAATGTTTGGACCAAGTTTGGTCACTATATTTGCAATTTTGCAAAAGTTGCTCAAAAAGTTGTTAGCAACTTTCTTAAAAGTTGTTAAAAACATGTAATTTCTTCTCACAATGGCTAAGATAGTTTGAACTGATCATATAACCATTGGGAATGCCCTAAAAAAATTTCATAGGTGGGTGGTAGGAAGAATGATGTATTTAGGCATTTCAGATCAATAAATAAAACAATATTCCTCTACAAATTCCATGTTCTAGGCCATTGTATAGATTGGTATGGATGTTAAGGAATGTGTCAATGATTCTAGAAGTTAGAGCATTGAGTATATTTAATTTTTCAACAAGTCCCATTTATTGATCTATTATAGTATTATCAATTTACTTTGATACTTTTCAAGTTAGTTGCTATCAAATTCAAAGTGATGGATTTTCCACCATACCCTAGGTGTGCATCCCTATGTGTACACCAAATAACATTTAGGTACAATCCTTCTTAGATTTTGATTGGGGATTAATAAAGTATTGAAACCTTGGATTTTTTATTATTTTACATTCCCACACATGTCTCCATGCTTGGTTATAGTTTTGGCATAGGAGAAGGAGCACTTGTAGTGCAAATGGAGCCCTAATTAGGCTTATCAGCTTGGTCTAATGTTGCGATAGTAGCAACCTCTATGTCTTCACATCCTTTGGTGCTCTGGAATGTTTCATAAAACAAAAAAGGGTATTAGAATCTATACTAAAGTTATCATATTGTTTGGAAACATTCAAACTTATGATCAAATCTCATTCTAGGAAGGGCTACAAGCCAAATCCTTGGGTTGTGAAGTAACTTGGTGTTATGGATTGTTTTTTATGGAAAGAACCATTAAATCCTTGTGAGAAAGATCTAAATAGTCTAGAACAATGATTTTAGTCCACTCTTAGTCTTTTTATCCACTTTTTGGGGTTTTATCCCTCTTTTTGTTAAGGGAATCTAGTAGTGCATTGTGAATTTTGGTGCTTAGAACCTTTGAAAGCCTGGTGATTAGGTTACCTTACCTTGTAGGGTTGTGATAACCTTCTTGAAGCCCATTTCTCTACCTATGATAGGTATTTGGAAATTGGAACCTTCACCTTGGGTGCTGAGAGATTTGAGAACACCACCATTTCTTGTTGTTTGAAGACTTTCACTGTCCACTACTGTATCAAGTGGTTCTAGAGCCGTGTCTAATCCTAAGAATGAGGAGATTCCTACAAGGGTCACAAAAAATGAGTTATAAAAGATGGCGAGAGAACCAAATGCTTCAAATAAGGCCTTAACTTAGAGGCTTCAATAACTTGAGAAGAATCTTGATGAAAAAGATAAACAAAATGGGTCTGAAGATGAAGAAGGGAGTAATGAAGAGGAGGATGGCTCTGAACAATGCATCCCTACAAACCAAATGCCTCTCATAGATGCCTTGAAACCCATGGGGAGGAGAACCATAGAAGAGAAGATAGACTTGACAATCTTCAATGGCAAGATGAATGCAGACTTAGCCTAGGATTAGATAGAGGCTTTGACCATATTCTTTGAATGTGAGGATGTCCCTAAAAAATAGAGGGTAAAGATGGCAAGATCCAAGTTGAAGGGAGAAACACTAACTTGGTGGAACTTCATCTAGATAGAGAGGGTGAATAATGGAAAGAGCATGATTAATTCATGGAATAGGATGATAGCCTTGATCAAAGAGACATATGTACCTAAGGATTATGGAGTACAACACCACAGGGGGCAACAAAGCTTGAAACAAAAGGACATGGATGTAGGCTCATACTTTGAGGAGTTCCTAAAACTATATATGAAGACCAATATGGTATAAGATGAGGAAGAGAAATTGGAAAAGTACATGAATGGCTTGAAGGTTACCATTCAAGAGGAAATAAGCCTACACTTCCCTACCACAATTAATAAGTGCTATCAAATGGCACTCAAGGTAGAGGAAAAATGGAAGAGAAAGAAATACTTTGGCAAAGGGAAGAGTAATGATATTGGGAATAATTTTAAAGGCAAGGGAAACTCTTGGAATAATGGACAAAGTAGTGGCAACAAAAACAAGGTCCCAGAACAAGGAAACAAAGAAAATAGTGACTCTAATTCAAGAGGAAACTATAGAGGAAGAAGGCCTTTTAATAGAGGAAGGAAAAATGAAGGAAGAAGTAATGGACCATTGAAATGCTTTTATTGCAATCAACAGGGACACCATGCAAGAAGATGCCTTAAGAAGAGGGAAAAAAACAACCAAGGTGAGAGGAGAGAAAGACTTGTCTAAGAACATAAGCAAGAAGACAATGCTGATGCTAGAGACTTGGAACCATAAGAGGGAACATGCTTGATGATGATGCAGGTCTTCCTTCAAGTACCCCAAACCCAAGAACCTCCACAAAGGAAGAATCTCTTCAGGACAAAGAGAAAATGCCATGGAAAGGTGTGCAATCTTCTTATAGCTTCTGGTTCAACTGAAAATCTTGTGTCTTGTGAAATGTTTATAAATTTAAACCTCCCTAAGAAGCCGTACCCTTACCCCTATCATGTTTCATGGTTAACCAAAGGCCAACAAAATCTAGTCATAGAACAAGCTTAGGTAGAAATTTCTCTTTCTAATTTCAAGGATAAGGACCTTTGTAGTGTGGTTTACATGGATGCCTCACAAATCCTTCTAGGTAGGCCTTGGAAATTTGATGTTGATGTTGCACATCATTTTAGGAAGAACACCTACTCCATCACTAAAGATGGGAAGACTTTCACTATGAAGCCCCTGCCAGACAACAAATCTGAAAAGGAACCTACTGTGATTATCATAGGAGAAAAGGAGATGTTAAAAACCTTGAAATAATTTGATATGGATCTATTTATCTTAATCTCAAATCCCAAATATTACATAAGGTCTAGTAAAAAAGAGCCCATAACAAATTAAGTTGTAAAACTGCTACAAAAATATAAAGATGTCATTGCTAGTGACCTGCCCACTAGCCTCCCTCCCATTAGGGACATTAGTCATCAAATAGACCTCATACCAAGTTCATCCCTACCTAATAAGGCACCATATAAAATAACACCATTGTAGCATGTAGAGATTGCAAAATAGGTCACTGGATTGTTGGAAAGAGGGCTCATCCAAAAGAGTCTTAGTCCTTGTGTTGTACCTACAGTCTTGGCCCCCAAAAAGGATGGAAAATGGAGGTTATGCACTAATAGTAGGGTCCTAAACAAAATCACAATGAGGTACAGATTCCCCATGCCAAGGATTGAGGACATATTGTATCAACTAGGACGTGCTTGATACTTCACCAAGATAGACTTAAAGTTTGGGTACAATCAAATTAGAATCAAGCCAAGAGATGAATGGAAAAAAACATTCAAGACTACTAAAGGTTTGTTTGAATGGTTACTAATGCCCTTTTGTTTAAGCAATGCCCCTAGCACTTTTATGAGGCTTATGAATGAGATATTCATTGATTTTATTGGAAAATTTGTTGTAATTTACCTTGATGACATACTAATATTTAGTCATAGCAAGGAAGACCATCTTGATCATGTGGAATAGGTACTAAGAAGACTCCATCAGCACAAGTTGGTAATCAACTTGGAAAAACACATGTTCATGAAGAAGGAACTTGTGTTCCTAGGTTTTGTGATTTCACAAGGTACCCTCAAGATGGATCCTTAGAAGGTAGATGCAAGCATTAGTTGGCCTCCACCACAGAATCAAGGTGAATTAATAAGCTTCCATGGGCTTTCAACTTTCTATAAGAAGTTTATAAAAAAATTTAGTCATGTGTGTGCAATAATGATTGAAATAATACAAAGTGGAAAGAAGACTAAGTTCTCATGAAAAAATGAAGCCAATGATGCATTTCAATACTTGAAGAATAGATTCTCCCAGTATCCTATCTTGGTCCTCCCTAATTTTAATAAATTCTTCACTGTGGAAACAAATGCAAGAAATTTGGGTATAGGTGTGGTCCTAAGCCAAGATGGAAAACTAGTTGCTTTCTTTTTAGAGACATTGAATGAGGCTAAAAGAAAGTATTCTAAATACGACCTAGAGCTCTATGCCATGGTCTAATCCCTAAAGAAATGGAGGCACTAATTACTTCCAAAGGAATTTGTAGTCTACACAGATAACCATGCATTAAAAATCCTTAATTCACAAGAAAAACTCTCAGCTAGACATCTGAAATGAGTAGAAGAATTGCAATCTTATACCTTCAATATTAAGCATAAAATGGTGTAGCAAACAATTTTTCTAATTCCCTTAGTAGGAGGATTGGTTTTATTGAAGAAGTACAATTACAAAGTGTGGGAATTGAATCCCTCAAGCACTTGTAGCTAGATGACCTCGATTTTGCATAAATATATCAGATTTGCACAAAGATGGAGGGTAGATATCATACTAATTTTTTTGAATATCTAATTCAAAATGGGATTCTATTCAAAGGAGCACAATTATGTATACCAAAGTGTTCAATTAGAGAAAATATAATTAGAGAAAAATATTGTAGTGGCCTAAGAGGTCATTTTGGCATTGACAAGACAACATATATGGTGAAGAGAAGTTATTTTTGGTGCAAGTTAAACAATGAAGTTAAGAAGTTCATTGAATGTTGCACTATTTGCCAACAAGATAAAGAAATGACAAAAAAATCAAGGGCTCTAACAACCTTACCAATCCCTTCAAGACCTTGGGAATCCATATAAATGGATTTTGTCATGGGACTACCCAAATCAAAACAAGGATATGATAGTGTATTTGTCATAGTGGATAGATTTAGAAAAATGGTTGTGCCATGAAAGAGATCAAATGATGCATCTCATATAGCCAATCTCTTCTTCAAAGAGGTAGTTAGAATTGATGGCTTACCTCAAAAAATATTATCAGACCAAAGTGTAAAAATTCAAGGGAACTTTTGGAGGACACTCTTCAAGAAGTTGGGTACAAATCTCACCTATAGTTCTGCCTATCATCAACAAATATATGGGTAGACTAAGGTACTAAAAATGTCCCTAGGAAATCTCCTAAGATACCTAACCAAACAATACTCTCAAAGTTGCCCCAAGTAGAGTTTTGCTTCAATGACTCTATAAATAGGTCAACAAGTAAAAATCCATTCCAAGAGTTGGCAAAACTCATTACAAAGGTATAGTATCAAGTGAAAGAGACTTTGCAAAAGTCTAGTTTGAAGTACAAAAAAATTCTAACAAGAGAAGGAGAGAGGTCAACTTCAAAGTGGGAGACAAAGTTTGGGCTTTTCTAAGGAAGGAGAGACTACCTAATGTAAGTACTCCAAACTATAGATGAAGAAAGTAGGCCCCTGCTACTTACTCAACAAAATAGGTGAAAATGTTGATGAAATATCCCTTCCTCCAACTTTGTAGATCTCTCCCATATTTAATGTGGAAGATCTCACACCACATAAAGCTATAGAAGGATCATAAAATCAATAAGGTGAAGACACCAATGATGAAGATTATGTTACCAATCTTCCACCAAGAAAACTAGTGGAATTAGAAGAAACATTGGACATAAATCTACTAAAGTAGACTAGAACTAAGAAGTACATGCAGTACTTAGTTAAATGGAAGGGCCTCCCCAACATAGATGTTACTTGACTAACATAAGAACAAATCAAACAACATGGCATTTCAATGGATTTTCTACCCTCAAGTAGTGACTTGAGTTTTAAAACTCAAGGGGAGTATGGTGTAGGATCACCTACTCCTTAACTCATTAAATAAGACACCTAAGAGTCTAAAACATTATACTTAGGTTAGTTAGGCACATTGATCTAGTCGTAAGGCCTAGTTCCAAGATTAGGCATAATTATGACCCCCTAGCTAACTAAGGTAAAAAATGGTCAATAAACCCATGAATAATAGAATATTAGGTTTTTTTTGTTTTTCTTCATATTTAGATCCATTTTGGATCAGTTACATAATTTTTGGACCAAGTTTGGTCACTAGATTTAGAATTTTGCAAATTTTGCAAAAGTTGCTCAAAAAGTTGTTGAAATTTTTGAGGAACTTTCTTAAAATTTATCAAAAACATGTAATTACTTATCCCAATGGCTAAAATAGTTTGAAATAGTCATGTAACCATTGGGAATTACCTAAAAATATCTCATAGTCAAGTGATGGGAAGAATAATGTATTTCAACATTTCAAATCAATAAAGAAAACAATATTCCTCTGCAAATTCTGTGTTCCAGGCCATTGTACAGATTGGTACAGATGTGAGGGCATGTGTTAATGATTTTAGTAGTTGTAAAATTTAGTATATTTCATTTTGCAACAAGTCTCATGTATTGATTTATTATAGTTTGAAAGATATCAATTTTCACTCTCGTTGCCTAGGGTTCAGCCTTAAAATCAATATTCCTCATAGGGCTTAATAGTTTAGGCACATTCCACCATGGGAAATTGATTCCCCTTGGTGGAATACAAGTATTATCAATGTACATTGATAATTTTTAGGTTAGTTTCTATTAAATTCAAAGGGATGGATTTTTTCGTAATACCTTAGGTGTGCATCCCTATGTGTACACCAAACAACATTTAAGGAAAATCTTTCTTAGAATTTGATTAGGGATTCATCAAGGCTTGAAATCTTGTATTTTCTATTATTTTACATGACCAAACATTTTTCCATGCTTGGTTTGAGTTTTTGAATAGGAGAAGGAGCACTTGCAGTGCAAATGAACCCCTAATTAAGCCTATCAACCTGATCTAATGTTGCAACAATAGCAACCTCTATGTCTTCCCATCCTATGGTTATTTGGCATGTTTCATAAAACCCAAAAGGGTATCATAATCTCTAATCAATTTATCACCTTGTTTAGAAATATTTAAACTTATGATCAAATCTCATTCTAGGAAGGGCTACAAGCAAAATCCTTGGGTTGTGAAGCAACTTGGTGTTACAGGTTGTTTTTTATGGAAATAACCATTGAAACCTTTTTAGAAAGACCTAAATAGGATATAAGAGATATTTTAGGCCACCCCTAGTCTTTATATCCACTTTTTGGGGTTTGATACCTCTTTTTGTTAAGGGAATAAATTAGTGCAGTGTGAGCTTTGGTGCTTAGAACCTTGGTAAGTCTAGTGATTAGGTTACATTTCCTTGTAGGGTTTTGATAACCTTCTTTAAGCCCATTTATATACCAATGATAGGTATTTGGCACTTGGACCCTTCACCTTGGTTGTTGAGGGATTTGAGAACATCACCATTTCTTATTGTTTGAAGACTTTCGTTGTCCACCATTGAATCATACATCTTATTTGTAGTATTAAAACCATTGATGTCATTGAACTCAAAATAATTTAGGGTAGAGGAAATCTCCAATATTGCCTAGTTGTTTTCTTTCTTCTTTTTCATATCTTCAGTAGTTAGGGCTCTAGTAGGGTCAACATGCTCAGTGGTGATGGTATATTGTGCATGGTCTCCAAGACCTCCTAGGCGTAGCTTCATCAAAATTTTCCATGCAAGGAAGTTCTAATTGTTAACCTTGGATACCTCTCTTTTTAACATATTGATCTTTTGCTTCTAGTACCTTCAAAGTAGTCCTCTTAAGAACTATGACTCTTTGATACCAATTGTTGGAATTATTTAGAATAACTAAGAGGGGGGGTGAATCCATTATCCAAGGTCCAAATGTACAAATAAAACTTTTTATAGCTTAGTGAACCCATATCCATAAAACCTTATTCATGCATTCATCCATTAGATCATACAACATTTAGGCTTTGTAGGTTATTGTCCTAGGTCAAAATAACTTTTGCAAAAATGTAAACATTAAACATAATAGATTCAATAATACATTTGACACAAGGATTTTATGTGGAAACCCAATTTGGGAAAAGCCACCTGTAACATTCTACTAATTCTCTCTCTTTTGAAGTGAATCCTTGTGAAAGGCCAACCCTATTAAAGGTTACAATAAACACTATTAAATATGACATGGTTAGAGGATTTCAATAACCCTATTAGTAGTGAGCTTTGTTAGAGGACTTTAGATCATTCACTTGAAATTTCACCTAGTTACAGGATTTACAAATGACTATTAGGTCAACCTTAATCCAAAGGATTTTCCCTAGACTAATACAATGATTAGAAGCTAATAGTAAGGCTTGATCTAATAAAAAATTACAACTCACTTGTAGATTACAAATCTCTTTTTTAATCCTCCATTCTGCTTGGCTTTCACACACTTCAACTCTAATAGCTTATTCACCCTTTAAGCATTCATACTCATAAGCCTTATTTCTCTTCTTGCCAATAATAGTCTCTTTTGTTTGGCCACTAAATGAAGCAATACCCTAGACTCCTTGTCTAACTTAGGTTCTTAAACATGACCAACCTTGCTTCTGACGAACCACCTCTATAAAAAGAGAGGTAAGATCTTTTTTTCTCAACCTCTATTGTCCATTTTAGGGTTAGGTAGGATTAGGTAGGATTCAATGAATCTACCCATCTTTTCATTTTAATTCCTCTAGAAACTTCTTCCTCAATCTTCTTTGAATTCACCTCAAAATAATTTATCATGAACTCTGTGCCACTAGCTCATCATAGTTTTCTTCTACACACTTCATAAAATTCAAGAAAAAAAATAGTCGGCTCAGATTTGTTAAATCTTTGATTTAACATGAATACTACCACTCAAGATCAAAATTTTTTCACTTGAGTTCCATACTATTCTTCCACTTGGCCAATATTATATCACTCGACATCTACTAAAGTTTATTGATGTTCTACATAAACTAAACTTTACTTGGCTTACATTGTTTCACTTAGCATACACTGGATCTTCACTTTTCTTGGCTTCAATTGATTTTTTGCTCATCTTGCACTAACTTTGCTCAGCACCTATTGTACACTCGGTTAAGCTTGAAAGAAAAATTCTTCTTACTTGTTCTTCTAGACTTTGTCAATGTATCCAACCTTTGTAGCCTTAAGTAGATAATCAATGCACTATAACATCACTGTTTTAACTGATCTTTGTACTCCTTTTTCTTACCATAACTCAACATTTCCTCTAGTTGCTCTTTTTATCTAATTTGATCAAATCCTCTTCATCAATCAAACAAATGATAGTACTCAAATCAACTAAGTAGTTGTCTTACCAACAAGTAGTAGGTTTGACATCAGTGAAAAATAATTATTGAAACACATCCTCATATTTGTATCAAACTTTTCTCAACATTATGTCCCATACCAAAAAATAATACTAATTGAATTCAATTCTTTAATAGGAAACCCAAAAATAACATTGGTTCTCAAAACAAAAGTTCTCATAAATGCTCATCAAAAGATATCTCATAAATAAATCTTAGAGACACCTGTGGTGCACATCGTAACTTAGCCAACCAAAGAACCCACAAAGAAAAACCATCACAAAAATAAACACCGGAAGACTATAAATAGAATATTTAAGAAAATACATAATTTTTAGCCATATAATTTAATTCCATCATTTTTTGTTGGTTAGTTTGAGTCATAAAGATGTGGTTAAAAATAAAGTAAGAATATGCATGTTAATATAAATTGTTATGCTAATATACTTATTTAAATCAATAAGTATTTGAATGTCAAATCTCTTTGTGCATATAAAATATCTTGCAATATTATCATGTTATTAATTTAACTAATTTTAAATCATTAATGATTTAATTAATAACATAAATGTATATTATTAGATTAAATATTAATATCAATTTCATTTCTAAAATATTAATTTGACTTCTATTTAAGTCCAATGGTAATATTTACTTTTCCTTTAATTCATATGCAACTAGAGATAATTCAAAATTGAAATTATAATTTAATTAAGTTATCTACAATTTCTCTCATAATATTATATTCATAACTAGATGGTTATATAGTGAACTCCATTACAGCTTCACTTAAAATATAACAAAATCACAATTGTATTTTTATTAATTTTTATCTCCACTTCCATTAATAAATATATAATAAGTTATATCTCACTAAGAGTTTTAAAACTAAATGATATTAAAAACTCAATTATAAGAAAATAAATAGTATATATTTATTTATTTTTCAAAACAAATAAATAATTTATTTTTTTAATTTAATTATTTTTAAAAAAATCCAAAATTAATAATTAATCATTAAAAAATTTTTATTTTAAAAATTAATAAACTCAAAAATTAAATTATATTTTTATAAAATAAAAATAAACATACAATTAGTATTTTTGCATGCCTTTAATCTCTCAAATCATGCAACCGTACTATACTTAGTTTTCTATCTTTAGTATATTTAATTTCACATGCATGGATAAGTTTAGTTACAACATGCTTTCCTCTCAATTAATCTTTTGCTTCTAGAATAAATTTTGCCACCAAATTATTTTTTATATAAGAAGAATATTTATCTTTATTTAGAAAATTTATGATAACCTGGTTCTAATGACAAATTTAAAGTTGAAACCTTTGATGTTCAATTTATTGTTTTCTTCCATTTTTCTATAGTTTGATTTTCATTATATTAAAAAGGGGTTTTAAAATAATACAATCATAATAATTTTCTAGATTTTTCTACAATTTTCCTCAATCAAGTTTTCTTGATTAACAAGTTTTACTTTTTCAAAATCTACAACATAATTTTTTATCCAAAAAATTAATACAATAAATTAATAAGCATTATGCAAGCACCTAAGAAGACATGAAGTAGACAGATCTTTCAATAAAATTCTATAATGGGTTTTGAAACCCTACCTTGAAACCTCAACCAAACTTTGGGACAGTCTATGAATGCATGCAAATCCAAACCCTTTAAAAACTCTCAACAATTCCTTTGATCTAATTTCGAATTTTGCTTCTCAAACCCTGTGTGTGTAAAAATGAGCTTGAATATCTCAATAAAGAGTTTAACTCTACTTAGGGTTTCTGAAATTTTGAACATGTAAAGGCCTCTCCTTAAAATAAACTTATATTTTTTTAATCCTTTCATGCACACCTAAATAACTTTTCAATTTAAATATTTTTTATTTTCTTTTCCTCCACTTTATTAATCAGTGCAAACACTATTTAAAGCATAGTTTATTATTTAAATTTATAATAAAGAAATACTAAATCTTTAACCTTTTAATATTTTAGTTCTATTTTTATCCAACTTCTTAAATTAAAGCATATATTTAATTAGTTTTTTAATTAATTGAATATTCTCATATTTTAATATTTTATTTTTAATCAAATAATATTTAATAGTGCTCAATATTATATGATTAACCCAAATGTTATAATTAAATCAATCACCAAATAAATTACATAGTCAAATATGCATAAAAGAAACATTACCAAAACTGACCAAAACTCAAAAGATAAACTCATGGGTTTCAAAAGGGTGAAAAGTCAAATACATGCCCTCCTTATCTAGTCAAGTAATTAGGCTAGGGCTAGGATTGGACCTGGACATTTTCACCCTATTCTTACCATTAAGTTATTGCAGTAGGATATGCTCATTGTGGCAATTCAAGGAAGCTAAATAGACAATGGTGGAGAGTGGTGCATTGTGTAGATCTCAACTAATAGGTGACTATGACTCCCTCCCTCAACCATATGAAGCATGTCAAACATAAATTTAAAATAGATACACACACCATACACATGCAAGTATGGGGTAAGTATAATAGTAAATCCTAAATACAAATAACATGACATTCTAACATGAATATCTCATCATTATGAGGACATACTAAACATCTTTCTAAGACACACCATATGGTATCATCACAAAAGTAATTTCATTAACTAAGAGAAACTAAAGCATCATCACTACCAATAGGAAATTATTACAACCAGACGAAATCAATTACTCAACATATCAAAGTATTGCATTTCAAATATCAAATAAGGGCTAACACATCTATAGAAGAGTCATATAGAAATTTAACAATTAAGTATACAATGATAGCAAAGGAGGGGTATTACACCTGGGGTCTTCAGGGTCTCTTTGAAGAGCTTGGCTAACCTCACTATAGAAATCATCACTAAATAGGTGTATTAATAATTTATCCCTAAGCCCGATATTTATTGCTACCATTGTTGATATATGTCTTCATTGGCTTAAATCATCTTCTATCTTATTTTCCTTGCCCTTAGTATAATTGATCTTGAAATCATAAACTGTTAGGAATTCTAGCCATCTTCTCTGTCGAGTGTTAAGGTTGGGCTGAGTAAATATATATTTTAGGTCAAGATGGTCTGAATGTAGTTCAAATGGTTTCCCTATCAAATAGTGTGTCAACATCTAAATTGCATGAACAATGGTTGATAATTCTAGATCATGCAGGGCATAATTTTTTTCATAATTTTTCAAATTCCTAGATTCATAGGCAACGACTTGATCTTCCTACATCAATACACCTCCTAACCCCTCCTGATGGGGACACAACCCAAGAACAGAATGGACACAATAGAAAAGGGGAAATTATATTAACTGAGAAAATAAGCTAGTACATTTAGTACAGAGAAAATAAACTTCAAAACATGCCCTAAGGGCTTACAATAGCATAAATGTGGAGATAATTTCTCCTATCAGTACCTCCTCTCAAATTCCACTCTGAACTACCTTTTACAATGCCAAGAATCTCCTTAAATAGACCCCAGAGGGTTAAGGACTAGGAATACATTCTAGAAGGTGCTAGTAGGCATCCACTGACCAAATAGAAGGCTCCAGAAGCTGCGTTAGAAGTTGGTGCAAATCTAGAAGAATCCAGAAATGATAACCGAACTTTCAGGAGGCATAACTTTTGAACCGTAGCTCTGATTGACGAACCGTTTACATTTCTGGAAAGCTCTCAAAGTGATCTATAGCCCTATGGACCAGCTTCACTTTCCCCCCATTTTTTAGCCCTTTTTTAGGTCATTTAGTTCCCCTAACCTGACTTTGAAGCATTCTTAGGAGGTTTCCAAAACTCAAAAAACTGCAATAACTTTCAAACCAAGGGGCCTTCTGACCTGATTCTTTTTCTGGAATGCTCTAAATCACAATTACATTCATCTAGCCAATTTACACCTCCTAGTTCACCAAAATGATGGCTCAATTACATACTCCTATTTTTTTAAGATTTGCACGAACACTGATAATGGAACTGTGAGAGTTGGAACCTTTATTTGACTCAAATGGGTATCCAAAAATGAAAACACATGAAACAGAAACTAAGTCTAAGTATGTTTTTTTTTTTTGGGTGACAGGATTGCCCTTATGCCTTTGGATGCTCCTGCATCAGATACCCGAGGTAGATTGAAAAGTGACCCTATCACTTTATGAATGGTAGAGGAAATCCCAAATGGGAAACCTCAGCTATTGAAATCCAAGTTGAGTCCTCGATCGATCATCCTTTCCATTTGACCAAATACTCTTCATACTGCCTGTTTCTAGTACTCCTACCCACATGATGATCTAGAATGTCTTCTATCTCCTCCTTCTTAGAAGCAAGAATTGGACATGGATCTAACACCAGCTCCTCATCTGCACCATCATCATGATACTCTGTTAAATCTGCAATGTTGAAAATGGGAGAAATGTGAATACCATCTGGCAGCTCCACCTCATATGCATTTCCTGAGTCATGTTTCTTCAAAATTTTGCAGGGGCCAAATTTTTTCATTTTCAGCTTTTTGTAAGTACCAGCTGAAAATCTTTCTTTTTGTAAATGCACCATGACTAGATCCCCTACTTGGAATTCCTTATGTCTTCTTCTTTGATCAGCCCTAGCTTTATACTCTTGATTCATCTTGGTAATGTGTGCCTGAACCTCCTCATGTAGACACTTGATATGTTCAGCAAATTCTTTTGCTTCAGCACTTGTCCTCTCCCCTTGCCCTATCTTCCTCAATTCTGGTGCAGTCCTTGGGCTATTCCCATATACAATTTGGAATGGTGATTTTCCAGTACTCCTATTTATAGAGTTATTGTAAGAAAACTCTACTTGTGGTAGAATCAAATCCCATCCCTTGGGCTTATCCCCAACTAAACATCTCAGCAAATTGCCCAAACTTCTGTTTACCACTTTTGTTTGGCCGTCAGTTTGTTGGTGATGCGTGGAACTAAATTTCAAGTCTGTTCTCAAATTTTTCCACAATGTCCTTCAAAAATACCCCACAAATTTAGTATCTCTGTTAGAAACTATGCTCCTTGGAAGTCCATGTAGTCTTACCACCTCTTTGAAAAACAAGTCTGCAATATGGACAACATCATGAGTTTTGTGGCATGGAATGAAATGTGCCATTTTGGAGAACCTATCAACCACCACGAATACTAAGTCATTACCCCTTTGTGACCTTGGAAATCCAAGAACAAAATCCATACTTATGTCCTCCCATGGCCTTGATGGAACAGGAAATGGTTGATATAGGCCAGTATTGTGACTAAACCCCTTGGCAACTTGACAAACCTGGCAACTCTGTACAAACTTCTTCACATCCTCTAAAATTTGAGGCCAAAAATAATGTTTTCTAAGAATGGCAATGGTCTTATCTTGACCAAAATGTCCTGCCATCCCTCCACTGTGTTTCTCCTTAATCAGATTTTCCCTCATGGAACTCCTTGGAATGCACAATTGACTACCCTTGAACAACATGCCATCCTGAATCAAATAGTCTAACCACTTGGTTCTATCTACAGCAATAGGTTCTTTACAAGCTTTCCATGCTTCATCAAAATTAGGATCCTTGGGGTACAAATTCTTGAGTTCATCAAACCCAACTACTTCAACCTGCATTACTATAAGAAACAACTATCTCCTACTTAGTGCATCTGCAACCCTATTAGATTTTCCACTTCTATGCTTCAACACAAATGTATAACTCTGTAAGAACTCTACCCACTTCATATGCCTTTGATTCAATTTACCTTAGCTATTTAGGTACTGTAATGCCTGATGATCAGTATACAAAAAAAATTCCTTTGGCAATAAATAATGCCTCCATTTCTTTAAGGCTTGAACTATTGCATAGAACTCTTGATCATAAACAGAATACTTCTTCTTTGCATCATTCAATTTTTCACTAAAATATGCAATAGGCTTACCTTCTTGGCTTAATACAGCCCCAATAGTGCTGCCACTGACATCACAATCCACCTGGAAAACCTCTCTAAAATCTGGAAGTGCCAACATAGATTGTTCTGTTACCTTCTTCTTCAACAATTCAAAACTTCTCGCAACTATTGTAGTCCATTTGAACTCTTTTCTATCCCCTCTTATTGTATCAGTTAGGGGTGCACGTATGCCACTAAAATTCTTAATAAACTTCCTATAAAAACTAACCAGACCATGAAATGATCTTACCTCAATTGCAGACCTTGGAGTAGGCCATTCCAAGATGGCTTTTACCTTCTCTGGATCCATTTTGAGACCTTCGGGTGATATAACAAACCCCAAATAGACTAACTCCCTTTTTGCAGAGATACACTTCTTCAGATTGATTAATAGTTTCTCTTCCCTTAGCCTTTCAAGGACACTACAAATATGCAATAAATTTTCTTCCAAAGTCTTGCTGAAAATTAAAATATCATTCAAATAAACAATAACAAATTTTCCCAAGAACTTCTTAAGTACCTCATTCATGAGCCGCATGAAGGTGCTTGGGGTGTTCGTCAATCCAAAGGGCATGACTAACCACTCATAAAGACCCTCCTTGGTCTTGAAGGCTATTTTCCACTCATCTCCTTCTTGAATCCATATCTGATGATAGCCACTCTTCAGATCTATCTTTGTGAAGTACTGAGCTCCACTCAAGCAGTCCATAAGATCATCCATCCTTGGCAAAGGAAACCGGTACTTGATGGTTATCCTATTTATAGCTCGAGAATCTATACACATCCTCCACTCTCCATCCTTCTTTGGTGTGAGTACTGTAGGTACTACACATGGACTCAGGCTCTCTTGAATCAAGCCCTTCCTCAACAACTCTTGAACTTGTCTATTTAGCTCCTCTGTTTTAGCAGGAGTCATCCTGTGAGCAGCCTTGTTAGGCAAACTAGCTCCTGGAATCAAATCTATCTGATGACTGATTTTCCTTACTGGTGGCAATCCATCTGGAACATTATCAAAGATAATATCTCCAAATTCCCCTAGTAAATCTAAAACTTCAAGTGGTATTTCACTACTACCTTCTTTATCTTTCCTAGGAATCAAAGCATAGCACATATGCTGATGTTTCATGCCATCTAAAAACTTCCTTTCATCAACAAGAAAAATCCTAGCACTGCTACATACCTTTTCACCTTCCTTTTTCATGGGCTTCAATTTGTGGCAAACTCCATCCTTTGTCAGAGAGTATGTGTTTGCATGTCCATCATGTACTGCATGTCTATCAAACTGCCATGGTCTACCCAACAATAGATGGAAAACATCCATTGAAATAACATCACAGAGAACTTCATCATGGTAACTCCCAATTTTGAATTTTACTAAACATTGTTCACTTACTAGGACCTTATGATCATCTTTTACCCAAGCAATCCGATAGGGCTGGGGATGTTTCTCCCTCTTGAGCTTCAGCTTAGAGACCATCTCTTTTGATACCAAGTTATCAGTGCTACCACCATCAATGATCACATCACAACATTTATCCTCACACTTACATCTGGTATGAAACAAACTCCTCTGTTGTCCTGGTTCAATCTCACCACTTAGTAGGACTCTTTCATTTACCAAGGTCTCTCCTCTTTCTGCATCCTCTGAATGTGATGATTGTGCATCTTCATCCACATGAGCAACCCTAGCTTGGCCCTTAGCTCTCCTATCTATCCTTCCTTGTCATTGAGGGCATTCAAAGGCATGATGACCTTCTTCATTGCAATGGAAACAGGTACCATAGAAGCCGCCTCTTCCTTTTCCATGTCCTTTACCTCTTCCTCTTTTATTTCCAAAGTCTTGATCATGGAAGCATTTGAAACCCTCATTCCTCTGGTTCCTGCTAGTACCCACATCTTCATTTTTATTTTGGGTTTCATTGCGGCCTCTAGATGATCTACCACTTCCCCTTCCTCCTTGACCACACCCTCTCTATCTTCCTTCAAACCTTTTATTCAACTTCTCTTCAACTCGTAGGGAAAATTGGTATGCCTCTTCAATGCTGGTCATTCTTACCAGACTTAATTCCTCCTGGATGCTATGTCGCAACCCACTGATATAATGAGCAACCTCCTCGTTATTTGCTTCTGCATGCCTTGCTCTAATCAAGAGTCGGTAAAAATCCTCTGTATATTCTTGGACTGATCTTCCTTCTTGCTTTAACCCATGCATCTTCTTAAACAAATCAAGCTTGTAGTCCACAGGAATGAACTGCTTCTTCAATTTGTCCACCATGTGATCCCATCTTGTGATCTTCTCCTTTCCTCTTCCATTTCTTTCCAATTGAACCTCTTGCCATCAAATTTTGGCATGGCCTTTCAGTTTGGCCTTTGCAAACTTAACCCTATCTGGGTCCCTGATATCCTCATACTCAAAGTATTCTTCCAGTTCATTGATCCAATCGATCAACTCATCGGGTTTCAGATTTCCTAAAAATACACCCACTTCAATTGTAGGTCTTTTCCAAAACTTATTAATGGCCCTAAAAACCCTTTCCTCTGCATGATTTAGAACTTCCCCGTCAAATTCCCCTTTTGGTCCCATTTCATCTTCTTCGTTCTCATCTTCACTTTCATCACCTACGGCCACAGTTGCTCCTCTACGGAGCTCCTCCTGCAATGCTTGTACCTGCCTTTGGAGGGCTCTAACCTCCTCAGGATTAATAGCTCTGGTGCTTCCACCATTCTCTCTTTGTGGATGCATCTTCTTAACTCAAACTCATAACCACATAGTCTTGGTGCAAACTACCTCATAGTCGGCGCTCTGTCTACACACTCAAGAAAACCAACTCTGATACCACTTGATGGGGACACGACCCAAGAACAGAATGGACACAACAGAAAAGGGGAAATTATATTAACTGAGAAAATAAGCTAGTACATTCAGTACAGAGAAAATAAACTTCAAAACATGCCCTAAGGGCTTACAATAGCATAAATGTGGAGATAATTTCTCCTATCAGTACCTCCTCTCAAATTCCACTCTGAACTGCCTTTTACAATGCCAAGAATCTCCTTAAATAGACCTCAGAGGGTTAAGGACTAGGAATACATTCTAGAAGGTGCTAGTAGGCATCCACTGACCAAATAGGAGGCTCCAGAAGCTACGTTAGAAGTCAGCGCAAATCTAGAAGAATCCAGAAATGGTAACCGAACTTTCGAGAGGCATAACTTTTGAACCATAGCTCTGATTGACGAACCGTTTACATTTCTAGAAAGCTCTCAAAGTGCTCTATAGCCCTATGGACCAGCTTTTCTCATCCCCCATTTTTTGGCCCTTTTTGAGGTCATTTAATGCCCCTAACCTAACTTTGAAGCATTCTTAGGAGGTCTCCAAAACTCGAAAAATTGCAATAACTTTCAAACTGTGGGGCCTTTTGACCTGATTCTTTTTTTGGAATTCTCTAAATCACAATTATATTC
Organism: Cupressus sempervirens; assembly: GCA_028749045.1. NCBI lineage: Eukaryota > Viridiplantae > Streptophyta > Pinopsida > Cupressales > Cupressaceae > Cupressus > Cupressus sempervirens. Next base: position 702,227,614 of record CM053786.1, on the reverse strand, counting down.
ATCTAGCCAATTTACACCTCCTAGTTCACCAAAATTATGGCTTAATTACATACTCCTATTTTGTCAAGATTTACACGAACACTGATAGTGGAACCATGAGAGTTGGAACCTTTATTTGACTCAAATGGGTATCCAAAAATGAAAACACATGAAACAGAAACTAAGTCTAAGTTTTTTTTTTTTTTTTGGGTGACACAGGATTGCCCTTATACCTCTGGATGCTCCTGCATCACCTCCCTAGATGCATCAATTATAACTATGAATTTTCTTTATGGATAAGTTACTTTAAGTATTGGAGCAGTAGTTGATTTCTCCTTCAAATATTCAAAATTTTCTTGACATTTTTCAGTCTACATGAACTTATTTCCTTTCCTTTGGAGTAAAGTGATGGGGTGTTCTATCCTAGAGAAATCTTTGACAAAATTTCTATAAAATCATGCTAGGCCCATGAAGCTTCTGACCTCTATCATGTATCTAAGCATAGGCCAATCTCTAATCAATTTGATCTTAGTGGGATCTATAGCTATTCCTTGAGTTGATATAATGTACCCCAAGTATTTAATTTCCTTTTGATAAAAAGAAGACTTGGATAGTTTCCCATACAATTTATGCTCTCCTAGCCTCTGTAAGACTATCTCTAAGTTCTTTTGATATTCCTCCTCATTTTAAGAGTAGATGAGAATGTCATCGATGAAAACTAACAAAAATTTATCCAAACGATTCTAGAAGATGTTATTCATAAGGTTCATGAAAGTTGTCAAAGAATTAGTTAATCTCTATAGTAGTATGGTAAACTCATAGTGACTATATCGAGTTCTAGAAGCAATTTTATGAATGTCTTTATCTTTGATGTGGAGTTGATGATAACTTGGCCTCAAATCAATCTTGGAATATACAATTTTACCCCTCATCTGATCAAATAGATCATCAATTCTAGGATGTAAATACCTATTCTTAATGGTAACCTTGTTAAGCATCATATAATCTTTACACAACCTCATGGTCTCATCCTTCTTCTTGAAAAACAACACTGGAGCTCCCCAAGGTGACACATTGGGTTGAATGAGTTTCTTATCTAATAACTATTTTAGCTACACTTATAACTCCATTAATTCGATATTGGTTATTTAGTAAGGGGCTCTTGATATGGTCTCCACCCTCGGTACTAAATCTATAGTGAAATCAAATATTCTAGACAAAGGTAATCCAGGGAGTTCTTGTCGAAACATATCTTGAAACTTCTTTAGATATGGATACTTCTCCTCAAAAGATTCATTTATTTTTCTCTAATTTTCCCATATTCAAAGATGTAGTCATCTAGATAAGTAGCATCTATAGGTTCTCTCAAGTCTTCTATCTTTACTGCAAATATTTCATACTTCTTCCTTTTGCATCTTTTTATCTGCATAGTTGAGATTTCATGAGATTTGATCTCATGCATAATTCCCTTAATGCTCATAGGATTTCCTCGATTATCTAGACATTCTACTATCTTGGTAAGAAAATCCGCATTAGCCTTATGTTCACTAGGTGTCATAGGACCTAAGAGGTGCTATGTATAGATTTACTTCTATAGAGAAGTAAATATTTACATTTTGGCATTCTTACACTCTCTCATCTTAATGATGGATCATGGAGTATGATAAAAAAAACATTGATGATTAAAAATTTTCCACACAATTTGGCTCAAAAAAATAGCTACATAATTCTATAGAGAAGTTTGAATTGTCAACCTAGGCCTCAAAAATGTATTGCTCCACCTTAGCTCTTGTCTAGTTTACATACTCAATGATCCATAATTTTTCCATAAAATGAGTTTTCTTAGGAAACCTACTAAATAATTTTGAGATAGTTATTCAGTTTCTCCTATATCAATTAGTATAGAAATAAGATTTATGTAGATCTTACCTAGAGTTTCTATTGGACCCAACTATTATTTTTCTTGTTAATTATACAGTGTTGCATGAATCCTAAGTTGATATATGGTTTATTGTGGTGGTAATGGGGGTCGATATGGCTGGTTGGTATTTGGCTTGTTATGACACTTATTGACATAGTAGTCTCCACCACATGTAAAACACCCAAAAAACATTCCTTTCTTATCACTTCCTTTATTAGCTCTGTTAAAGTTGGAGTTACCCTTGAAATCCTTGCCACCATTTATCTTGGGTTCTTGTTTATTGGTTTTGAAGTTCTTAAAATACATTTTATGTTTCTCCAAATCCAATATTTTTGCATTCTAGTTTTTTTTTCCTTTTATTATCTCAAATACAGTTGTCTCTTTTTATTTTATGTCCTTGTTTGATGACTCTTTCAAGATCTTCCTCCATAGTTCATAGAGTGATGGCATCCACTGCATCCATGATCCTTTTGTTCAAACCCATAATGAAACTTCTAATTTTTAGGTTCTTGTCCTACTAGTATGAGGGTACATGCTTTAGCAGATCGATGAAATCTCCCTAGTACTTGTGTACACACAAACACTCTTTCTTAAGGTTGTGAAAGACTAATAGTTTCTGATCATAGAAGATATGTGGTAACCATTTATTCTTAAAAATGGAGACAAACTAATTCCAAGTAACTTCATTTTCCTCAATGTTGTGTTTAATCTCAGTGTTTCCCTATCAAGTAGCCAATCCACCTGAAAGGTGATATATTCCCCATACTTCCTTGGAAATTTTGGAAAATTTCCTAATCTCAAAGTATTGTTCCATTTTAGTCAACCAGCATTCTGCATCCTCCTCAGATTTGGAGCCCAAGAACTTAGGAAGTTTAATCTTTTTAATATCTAAGGAAAAATTGCTAAGTATCTCTAGTTTCTTTTATTTCTCAGCTTGGGTGAGTGAGGATTGATTACCTCTTTCACTATGATTAAAGATTCTAGGTTTGGTTCTAGGTGGAGGTGAGGAGTGTGTCTCCCTAGACCTTTCCTAACTTGGGTGCCTAGTTTATCCATTCTCTTTTCCATATTTTTCAAATTCATTTGTGTGTCATGAAAAACTTGAAGTAGTAGATCTGAGGGAATTTGAGGATTGATATCATTGGTCACTTCATTTTCTATAGCATTTCCATTGTTGTTCATATTTCATATGTTTCCCTTTAGAGTTTTCTAAGAATTAAAAAATATATATTTAAAGCAATACCATGCTCACATTTAGATGCATAGGATTGCTTAGAAAGTTGTAAGGGAAACAAAAGATGTTTTACTAATTCCTCATTTTATTATATCCAAAAAAAATTGTTACAAATGTAACAACTTTATTTACAAATGTTGGAAACTTACAATTGGAACAATTGTTGCTTTTCATTGATGTTAAATCTATGGATGAGACATATTGCTACCTAATCTACATGTCATATCTAGTTGATTGATGAAGAGTATTGGAGAGTTACCCATAACTATAACACATAAAGGAATGGTTGTAGTTATGAAAATGAAGTCACAATGGATATTTGACTAGATAGACCTTGATTAAGAAAGGTAATTGTTTATGTCAAGAAAGTTAAAGACATGCTGAGAAAAAGAGTAAATTACTAAGGAGTGTTGAGTAATGTTAGGAGCAGTTAGTGTCAAGAAAATATAGTGTCGACCAAGCATTAGAATCAACTAAGAGAGTTAGTTGATGCTGAGCTATAAAGTAATAAACAACAACTGAGTATTTTAGTGTTGATCGAGTATCAGGATTCAATGATTGTTGAGTGATAGTAAAAGATTAAATTTTAAAGAATTATAATTTCAAGATGACTTAGTTGTTTTCTTGGGAGATGTATAACATGTTGAGGATTAGATTGATGAGTTGGATCATTAAATTCAAGGTGGTGATTATGTAAAGACCTAATAGAAGGCTTCTAGAGAAGTTTCTAGATGATGATCAAGAAGTTATACAGATACATTGAATCAAGTTGTAGTTGATCATAAACCCTAAGATCTATGGTGGATGTAAAAAATGGTAAAGCACAAATTGCCTATTTAAAGGGTGACTGAATCAAATTTTTGGTGCCATGTCCAATCAAGCTTAGTTGAGCCTAGCTAGTGTGTATGAGTGAGTTCATATATAGATTAGAAGCACACAAGAATGTGAATGTGAAGCTAAAGGAGAAATCTTTCAAATGTGATTTTTTTTTTGATAAGTTATTTTGAGTAGAAGGCTTAAGTGTTGATGAGAAGTGTAGATTGTTTACTTAAAAGGTGTCCAAGTAGATCAAGATTAGAGATGACGATAAAGAACTTATTAGTGAACCACCATAAGGACTTAATAGAGATCTAAACCAAAAAAAGTGAGTTGTAATCATATAGATCAAAACCTACTATTTTCTTTCTTATCATTCTAAACAATTTGTATTGAAATCCTTTTAGCATAGGTTGAGTTAACAATCATTGAAGACTTAATAGTCTATGTAAAATTACTTAACTGTGTGGCATTATAAATGGAATGATTAAAGCCCTCTTACAAGGCCACTCCTAATAGGGTGATTAAATCATCTAACCAGGCCACATTTAACAATGTGCATTATAAACCTTTAATAGGGTTGGATCCTATTAGAGCTTACTTTAAAAGAGTGACATGTTGCTGGTGGTTTTCCCAAATTAGGTTTCCATGTGAAATCCTTGTGTCAAATTATGATGAATGTGTTATGAATTTTTTACATGTGTTGACATTTTTCATTATACAAGACAAGTTAAGTTTATGATAGTTTTACAATACAGACCAAGAAAAAGAAAGTTAAGAGAGATCAATAGAACATTGATGTATTTAATGTTTAATAGTTCAAGTGGTACATATAGACCTTGAGTAACTAATTCACTCCCCCTCTCAATGATTTTGAACATTTCTAACAATTGGTATTAGAGCTAAGTGCTTACAGAGAATTTTTTAAAGGTACGTAAAGCTAAAGATCATGATGAACAAGAGAGATGTACCCAAGCTAAATAAGGAGAACTTTCTTGTAGGGTAGGCCCTAATGAAGCTACACATATCTAGTATTAGTGATGTTGCTATAAATTTTTTGAGTAATGAATATGTAGTGGTAATGACTACTCCTCTAACTATTGAATAATTGAGACTTAGTTTGTCCACAACTAATCAATGTTGGAAATTGCCTTAGCCCTAAGTTATGTTGATTTTGATGGCTTGAAAGATTTTGATACTAAAAAGATAATGTGGGACAGACTGAAGACCATATATGGTGTTTATGACAATGTACCAAGAGCCAAAGTAGAAATCTTGAGAGGTAAATTTCATGATATGAAATCGATGTAAGGTGAGAACATACTACAATAATACACAAGAGTTAAAGAGGCAGTTAATGATATTCAAGGAGAAAATGGAACAATTGAAGATAAAATAGTGATAAGAAAGGTATTGAGGACTCTACTCCCTATCTATGCCATTAGAGTATCTGCAATTCAAGAATTAAGATGCATACCAGGTAAAAACTTGACCTTAGAAGTTGTAGTTGGAAGACTTACTACTTTTGAGATGTCTATTTTTGATAATTACACATTTGCTACCATTGAATTTGCTTTCAAGTCACAAATGATTCTTACTAAGAAGAAAGGAAAACATGTGAAGAGTGAAAGTGATAGTTCTGATGATGAGATTGATGAACTTAAAGCTCTTGTTGTGAAAGGTTTGGAAGAGGAAGAGGTAAATACAAAGGTAAATTACCTATCATTTGTTTTTCATGCAAAAAGTTGGTCATATTGTTGCTAGATGTCTTGACAAATAAGATAAGGGTGAAAGGAAGGAAAGAAAGTACAAAGGAAGAAGAGATAAAAAAAGAATAAAGAAGAAGAAAGGATGGAAAATGTAAGAAATATTGTTATATTTTTAAAGAAAAGACTAATAATGAATCTGAGAGTAATGATGATGAAGTTGTATATGTTGTTCTGAAAGAAGAGTCTAATGAAGATGAGAAAATTGTATTATTTTCTTATGTGAACAAAAGAGATACATGGATAATTGATAGTGGATGTTCCAATCATATGACTAGTGATAAAGACAAATTTGAAGATATTGGTCCATAAAATGGTGGATGTGTTAAATTTGGTAATGATTTCCCATGTGTAATAAAAGGTAAAGGCACTATTCAACTAACTAATAATATAACATGCGAAAATTTTTACTAGGTTGAAGGACTTAAATAAAAAAATTTTTGTGTTTCACAGTAGAACAAGTCAGGTTATAGAGTTGAATTTCACAATAGGAAGGCCAAGGTACATGATGGTGATGATAATCTCATTGGAACTGGTGAGAAGACAAGAGGTAACTTATTCTATCTAGACCTATCAGACAAGACATGTATGTTTGCACAACAAGAAGATGTTTCATTATGGCACAAAAGATTATGTCATGTGAATTTTAACAATTTGGTGAATATCAATAAGATGAAGAAAGTAAGAGGATTGCCTAGACTAAAGAAGCCCAAAAATGCTATGTGCAAACAATGTTAATTAGGAAAGATTACCAACTCTTGTTTTAAGAGTAAAGCATATACTACTAATGATATTTTGGAATTCGTTCATACTAACCTATAAGGACTCATTGGTGTTAAGAGTTACTATGGAGATCAATATTTCATTCTATTTGTGGATGGCTACTATAGAATGATGACTGTAATATTTCTTAATGATAAATCTAATGTCATTTAGTTATTAAAGCGGTACTAAGATGGAGTTGAAAAGAAAACATGGAAGATTATGAAGTATTTGAAATATGACAAAGGTGGTGAATTCATTTCACACGAGTTCAACACATTCTATAGTGGAAGAGGAATCAAAAGACATATTTCAGAACCAAGGACCCCTCCTCAGAATATGATAGCTGAAAGAAGGAATAAATCAATTATGGACTATGCCAAAACACTGATGATGGAGAAAGACATATCACAAAAATATTGGAGAGAAGTGGTAAGTATTGTTGTCCATACCTTGAATAGAGTTCAAATTAAGAAAGGTACAAATGCTATACCTTATGAACTATGGTATGGTTATGCTCCCAATGTTAAATATTTCAAATTCTTTGGAAGTATATTTTATATATTGTAAGTTAATAGAGATAGAAAAATTGATCCAAAAAGTGACGAAGGCATATTGGTGGGTTATTCCACAAAATGAAAAGCTTATAAGTGTTTAAATTCTAACAGTAACAAAGTTGTGGAAAGTAAAAATGTGATAATTGATGAGTTTGTAGAAAAGGTGATGCTTCATGTAATGAAGAGCTCAAAGACTATAGTGCATTCATCTATGTGGATGATGATGCTCCCAACACTCAAATTAAATAGACAAATCACACTCTAAGTTCCCATTAGATAGGAAGTGATGGCTTGTGGAAATAAAAATTGTTGAGAAATAGAGAGTGGGTGTCAAGAAATAAATTTTGGATGCCGAGTTACAGATAAGCAATGTTGATCATCAAATAGTGAATGACGAGGGTTTAAAACCTAAACCTAGGATTATTTTTCTAGATGAACTTGAAGAAGACCCAAGAAGTAAACTATGTGTATTAACAAAATATGTGAGAATACATCATAAAACTAATCAAATAATTGGAGATGTTGAATCAAGTGTTATGAAAATAATAAAACTCAAAGGTGACACATGCTTATTATGTGAGTTCAAGCCTAAATCAATAAAAGATTCTTTAGATAATGAAAATTGGATACATGTTATGAACGAAGAAATTGACCAAATTAAAAAGAAAAATTCTTGGAATTTAGTGCCAAGACCTAAAGACAAAAATATCATTGTGACAAAGTGGGTTTTTAGGAACAAGCTCAATGAAAATGGTGAAGTAATAGGAAACAAAGCAAGGTTGGTATGCAAGGGTTATGCACAAGAAGAAGGATTCAAATATGGAGAAGCTTTTGCTCCTATGGCTAGACTTGAAGGATTCAAAACTCTTATTGCATACTCATCTTACAAGAACTTCAAGGTATATCATATGGCCGTCAAGTCTGAATTTCTAAATGGTATACTAGAGCAAGAAATATACATTGAATAGTTTGAAGGATTTATAGATCTAGACAAGAGGAACATGGTATGTAAATTGAACAAAGCTCTTTATGGATTAAAGAAAGCACAAAGAGAATGGTATGAAAGGTTACATAACCATTTAGTGAAAAAGTGTTTTGAGAGAACAAATGATAACAAAAATCTATACTTGAAGAATGGAAAAAATAGTGAAATACTATTATCTAATATATTTATTGATGATATCATATCTCAAGGTAGAGAAGTGTTATGTAAATCATTTTCTGATTTAGTGAAATCACAAACCTATGTCACCCTTTTGTAAAGGAAAAGGCTAGCAAAAGTATAACTATTCACCTTCAATGACATAAAATTGGTATTATTATTTTGAATTTGAAAATGAAGTAAACTAATGAAATGTGTAGAGATGGATGAAGTTTAGGTCTATAATTTTTTATAATTATTTGGAATAAGAATTGATATATTTTCCTAATTTTAAAGACAAATTTTTAGTTGCTAAAAATTGGGGGTCTAGTTCCCACCACAAAACTATAGGGAAATAAATTTATTTCCTTTTGATCTCAAACTATATTATAGATAACATATATAGCTAGAACAATCAAAAATTAAAAATATCTTTAGACCTATATTTTCTCTTTTATAATGATTCAAATTTCAACTCACCTAAAATCGATAGTTTTCATCTCCCACCACACTTTAAAAAACAAATCTATTCTAACCAAGATAAAAATTATACATTCTAGAAGAGGACTCTCTCCTCTAGAACGTCATATAATTTTTAGATTTTTTTGATATGATTTAATATATTTTTCTTTCTCAAAACTAACATCTTTTCAAGTGTTAAAATATGTGCTTGTAGAATCTTTTAATTATAATATACTATATCTAATTAAAACACTATAAAATCTATATGATAATATTCTTGACTCTAAGCTATATAAAATGGTGTTTATATGTTATTACAAAAATCATAAAAAATAGTAAGAGTTCTTGAAACACCACATTTTTGAAATAGTTTTATTTCTTTAGTAATTGGATACAAACTAGTATAAAATATGCATTTATTAGCCATTTTGGATTGAAAAAGTGTGAGACCATATATAACTTAGCTAGAATAAATTTATCTAGATCATATGTTTTAACAAAATTGATTTTTAGATAGAAATACTCAAATTCATTCATTCTAATAAGTCAGCCTAAAAGGTGACACAACTTTGTACTTTTACCCATGAAATGAAAAAGGAATTTGAAATGTCGATGTTTGGTGAGATAAAAAAAAATTTTGGTTTACAAGTGTGCCAAATGAAGTTTGGTATTTTCATTTTGCAAACCAAATATATCAAGGAAATATTGAATGCTTTTGGTATGGAAGATTCAAGACCAGTTAGTACACCTATATCTATAGGACATAAGATATCTAAGACTAATAATTCTATTGATGTGAACTAGACCCTATATAGATCCATGATAGGAAAATTAAAATATATTTTTCACAATAGACCAGATATTGGATTAGAAGATGGAGTTGTTGCTAAATTTTTAGAAAATCCTAAAGAGAATCACATGATGATTGTAAAAAGGATAATGAGATATCTGAAAGGTACAAAAGATTATGGATTATACTATAGGAGATGTGATTGATTTGAACTAAAAGTTTTCAATGACTCATATTGGACAAGAGATATTGATGGCAGGAAAAACACTAGTGGAGGTACATTCTTTCTAGGAAAGAGATCAGTGTCATGGAATAGCAAGAAATAAAATTGTATTTCCCAATAAGCAACTAAAACTGAGTATGTGATAGCTGCAATGACCTATTCAAATATAACATGAAAGAAGAAATTATAGATCCTATAGTTATTTACTATGATAACACAAGTGATATTAACATTTCAAAGAATCTAGTGATGCATACTAAGACAAAGCATATTTCTATCAAGTATCACCACTTGAGAGAACTAGTTTAAGAGGAAGAAGTGAAGCTAGAATATATGGATACAAAGGAACAAATTGCTGACATATTTACAAAATCATTACCCAAAGATGCTCATAAATATCTTAGAGATAAATTAGGGGTCATTCCCCTAACTAAGGCTACTTAAGAAACTAAGGTGTAGTGCATCACATGTACTAAACATAATATTTTAGACATTGGTGTAATACAACTCTACTTTGGGGAATGCCTAAGATAGAATACTTCAGCACAACATACAAAGATCAGTCATAGTTAGATGACAAGTATCAATCAAACATGAAAAATATACATAATTAAGATGTATGAAGAATTTGAAGCTAAAAAAACTAAATGTCTTTGGCATTGTTGTCAAAGATGGAGAGATTACTAATAAATAAGATGAAAGAATCTAAGATGACAGAGGGAGAGATTGAATCATGAAAGATAGCAAACTGATAGAAGGAGTTTGATTGTTTGAATTGATGAGAATCATAATCAAACTAAGGATAGTGGTCACTCATGGAAGTGCAATCTTTTGGATTGTATGGTAACTAAGTTATTAGTGCTTTGGATATTTGAGATGTTTCCATCAATGCCAAAGAGCGAGATTGTTGGAAACTTATAATTGGAAAAATTGTTGTTTTGTCATTGATGTCAAATCTATGGATGAGACATATTTCTACCTAATCTAAATGTCATATATAGTTTATTGACAAAGAGGAATTGAGAGTTACTCATAACTATAGCACCTAGAGGAAAGCTTGAAGCTATGAAAATGAAGTCACAATAGATATTTGATTAGATAGACTTTGATTAAGCAAATAATTATTTATGTCAAGAAAACTAAAGACATGCCAAGAAAATGAGTATATTACTAAGGAGTGTCAAGTAATGCTAGCATCAACTAAGCCATAGTTAGTGTCAAGAAAATCCAATATTGATTGAGCATTAGCATCGATTGAGTAAATTAGTTAATGTTGAGCTAGAAAGTAATAAACAATGATTGAGTATTTTAGTGTTAATTGAGTATCAAAATTTAGTGATTGCTGAGTGATAGTAAAAGATCAAATTCAAAGGAATTGTAAAATCAAGCTGACTTAGTTGATTTCTTGGGAGATGTAAAGCATATTGAGGATTAGATTCATGAGTTGGATCATTAAATTCAAGGTGATGATTTGGCAAAGACCCAATAGAAGGATTCTAGAGAAGTTTCTATAGTATGATCAAGAATTTGTATAGATACATTGAATCAAGTTGAAGTTTATCATAAACGCTGAGATAAATGGTGGATGTAGGAAAAGGTAAAGCACAAATTTCTTATTCAAAGGAAGAGTGAATCAAATTTTTGGTGTTGTGTCTAGTCAAGTCTAGTTCAGCCCAGCTAGTGTATATAGAGCAAGGTTGATTAGAAGCACACAAGAGTGTGAATGAAAAGATAAAGGAGAAATCTTGCAGATGTGATGCTATTATTGATAAGTTTTTTTGAGTAGAAGCCATAAGTGTTGATGAGAAGTGTACACTGATTTCTTGAAGGGTATTCAAACACATCAATATTAGAGATGAAAATGAAAGGATATTTAGTGAACCAACCTAAGGAATAAACAAAGATCTAAACCAAAAAAATTGAGTTGTAATCACATAGATCAAAACCTATTTTTTTCTTTCTTATCATTTTGAATAGTTTGTATTGAAATCCTTTTAATAGAGGTTGACCTAATAGTCATTGAAAAACTTAACAGTCAGTGTAAATCCTTTAACTAGGTGACATTCTAAATGGAATGATCAAATCCCTCTTACAAGACCACTCCTAATAGAGTGAATAAATCCTTTAACCAAGTCACATTTAACAATGTGCATTGTAAACCTTTAACAGGGTTGGCTCCTAATAGAGCTTGCTTCAAAAGAGTGAAAAACAGTGACATGTTACTAGTGGGCTTTCCCAATTTGATTTTCCATGTAAAATCCTTGTGTCAAACTATGATGAATGTCTTATGAATATTTTACATGTGTTGATGTCTTTCATTATGTAATACAAGTTAAGTTTATGATACCATCCAACAACAAGTTAAGAAAGATCGACAAAACATTGATGTGTTTAATGTTTAAGAGTTCAAGTGGTACATATAGACATTGAGTAACTGATTTATCCCCCCAGTTATTCCAAATATTTCTAACAACATATATATATATATATATATATATATATATATATACATATATATATACATATATACATATGTATATATATACATATATACATATGTATATATATACATACATATATATATGTATATATATATACATATATATATATATGTATATACATATGTATATATACATGTATGTATATACATATGTATATATATATATATATACATGTATGTATATACATATGTATATATATATATATATACATGTATGTATATACATATGTATATATATATATATATATATATAATTCAATTTATATATAATTCAATTTAGATACCTATTCCTGGGTATCTAGTCGAGTTTCATTCTTGGGATTTTTTTACATTATCCAAGTTTTACTAAACACCATAAGGGGGTCAGTTTGTTTGGCATTCAATGCCTTGATAAGTTTATTTCTTAGTATTCCATTCCTGGCAAGAGTTCATCTAATCCTTTCCTTCTTTATATATTGTACAACCTATGCTAGGGTTTCTTCATCTTGGGGCATGAAACAATAGGAGTAATCATGCTTCAACATGCTCTTTATTAGGTAAAAGAATATAGGGTGCAAGGGTTTCTTTTGAGGATTTTTCCAGAGATGCATCTTGCTACATTTAAATCTATATTTTTGAGTTTTCCTAGTGTGATTAAGTGATGATCCCAAGGTTCAAAGTTGATCCAAGTGCTCTGATACCATATGTAACATACCATTTCTCATAGGCTAGAATTGAGAGAATATATTAAGAAAAATAACTGATTTTCACAATAGAATTACATGACAATGGTTATATGTGTTACTTCCTTTAGAGAAAACTATTAATTGATTTGATTTCAAAAGAGTAAGTAAAAATAATTAAAGCAACAACTATTTCAGATTCATATGAAGGAATCTAATATAACTTCCATAACTAACTTCTATTATTGCATTTGATAGAAACCACACACACACACATGCATGCGCACGCCCACACATAGACACACAAAAATCTCAAGGGTAATATGAAATTAAAGTAATAACAATAAAAAGATAAAGAATGATATATCAATCAAAATAACTGGCAATGTGTTATGCAAGCCTCTACATCTAGTGAAGAGGAGAAGAATTGGATTAGGCTTAACCTCTAAAATATGGACCCCAATATATCCCCAAATAATTTCATATGAGAAAGGACCTCCCCACCATGAGGTTAGGCTTGGGGCACCATAGTCTTGCCACCCAAGAATTATGGTGTTAGAGTCTCAATTAAGAAACAAAAAATGCAATGCAATTCCTCTAACAACCTCCCCTATATCAAATAGCACCTTGAATTTTAGTGATCAATTACATCATGCATGTCTCTAGCCTATCTTGGCCAAGTATTTAGATGGGCATTGTATAAGCCCAATCACCACTGCTTGACTTGGCAATTGAATATACTTTGGACAACCATGAGCTGACTTGGTCTAAGTAGTATTAATTTTTTATTTACTTCATTATTGGCATTTAACATTTTATTGCAAGGATACTTCTCCTCTTCACCCATTTATGCTTGATTTACATCCTCCAATCTAATTCTTATCTCAATGGGATATTGGTGATACCACTATATAAGTTAGGGATAGACCTCATAAAATATATTGAAACTAGTTCTATGTATAATGTACATGATATGCATTTTACAAGTGATTGTTAAACAATTACAACAAAGTCAATTTGTACATGATTATGCAAATTTGTATAAATGATAGCACTCAATAGGCATAAATAAATAATAATAATAAGATAAATTAGTTTATATGCTTTTAGAGTAAATATACTTTAGGCCTTTGGTTATGGAAAGCATGCTTATCCATGATTGTGGATGTACATTATCACCACAGTCATTCATTTACATCATGGAAAATAATCTTGAACAATCAGAAAAGATAGAGAAATATATAAAAAGAAAATTGAGTAAATGATTGCATGACCTAAGAATGATGGTTGTGATTAGTTGTCATGGTCCAACAACACAAGCTTCAACATGAAAAAGAGATTCTTGTACAACCAATAATGGTGTAAGTAATCTTGCAGTTTTAGTATTGTGATATGTAACATGTATGGTAATGAGTCTTCAAAAGGAGTTTTACTAATGGGAAAGGTTTTTGGCTTGCTAACTCAGAGAAATCAAGTACACAAGAAAACGAAAATCAAGAAAGCCTTTCCTTGGCATAGGGGAGTGTAAAATAGACCTCCCACATGCTCCATCATTTACAAGAAAGGAGTGTCATACATGGCCATCATTGGTCACCATAAATTCTTCAAATCTTACAAAATTCAAAAGGAATAATGTTGATATAAAGGTGGAATTCATTAAATGACATGGAACTAATTAAAGACTTAGAGATTGTATTTTTGAAGATTTATATATGTTGGCATCATGTTATTTAGTAATACCTATAGTTGTGCATATATATATATATATATATATATATATATATATATATATATATATATATATATATATATATATATATATATATATATATATATATATATATATATATATATATATATATATATATATATATATATATATATATATATATATATATATATATATATATATATATATATATATATATATATATATATATATATATATATATATATATATATATATATATATATATATATATATATATATATATATATATATATATATATATATATATATATATATATATATATATATATATATATATATATATGTATACATATACATATACATACATACATACATACATACATGTATGTATGTATGTATGTATGTATATACACACACACACATATATGCGCACACACACACGCACACACACACACACACACACACACACACACACACACACACACACACACACACACAAAAGTATAAATATCAAGGTCAAATTGATTCAATGACATGGAGCCAATTAAAGACTTCAAGATTATATTTTCCTCTAGTGGTGTACTTGTTGGATATTAATTTTGATGGTTTATTTATTGTGAGTTGTTACTTATTGATTTGATGTCATTTGTTGTTGATAGATGACTTTTATTAATGAGTGTTAGTTATTTATAGGTGGTGTACTTATTGTTAGTGATTTACTTTTATTCATGATGGTTGTTATCTGTTAATTATTGTTCTTGGACATGTGGCCTTTGACTTAAGGTGGATACATTTCATTGGCTTTATCTTTATTTGCTACTATATTGCATTTGGTATATGGATGTTGACTAGGTGTGTGATGTTGGTATTGGAACGAGTTTCCTTCTAATTTTGATTATATCTTCTTCTTGAGTAGCTTGTGTTACCGTTGAGGTATATTTGGCTATCAAGATTTGTTTCCTAGGATTGTTTTATGATTTGATTATTATTTTTTGGATCTTATATTATCTCTCCTACATGGTGGGAGTGGAAGCTTGACTAGGTGACCACATGATTAGGAAGTAGTTTATTCTTACCATTTGGGTCCCCCTCAGATTGATAGATGTTGGATGCTTGTTGATACATTTGTACCATTATCAGTATTATTATTATCTTGAAGACTTCAATTCAGTTGATGTATGTACGTTATCATATATCTTGTATTTTGATATGCTTGTATCTATTCTTACATACCCTATGACATGTGTAGTGGATGTTGTTCATTAGATGTATTTCATTGTATTAGTTGCTTTTATGTATTTTCTTATGAGATGATGTATTTTTTATTTCTTTATGATTATGATATATTGTACTTGAGATGTAAACCAATTAATATAACTTTATTAAACATGAATTAACATGAAGGAACTCTTGATGAATAGAAATAGTACGTGTAA
The DNA here is from genome assembly GCA_028749045.1 of Cupressus sempervirens. Classification (NCBI taxonomy): domain Eukaryota; kingdom Viridiplantae; phylum Streptophyta; class Pinopsida; order Cupressales; family Cupressaceae; genus Cupressus; species Cupressus sempervirens. Next base: position 702,211,654 of record CM053786.1, on the reverse strand, counting down.
TTGCTTATGTTTACTTAATGTGTATGTTGCTTCTACATTGTTTCTTTGTATTCTTTAAACTTTATAAGAAAAAACTTAATGAAAATTGTTACATATTAGATTTATTTCTTTTGGGTTCTTGAGCGGGGCATTATAGTCGTGCATGGCTATCATTAGTCACAAGAAAATCTTCAAATCTTATAAAATTCAAAAGGAATAATGCTGATATAAAGGTGGAATTCACTCAATGAAATGGAGGCAATTAAAGACTTAGAGATTATATTTGTGAAGATTTATATAACCAATATATATTGGTATCATTTTATTTAGCAATACCTATAGTTGGGTGTACACATACACACATGTATATATACACAAACACATATAAACACTACAACATTTGGGGTCAAACTATGATAACAGTGTAATTTGTGGTGATTTTCATGATTTTTTTTGCAATTGTCCTCGACGTTGTCGCAATATAGACATTGAATTTGTAGTTGTGACACCCTCATGAGCATAAACAAAAAGAAAAAAATGTGACATAATTGTTTCCCATTTGTTTTGATTATAGAGAGTTGCATGCGAAAGAGATTGACAGCTCCAAACAAGGGCAGAGAGTTGTGAATGTTGTTGTACCCTTGTGATTGTTACATTTGGTTTTTGTGGCTTCATGATCTCTACATTTCATTGTCGTGCCCTTTCTCTATGATTTTATTGTCATTTCATGCACTTGCTTTGTGATTTTATTCTAGGGTGAGAAGAGGTACACATGTAAATATTATTTTCATTTCCTTCCAAACATGTATGTCTTTATATTTTCTTCTAAATATGTATCTCTTTATATATTTAGAGAGTTATTTTTTAAGGTGCTTATTACATATTATCTCACAATAGAAAAATTGATCCAGTTGCATACATATTCCAAAACCCAAATAATAAAATAATAAAACTCACTCAACTCGTGCTAAGTGACTTGCCTCAAGATCTTGCACAAAAATAATGCGGACCATGAAAAATGGGAAGATTTCACAAGAAATTTTACAAAAACATATCATAGCATATATTTAAAAATACATAGAATACATAGAATGACTTTTTTTACTATACAAACTCTTCTTATTTTGTTGAATAGAAAATTAAATAGAGTTGAAAGCATGAGCTATGCAATAGTAGTTCAATTTTATCAACCCTAGACTCTTTTCTTAGCTCCACCAAATGCTAGGTGATCTTCTACTTATAAGATATACTCCATCTTTTGTTTTCTTAAGCCTTCAATTTCCTCAGTCATTTTGGGGTATGGATGAGGTTTTACTCTCTAGCCTATTGATGCTGATCAAGAAACACATCTACTTCAATAGTTTCCTTTGTAATCATAAAAACTAAATTCCACCATTAATAAAAAGAATTGAAAAGATATCAATGTTGAATGTAATTGATTCTTGAAAGGCATGTGGGGATTAAGTCTTTTTAATGATTTAATCAAAGGAGAAATAGAATGTACCTAGCTAACATCTAGGATAAGATAAGGCTTAGAGTGCTCATGGGTTGAGAACTATAACCCAAATTCTTATATGATAATCTGAAACAGAGAGATCTAATGGCAACAACTTTCAAATTGGGTGTGCATGAATATCCATTGGGTATATGAACAATAATTCTAGGAGTTGTTTGTGCTTTTCCTGATGCTACATGGATAGAAAATATGGTATGCCCAATTCAAGGGGATTACTTCCCAAAAAATATTTTTTAAAATTTTTTTTATTGACTAACGAAAAGTTTGTATAGTAAAAACAAGGTTATTGATTTTTGTGTGGACTAACAAAATACACAGAATGATATTACATTTCAAAAAGGGTTGTATTTGATATTAAATGTTTAATTCATAATTATAGTTAGATACTATATGACTCCCTATTTGAATTGTGTTCCTTCTATTTTTTGCTAAAATTTTATGTACCAAGATCTTACTTTGTGCATAATTTGATCATTATAACTGTATGATGATTAGTTAGTTTAGTATATCATTAAATAGTATTTGACACAAACTATTTATTTAATTGAAATCCTTTTGAATTCTTTATTCATATATTTGAAACCACTTTCCTTAATGTTATCCTAAGATGATATGTGCTTTTCTATGCATCATAAAAACATGGAAAAATAAATTGAAAATCTTTTCTAGAATATATAACAATAGAGAAACAATATAGCTGGGAGAAAAAAGGATTTAGGTTACTTGAAGATGGAGAAATAATTTTTCAATTGAAAATAATTGAAACAATTAGTTGTTCCCAACTACCATGATCAATTACAACTTTTCAAGGTGATAAAATTGTATATTCAAATGCATCACTTGTATGCCAAGCATGAAGTGCATTTCCCAACTTATAGAAAATGGTTTAATGTAAAGACTCCATATGCTGGCCCAACAATGGAATCCAAGGATGTAACCACGCATGTATTGGTATAGTCTCCCTGTAAGGATCCCAAGTATATATTGTTGTTATTGATTTGGGCATCACTATATGATCCAAAATGTTCTGAAGTACTAAATCCAGTAGTAACTTCTCCCATGTCTCCAAAAAATGTAGCATAGGTTCAAGATCCCTTGGTTCCTAGGAATTTGTAGAAGCTATTCTCACTGCTAGAATAATAACTTCAATGAAGAGTTGAGTGAAAGGAGTTGAAGAAGAAAGTTCTACTTTTGTGTAAATACAATAATCACAAGGCTCATTCCCTTGTAGAGGCCTCTGACACAATGACATTACCACTAAACCATGCAAAGGATGTTGAAGTGGTTGCAAACCTTGAAACACTCTTATAAGAAATGGCAAAGAAAATGTAGATGCAATATATGACAAATTCCAAGGTGATCAGATGCTATTTCCAAGGTGGTCATAAAAAATCCTAATATCTTAGATACAATAAATTGGAGGGTAATAATGTTGTGAGAAGTCTATTTTCTTTAAAGATCTCATGCACACAAACTTTTCAAGGAGAAACTAGATAAAGAATGTACACAAAAACTTGCAAAATATTTCAAATGAGAAAATTTGAGAACCAAATTTTAAGATATTAGGATATGGTTGTTTAAGAAAATGTAGATGCTATTTCCAAGGTGATTATGATAGAACAAGAAATAATGAAATTCCTTGTGTAGTTTGGTTAAACAAAGATGGATTTTTGACACATTAATGACTCATTTTTAACACCATTCACTTGCACATGGATAAACCAATAGATGGCTAAGCTGAAGGAGAAAGGAATTCAATTGAAATATGAAATAATGAGGAATCATGTGAACAAATCCCTAAATGTTCAAGAAAACAAGAAGGCCAAAACAAGAAGAAGAAGGGAGGGAGTGACAAGGAGTTACAAACAAGTGGAATGAAGAGGAAGGGGATAGAGGACAAGGAGTATAGGCGTTTGATCCTTGTTTGCTTTCATTTCAACATTCAAGCTTTCAAGATTGATCAACACCCTCATTTGTAGACCTCTCATGGCAAGCACTTTCTATACTATTTCAACACCATGTTCTTGCTTATGAGCTAATAGTTCTTCAGGTGCATTTTCTTGTAAAAATTTAATTTTGCAAAAAGTTTTTGTATTGTTTCAACACCAAATGTTTCCTTCAAAACCATATGTGTAGATATAAACATTAAGTACAACATGTCCAATATTTTTGTAGATATACATATTAATAACACCAATTTTTTCTTTCAAAACCATATGTGTAGATATAAACATTAAGTACAACATGTCCAATATTTTTGTAGATATACACATCAATTACACCAAATTTTTCTTTCAAAACCATATGTGTAGATATAGACATTAAGTACACCATGTCCAATATTTTTGTAGATATACACATTGACTACACCAAATGTTTCTTTTAAAACCATATGTGTAGATATAAACATTAAGTACAACATGTCCAATATTTTTGTGGATTTACACCAAATGATTCTTTCAAAACCATATGTGCAGATATAAATATCAAGTACAACATGTCCAACATTTTTGCAAATATACACATTAATTACATAATTTTTTTTTTCAAAACCATATTTGTAGATATAAAAATTAAGTACAAACAACTCAATAATGGTATATGAATAAGTTATTCCCATGAAGAAGGATCTTGTCAGATAATAGAAGGGAGTTTGATCAAAATAGAGAGACAATCATTATATTGTTGTCTAATTTTCAAAAAGCAGGTGATGACAAATGTTATTTTCCTTACAAGCTTTGTAACGGCTTAAAGACAAGAACAATCAAAATCAAAAGAGCTATTCCCAATTAATATACATACGAACCACAGAATAGGGGTTTGATTATCATCATTTTTTATATAGGTCAATTTCCCTAGGGTAGTATGTGATATGGACCAACACATCTCAGAGGAACATCGAGGTGTGAATAAGGATGAACATGGAGGTGTGAGTATTGAAGGAGAAGATCATGATCCCATGGAAGATGATGATCATGTGGCAGAGAAAACATATAAGATGATGGTAAAAATGCATTGATCCATGTCACATTTGGTACTAGTGTTGTTTCTCCTATTAATGATGATAATGATTATGATGAGGATGACATCGAGGTCATCCATGATATACCTCTGATTTAGAAGGAAAACATGGCCCTTTACAAAGGATCCCAATAAACTCTTCTCTCTGATGTATTGTTGTTGGTGAATTTTAAGGTTATGAATGGTTTATCCAACATAACAATGTCATGTATTCTAATTTTTTTGATATACATCATTATAGTCTATAAAAGGTGAAATATGTACCATTAAGATTGTTTATACTAACGACTAATAATTTTTTCTATAGATTGATAGGTGACTATATGCTACCACCACCAAATCCTCTCCCTCACTCACACTGAGAATTATGTACCACTGAGACATATTGGAATGGAGTATTAGTCAATATATTCTTGTCCTAAAGATCATGTAATTTATCATAAAGAACACCAAAAAATGCAACAAAATGCCTCGAATGCCATATGAGAGGATGTTAAGATGATCAAGTGACAAAACGGTGCCTCACAAGATTTTTTGTTACATCTTGCTGTAGGGAAACCTGACCATACCCAATGAAATTTAAAGTCATAATTATTATATTTTTGAGTCACTTTATATTAGGGTAATAGACATTTCATTACATGGTATTAAGTGTTCAATTAAGGTCATGTTGACCAATTTCATGTTTTAAGCAATATGGGTCAAAGAGAGTCAAAATGTGGAAATGCCATGAAAGGGCATAAATGGAGTATAATGTAGTGTTAAGATGTCACAATGAGATGTTGGGCCTATTTAGGGTGTCTAGAAAGCTTGTGAAAACATAAAATTCAAAAATGTGGAAAAAGTGTAAACATTGCTAAAAAAAATTGTCAATAATTTTTTGCAAAAAATTGGAGGAGCCTTTAAGGGAGGTAAAAGGTCATGTCATTATATAAAAATTGCATTCTCATGTAAACATATAAGGAGGATATGTGAAGAAGAGAAATGAAAAGGTTTTGTTTATGATTTTTGAAGTAGAAATTAGTATTTTTAAGAAATATTGATGATATACTAGTGTTTGGAATTGTAGTCATTGTTTCTTCTTTCATACCTCATGGTTGTGGTATTCTTTAAGCTTCCTATATACATGGAACTAAAGGTTTATGTTGAATTTTTCTCTAGTATCCTGAGGTTATCACCAAGATCTACTTATTCATTATTTTAGATAGTAAATTCTAAACATTATCAGATTGTAGTACTATTTTTTGGTTGCATATTTCATTGTATAGAAATTAGGAAGGATGAAAGGATTTCCTATGATTTTTTATATTACCATATTAATGATCTCCAACATAACCTACTCCATACCACAAAGTTGACCATGAATCAACATTTTATCTGATGTTGCATATAACCACAACAAATTAGCATTCTTGAGAAGAATGTAACTGAGGTTAAGTTAAGGTCTTGATGTGTGTTGGAAGGTTGGTACATATCCTTGGGATGCTGCAAGATCTATGAGAAGAATTGAAAACTGAGATAATGGAATTTTGTGGTTAGTTTCTTAAAATATCCATGAAACCCTCACTAGGCAAGGTTTTGAAAGTTTAATGATCTTCTCAATAGCTAGAAGACAAAAAATCAACCATTAGAAAGGTTTTAATAAGGTATTAGTGTTTTGAAAGTTATTTGTTCAAGTTATTGATGGTTTTGAGAAGTTATAGTCAATGTATGTTCTTTAGGCCTATTAACCTAGATTAGGGCCTACAAGTTGAGTGTCTTAATGAGCAAGTTAGAATCTAAAATATTGGAATCTAATAGAATTCAGTAAAGGGTGTCTGAATTTGCATTTATTTTTGGTATATGTTTGAGAGGTTTTAGTTTCTTTCCTTAAATCCCAAGGAAGGGTTACTGGTAGAGCCCCCATTAGGTTTACTTGTAAGAATTGGTGTTTTGAAGCCCACCAAGGTATGTGGAACTTATTGAATGGTTGAAATCACTTTATTGGCAAGGTGTTAAGTCTTTTGGAAGCTATTTGGGGTATGGTGTTGTGAGAGATCTTGGAGGGTGTAATGTGGTGGAGGTATTGGGTATTGTGAGAAGGATGGTTGTTTGGATTTTGGTGAAGGTATAGGTAGAGATATTTGGAATAGGTGAGGTGGTATAAGGAATAGGCCAATCACCTAGTCTCTAACGTTGGAAAATACTAAGGGATATCATATGATATGCTTGGAAGGCTTGGAAGAAGCCTAGAAATTATAATTAGTAAGTGAAACGCAAGTATCACCACCTCCTCCTTGCATCACATGCCTATTATTCCATGTCTTAAATGATTATTCAGGTGTAGTAGCTTGGCACAATTTATGGATTACCATGCACACAATAGAAGTTGAGATGACATTATTTAAATATCTACAGATAGTTTAGCATTTATGGACATGGAGGAAAAGTGGCCACACTTTAAAGAAGAGCCTCAAAATCTTAGGCTTTCTCTAGCTACTAATGGTATCAATCCATATGGAGAGATGAGATCTCTCAGTGTGGCCTGCTTTTGTTATCAATAATAACCTTCCTCCATAGATGTCAATATAGAGGAGCACATTATGTTGGCAATGATTGTTCCAAGTATTTTATTATTTTATTGTTACCTACACATAACTATAAGTCTTGGAGTGAAATGACCACACTAATTATCTGATAACGTTCATTCAACTATTGCACCTCTTATCAATTTTTTTTTGGTGTTATGCAATGGTTTCACTATGTATGATATCTCTAGACCAATTGGACAAAAATAATTTCAATTCCATGCAATGCTTGTGTGGGCAATTCATGATGTCATAGGGTTGAAACATTTTTGCGGTATGCTATGTTGAAATCTAGTTGTATGTGATAATACTAATTCCAAAAATGAACATATTTAATCCAATTATTTCATTATCTTGTAGGTCGTCAAACAAAGGAAAAATTTGCATATCCAATGCATGGTCTGAAGATGAAATCTCATCATTCCAAAAGTTTAAGAAAGTAGGTGTTCAATGAGAATATGCACTTCCTCCATAAAAAACATAACTATCGAAGTGACTAAAAACATATTTTCGATGGGAAAGAAGAGATTGCATCAAAGCCATGAAAAATGACACCTCACCTATGGAAGTTAGAATATAATAGAGTTTGAGGTCACCAAGGCATCTGTACTAACCACCTTCCAAAGGGACTAAAATGTTATCCTAGAGAATTTAGTAGGCTGCCCTACTACGAGAAGCTACAAATTATGCATTTGTTTGATAATATGCATATTGGAAAGAATGTAATAGAGACACTATGAAAAATATTGGATGGAAGGTGTGACAAAGAAAAACTTTCCAAATTGTTTAGTGACATTCATGATTCCAATGATGCAATGAAAAATATCATTGAATCAAATAGCAATGGAGATCTGATTAATTTAAGTGCCCTTCCTTGGTTATTAATAGAGTAGCAAAGTAATGCCTTAAAAGAAGTCATACAAAAAATCCAATTTCCTATAGGACTTTTTGTGAATATAAGAAATCTCATATCAAAGAAAAGTGAATTTGGCCCAGGGATGAACATGCATTATTGGCATACCTTCATCAAGGTAAGTCATAGTCTTTTGTATTTATAATATACTTGTGAAACTACATTCAATTTTCATCATAATATGTTAGAAGAGAACGAAATGATCAGTTGATAATTTTTGTAGTATGTGCTACCCCTATCATTCCCAAATAACTTGAACATTAATATCAAACACGTGATATATGATCTTGGAAAATACATGAGATAAGCCATGATATGTGTTCAATTACATCAAACAAGAAATATATTTTAAAGTCTCGTATTTATATATTTTTGTGTCTTGAATCCCTTGTAGGTGGTTGTCATCTAAAGAAATCCTTAAAGAAGATATAAAATTTTGGAAGAAAATAATTCCTCTACTAATGTGTGAAATGTAAAATTGTTTACCTTCAACTTTTTTCAATGCACAAGAACACTACTTCATACACTAAGTTGAGGAGATTTAATTATGTGGACTTGTTTAGCCTAGGTCAATGTGAATGGTTGAGAGACACTTGAAATTTTTTAAGGGTTTGGTTTGACAAGAAGAACATCCTAAGGGATATATGATTGAGGTATATATGGCATACCAGATGATAGTGTATGTTAGTCAATATCTTCCTGACCTTGTAGCAAAGACCCATTTAGATTACATTTGGTATCTTGACTCCATTCAAAAATTCAAAGGGGAGTAGTTGGTGGGAACGACAGATTTAGGAAAGTGAAAGGTAATAAATTATGAGATATTATTGTAGTTAATTAATTATTGATCTTCCAAATAAATCTATTGTGATTCATCTATTTACTTTTTTATAACTACTAAAGAATGGGATGCACTACATTTGTTTATTGCAAACAATCAAGATTGGATGATAGTATGGATTGAACTATGTCAAATTTTTGGTCATGGATTAAAATGGGAATTCGTTTCTTCATTGGTTAAACAAACTCATTGTAAAGGAGATCCCAATGATACACAAAAGGAAATAGATTTAGCATATGGTTTAAGAGATCTCCAAGGACTTATAAGTTTGTTAATCAACTATATGTTTTTGAATTTGTAATGGAATAATTTATACATGTTTGACATTATTGTAGGTGAAACACCACAAGACTATGTTTTGCAATGGTTATAAATTTTACATCAAATATTTAGATGACACAAAGAGAACTTGTGATTCTAGGATAAGTGCAATCTTATAAGTGACCAATATTTCATCTAGAAATGGCTTACATCCTTGAGAATCTCAAAATTGATACTATGGCATTTTGGTTAATATACTTGATTGTGACTTTAATTCATTCAAATTAGTTCTCTTCATCATCAAATGGTATAGACTAAAACTCAATCAAAATGATCCTGATAGAACTATTATTAAGAATGAGAATGGACTTCCAATGATTAATGCAAGGTTCTTTGAGCTTGTTGGGGATGAGCCCTATGTTCTTCTAAGCCAATGTGAGAAAATATTTTACTCAAAGGTTGCACATAAATTGGGTTGATAATTTTTTGTTAGACATTATCCAAGGGGAAGGACAATAAAGTATAATGCAATGGAAGAAGAAGATACCGAGGAAGATAAATAAGTGGATCAAGATCAAGAGTTAATCAATGATGCTTCTGATGCAAATGATGTTGCTATTGATCATGATGATGATGACTATACTAACCATGATGATGAGAATAATGATAATGATGATGATGATGATGATGATGATGATGATGATTATGATGATGATGACGATGATGGCGACGATGATGACAATGAATAGGATAGTGGTGGTGACAATGTCAATAGTGATGATGATCTTGATGATGAGATGGATGAAGAATAATTTTAATGATGGGGGGTTTGATTAGCTAACATTGGAGTGGGGTTTGATTATCAATGAGAAGAATGAAATGTACTATTATGTGATCAATGCCTATACTATTCAATATTCAGTTCTTAATAGATCAATTATTAATTTGATTAACTTGTCATATACCTTTTTCTATTGATAAGTCATATGTGATGCTAATATTCAATGTAATTTTGAGTATATGTATCATGGATTTTTTAGCTAACATAAGAAAATTGACTTAATATTGTAGAAACTCGAAGATCTTTCATGAGCATCCCACACATTTCCATGGATCATTGGGTATTTTGTGGAGTGTAGGTACTAGTAAATAGGTATTTTCTAGATTTGTCTTTGTCGAGAAAGGAAAATGTAGGAATGGAAGAAGAAAGTGAGACATTTAGTATTTCTAAATCAAGGAGATTGACTCAAGGTCAAAATATTAGAAAGAAATTAAATAAGCACATAAAATTTTTCCTTGCTTGAGGAGGTTCATGTTCTTATGATGACGAGAGTGAAGGTGATGTCAATGTGCCCTTCAAGTACAAAAATCTATAGAAACAATGGGTCCCCAATGAAATTCCTCCAATAAAAACTAATTTTTGTGTTGGAGAGAGGATATATCACATAGCACCATCCTCATTACATGGTTTGGGCTTATTTTCCATGGATGGCATAAAGGTTTCTTACAACAAGGTTGTTGAATCGATGGAGTACGTCAAACCTTTCTATGATTATAGTAGTTGGATGCGGATTGTTAGATATAAAAAAGTATGTGTAGTTATACACTCATGGAAAACTATATACAAAAAAAAGTTACTGAAAAAAGTAAAAAAGTAGCTATATACATTGATGGAAGGCCAGAAGCATCAAATAATATTGTAATTTTTATAAATAGTATAGAACCTTCATCAACTAAGAGGTGACCCAATTGTATATTTGAGGCATGCAAAGGAAATTGCATATTTTTATGTACGATAAAATTAATATGTAGAAGCAAAGATATTCTTATTGATTAAAATTTTAATCGTATAGATACAAACAAAGCCACTATCATGGGTGAGGTGGTATGTACTATGCACATTTTAAATCAACTACAATCAATGAATCCAACACAACATCAAATTTGTATATATATATTTTTGCTAACTTAGAATAATAAAACATGTGTTTTAGCATGCCTCAATGATTTTTTTTCAAATGCAAGGTTACAGTATGGATCAATAACCACATGATACACATGACAATGATGGTTCTTCTTCCTCATAGGTAAAACTCATTGTTGTTTTACAAATTAGATATAATAAATATGTTAATGCATATTTTTTGTTATGTTTTATTCTTCACTACTAATTTGGATTGATTTTAAATATAGAGATAATAATATTGCTCTCGCAAATGAGTGTTGATCAGGAAAAGGGAAAGGAAAAAGTAGTCCATGAGGATGAGAAGCCACATAGTGACCTAGCTAAATTTATTATTGATTTTTATTCAGTCGATGATCTTGTATTGCCATTGAAAAATTTGATTAATGATATAGGGAAAAAGTTATCACAATTGGCAATAACTCAACCTTAGACTCGTACATTACAAAATTAGATTGATAGGTTGGTGAACCTAGTATGCACATATATAGTAAGTATTAATATAGTTTTTCATTATAACAAAAGTTCAATAATTGTTTTTACATTATACTCTTTTATTTATGTCATTAAATTAAATGCATATGTGTTATTTTTTCAGAGGATGTTGAGGACATTAAGGGGTGATGCCCCAAAGGATGATACTTCAAGTGGTTCAAGTACATCACATGTCATTCTATCCTACACTTGTGTTTTGGTCGAACAATATTTGTTTAATAGCTCTAACAATCTCATTTTTAAGATCCTACCATTGATCCTTTGTTCACTACACTACCTGCTACAACAAACAAAACTAAAGAGGTACCGTTGACTGGAAATTTGGCAACACATAGCTTGGTGATAGATGTAGTGACACTACCTATTGGTAACTAGATTCCTCTTTTTCTCTCTCATTTGTCATGTGTTTATTTTACTTGAACTATTATTTCTTAGGGGAAATTTTGTAATATTAATTTCACTTCATGTAGGAGGCAATGAGGACCTTCCCAAGTGTTCTTGTGTTAGATGTATGAGAACAATAAAGAATTGTGATCTAATACGTGTTAGCAATGAAGATGGTCTTCCCCTAAAAGTACCCCAACTCCATGGTACTTTAAACATTGATCCTTCTTTTACTATACAATCTTATACTCATAATCAAATGCACTAACCTCTCGTGTAGTCCCTTGTAATAACTACTAATCACATTATTATTTTGTAGGGAATAATATATTTCATGAAAAACTTTATGATGAATGTTTTCTTATATTTGGGACAATCATACGCATAGGGTATCATATTTTGATTTTATTTCTAGATCATGTTCCCTTAATTTGATCAATTTTTTCAAGTAAATTGAAAAGTAACTTTAGTTCATTTATGAATCTAATAGGTTTTTCTTTTCTTAGAAGGTCTAATTTGCAAACGAAAGAGTTAAAGGACCAACTCATTGATGCCATGAAAATAATTTTTGGACCCAACATCTTTCAAATACTCAGGCTCCTTGAGAAAGCGGGCCAAGATTTGAATCATATTAGGTACAACTACAGGATCCAAATGAAAAAAAAAAATTATTATGAGTGGCCCCCCTATACTCCCATTATTGAGTGGGGGAATCTTTAAAAGGAAGCCACTAAGAGAAAAAAAATGATGGAGAGATAGTACCACCTAAGGAAAGAAGGTATGTCATAATATTAAGAATGAGATTATGTAATAATTATTTTTAATACTTATGTGATCTAACATATTTCAAACTTCACATAGGTTGCCTGACACATCAAAGGCAACCAAAGAAAGAAAATAGAAGCATGGGTAGCAAAGCTCGACTTGAATGGATATTCAAAACTTACTTCATGAGTTGTAACTACAAGTAAATGAAAAATTATATGCAAATATTTATAAAGTGTAAACAATTTGGTCTTCATGAAATTGATTACAAAAAAATTTCATGATACCAAGCAAAAATTTAGGCGATGGAGTTTACAAAAATAATATCTGAAGAGGACAAGAAATTAGGCTACACAAAAAGGCTATATAGTCATAGCTGAATGACATTAAGAAATGAGAGCGCAAGGTTCTATTTGATCTATCAATGAGGTAAATAAGTCAATTGATTTTTGTTTCAAATTGAATACTTTAGCAATTACTGTATTTGATATTAAGTTCCAAAAATATAAGTCATTATATTTGTTTTAAGTAAGGAAACAATGATTATATATTTGTTTAAAACTTTAAAGTGAATATATTTATATGTATTAAAATGAATGATTAAGATTTCTCAGCATTTGTCTTGTATTTATGTGTATACATTGTTGATAAATGCACTGATTATTTATATTGGATTGTAGCCTACCAATCGTAATGCATCAGCTGAGCACCATGGAGGTAGTGATTCGAATGTGGATCCTACTACTGAAGGTATATATTTTCTATTCAATTTTTTATTTCTGAATTATTAATATAAGTAAAGATTTTAAATTGATTTCAATTTACTAATAAAAATTTAAATATAATATGTGTTGGGATTTAGAAAACATCTTGTATATCAATTGTGGGGATTGCAGACGTTGTTCTCGATGAGCGTGTTGAGCTCCAAGCTGGTGGGTAAGGTGATGTGGTTGGACAAGGTAAAGACCTCTACAATGTTCTTAAAATATTTAAAGTCTCATTTTTAAAAAAAATGATTTATTTTTTATTGCAAAGGAAAATGAGTGCATGTGCAAGAGTGAGAAGAAATATTGAACATGGCATGGATATGCCTCTACAAAAATATAGGGAAGGAAAAAAAAGAAAAAAGAAATGATTCATGTGATCTTATCTAACTTATTTTATTTGATAATGACTGATATTTATGTGTAGATATTTTATTTATGTTCTATTGAATGTTCATGTGAATGTTTGTTTTCACAATAAGGAAGGACAAGATTTTTTTCATAGTCTCAACTCCAAAACTCTAATGCCCATTTGATAGGAGTGAATTCTTGATATTTTTGCTTGGTTAACAAGCTTCCATCACAACTACAATGGTCTATCATCACAACTCAGGTCTAGATGTAGTATTGACATATAAATACACACACACACACACACACACACACACACACACACACACACACACACACACATACATTGTTGGAAATATTCTAGACTATACCAAGTTACTGCGAGGGGAGCGGTGAATCGATAACCATAAAACATTATCCTATTTAGATCTTAGTTGCAATAATCTAGTAATAATTTACTTCATGAAATCAAATTTAACTGCATGCATGAGAAACTAAAAATAAAACATTTATGACATATAAACACAATAATTTGGTGACCCAGAAACCTTCCAAATAGAAAGTAAAACTAGGGTGGGGATGATACCCACAAAAATTTAGTACAACCTTAAGTTGGCCTATTAAGGTAGCTTACAATGATCACTTCTGATGATTTTCCCTGTTAGTAGCAATTAGGACTACTAGGTCCACTTTGTTAGAGATTTTACAAACATACAATGAAGTATACACTTAGTAAAGAGATTTAAAGAAAAGACTATTAAGTCTCCCTTTTTGAAGGATTTGAAGTTGATTCACTTATTAGGATGAAACAATAGATCTCTAACTTACAACTAAATTTCTGATTGAGATCTTGAAGTGCTAATCACCTTTATGTGATAGATGTAACTTTGCTGGTCCTGATATGACCTTGCAATACACTTTGTTTTGACACTGATTCACATTTGTATGATTTTTCATCCTTTTTCTCAAAATTACTACTCTTGGGTATGATACAATACATTACATATATACCAACCTAATTCACATAATTACAAGGTTAGCCAATACACAAGTTAACAACAATATTACAAAGTCAGCCCAAATGTAGATCCTCAAGTTCTAAAGATAGACTTGGTGAAGTTCTGATACATGGCATCCATTGTGCATTTAGTAGAAGTGGAGGCTCGGTCCATACTAATCATCTTAGAGTTATAAGTCTCAAACTTGGTCTGCACTGGTGACTTGGTAGATACTATGCAACTTGGTAGAAACTGAGTTATTTGTTTACCATCACTGCACTTGGTAAACACTAATCATCCCATCACTCGGTTAACACTAACTTTTTTTTACATGAACTGATAACTCGGTAGACACTATGAAGCTTGGTAACCATATAGAATCTGAATAAGTGTTGTCACTAATAAAAAAACTTGACTTGATGTCAACAATACATATAAATATATAAATATATATACATATAAATATATACATGTATAAATATGTATACATGTGTGTGTCCAATTTTGAAAGCACATATAATTCCTTTTATCAATATGTTGATTGTGCACACATGCATGGATGTATATACATACATGTAGGTGTAGCTATAGATGTTAGAAAAAATAATATGTTGTTAATACATTGAGTCACATTCTATTGGTCCCACTCAGTAGTCTCAAGATAAAAAGGAGGTAATAAATTATTTTAAGTTATTAAACGTTTAGTGTTTGTCTTGCATTAAGAACCAAGTAGGTAGTGTATATATGAGAAATGTTAGTATGCTAATAGAAACCAAATTTAAATAAAGCTTCTACAAACTAAACAAAATTCATAAACTTCAAGATAGACTAAGATGAGCTCTTAATTGAGAATATGAGCCATTAATGGGCTCTCTCAATAAGAAATTCTCTTGTTGAGTAGCTTTGTCTAAATAGATAGGATGTATGCTCAAGCTTTATGCTTCAAAAAGGGCTTCAATGGATGATTGTGGATTTTTGGTGTGGATAGATGGCTTTAGTATGGATTTGGCTCTCAAAATAGCATTATAACTTTACTTCATGGATTGTGTTATTTTGCAAAGGGGAAGGATCCAATTTATAGGCAAGAGGCTTGAGGGATTGAGGGCTAAGATGCAAGGATGGGAAAAAGCTTATGGAAGGCTCAGATTGCATGAGAGGAGAGCACATGGATTGTGCTTCCTTATAGCCAATCAAGGAGTGACACATGTCACATGGTGAGAGGATGGAGGAAAGGGCAAGGATGAGTCAACAAAAGAGGCTCAAGAGATAAAATCTTCATAAAGACCCTCATAATGACTTGTAAGAGCAATAAAAGGGCTTGTAAGAGTCATTTATGACCTAGTGGACTTCATAAAGTTTTATGGTTGAGATATTTTGAGGGTGATGAGAGAAAATTCGACTTGGACTTGATTAGAAATGTTTTAAGCTTGTTTAGGCTTGTGCAAATGATTAGAGGATGGATTAGGATGGTTTAGGATTAGCTTAAGGATAGGCAAGTGGATGGCATTTAATGAGGGTGGGTGAAGGAAGAGATATTTGTTAACTTTGGCTTGGGTTAGTAAGTTTTAACCCATGTTTAGGGAATGTGACAAGGTTAGGAGGGGATTAGGATTAGGTTTAAAGACATCTTCTAGAAGAGTCTAGATTTTGGATGAGGATAAAGACTTTCTAGAATAGTCTAGAATTTCCTAGGATGAGGATGAAGACTTTCTAGAAGAGTCTAGAACTTCTTAGGGTGAGGATAAATTAGATTTTTAGGAAATAAATAAAGTTTTATTTATTTCAAGGGTTTGGGTTGAGGAGATATTTATTAAAACTTTTTTAATAAACATGAGGATTAATATTTAATTTTAATTAAATATTTTGAGTTGGGGTTAGGGGTAGGAAATGATGAGATTAGCCTTTAATCGAAATTAAAGAAGGATTAGAAGATTTTGGAAGAGGTTATTGGTCATAAGGAAATTGGCCAATTTTTGGGCAAAAAATAAATTTTTTATTTATTTTAGGATTTTTGGTCAATTTATTAATTAAATAATTAATAAATAAGGAAATAATGTTTAAATAAGATTTAAACATTTTTGGGAGGGATTCCTTAATTAAATATTTTTAATTAAGATAAAGGGATTTAATGGCATAAAAATTAATTAATTAATTAAATAATTAATTAATTAATAAATGATGATGTCATCAGGACTTTTTCAGAAAATAAAAATACTTTATTTTTGAAAGGTTTTTAGGTGTCTACATTTTGCCCCTCTTTGATGTGATGCCGCAAGTGGCATGGCATCAAAGATAAGAAAATAAGATGCCCAAGGCTAGAGCAGAAGAGGAGAGAATGGACTGTGAGATGCCCCCCTCAAGAAGGCAGCGGGGAGAGAAAGCGAGGCTCGGTGGCTTCTTGAAAAACACAAGAATCTGGGATGAGCGAGGAGACTCAGATTGGCAAAGAGAAGGGGCTGAATTAGCTCAAACTCTCACTATGGGAGAATGATAAAGGAGAATCAGATGCACAAGAGGAAGCAAGCTTAAGACCTTAGGGAAGGTGGAGGATGAAGGAGCAGAGCGCTATAAAAAGGAATCCAGGATAGGGAGATGGATGAGGGGATTATAAAGCTGATGGAACAGGATTTCAAAGAGTTAGATTGGCGGAAGATGGGTTTCGGAGATCCCTAGGACTAGGATTGTGGATCTCGAAAGATGAGGCTTGGTGGGTTGATTTGGATTGGTGGATCCCTAAGACTAGGATTGTGGATCCCTAAAGCTAAGAGTGATGAGTGATTCAAAGAGATACTGATGCATCAGCTGGGGTAGGAGAGACAGATGCTGGATATGGGTGGGGGATAATGGAGATGAAGGAAAACCATTGAAGCTTTTTGAGCGGGGGATACTTCAAAGAGAAGTACCACCATGTAGTTGAGCACTAGATTTGCTATAGGACTATTGGTTAATTGCCAAGGTTACCAAGAACATCAAGGCCTTTTCACCAACCATCCAAAGGACTAACAAACTAACTCAAAACAAACACACAAGGATTGCCCCAACATCACACATGAATCCTAGAGGAAGCAGCGTGGAAATGACACTGGAGAACCCACAAGCAGAAAAGAAAAACAAACGAAAAACCTGATCAAGACCTTACACTCTAATTGCCCCATTCGCAGCATACCATGATATGGAAGATCGTGGAAACCTTGAGGAGGGAACAAGGAGATTGCTTGGAAAAGAAACTTCAAGACCCAAAAGGGAAGATCCCAAATCAAAAGAAAGTGAAAATCCAAAAGAGAGCCGTTTGCCAACGAGATGGGTAGGACAAGGCACTAACGGACCAAGATCAGACACGAGGAAAGCTATATCCTGCAAGGACCTATTGGAGAGCACCGAAGCTAGTGGATTTGGATGAGTGATGCATCTGGCAAGCTGAACTAAGAAAGATAACACTTTGGTGACAGGAAATCTAGCTAAAGGATGCGTTGGAATAGCTAACCAAGATGTGTGATGGGTGCAAGATGCTGATCAAGGACAAACTGACATGAACGCTGGATAGATACAATGGTACTAAGTTAAAGAGGATGTACAAGCTGATGGACCAAGATATGTTACAAATGTACAAGTTTGTTCATGTTTTGGTTTTTGTGAGATGGAAATGTTTGTGAAGGATGGGATGTCTATAATAGGTGATAGGTGGATAGGTAGATGGTTTGCGAAAAGCTTAAGGAAAATGGAATTTTGTGTGTGCACGTGATAGTATACAAGCTAGGATACAGGATTATTTATAGGCTGGAATATGGTACAAACATTGGACAAGATTTGGATAGACAAGGTATGGTACAAGATTTACAAGGTATAATACAAGCTTTGGTACAAGATTTACAAGCTGTACAGGAGGTATTTACAAGCTTCATTAGATTTTGGATATTTGGTTGGAACACCAAGGGAACAAGCAAGTGTGTCTTATGGGATGGTGGGTAAATGGATGAGGGATAGGATAGTGATAGATAATGGATTAGTCTTTAGTACACAAGGCGCCTTAATTACCAGGTTTTCACCAAGGTACCTATCCAAGGTGCTTGAATTGCCAAGTTTTCACCATTGGACGCTTATTTCTCTTTACTATTTTTTTCTTTTGTATTTTTCAAAAGCTAGGTATACCAAGGATCTTCAAGCATAGAACTTCTTGAGATGAATGATGTTAGTAGGATCATTCAAGAGTTCTCCTTCTGGTGTAGATAGCTGATAAGCTCCAGAGCCAAAGGAAGCAGTGACAACATAAGGACCAAGCCATGTAGGTTCAAACTTGCCTTTCTTTTCTCGATCTACTTGGACTTTCATGTTTTCTTTGAGGACCATGTCACCTAGCTGAAAGTGTCGTGGAAGCACCTTCTTGTTGAAATTTCTTTTGAGACGAGTTTGATAGACTGTGAGATGATCATAGGCTTGTTTCCGCTTCTCGTCTAAGAGATCTAGCTGGGTGAGTCGAGCTACTCTATATTCTTCATCTGATATTTGCCCTTGCAAAGATATGCGCAAGGAGGGAAGTTCAACCTCTATAGGTAGTACCGCTTCGGCACCATAGACTAGGGAGTATGGAGTTGTGCCTGTGGATGTACAGAAGGAAGTTCGATAGGCCCATAAGGCTGGATTTATTTGTAGGTGCCAATCACGGCCGGAATCATTGACAACTTTCTTTAGAATTTTGAGGAGGGTTTTGTTAGTTGCCTCTGCCTGGCCGTTACCTTGTGGGAAATATGGGCTAGAAAAGTGGTGATGGATGCGGAGGGAAGTGCATAATTCTTCCATGTTGAGATTTTCAAAGTTACCTCCGTGGTCGGTGAAGATGGTGGATGGGATGCCGAAGCGGCAAAAAATGTGGTACAAGATGAACTTGGAGACCTGAACTCCTGTAGCTGAGACTAGGGGGACTGCTTCCACCCATTTAGTGAAATAGTCTGTAGCTGTTATTATCCATTTATGTCCATCAGATGAGAGGGGTGTGATAGTTCCAACTAGGTCAAGGCCCCAACAAGCGAAAGGCCAAGGTGGTGCAATAGGCTGTAGATCCTGTGCCGGAGTGTGCACAAGATTTGCATGCTACTGACATGGGAGACACTTTCTGACAAAGTCACAGGAGTCTTCTTCAATGGTAGGCCAATAGTAGCCTGCTCTAAGGATTTGTCGCGCTAGGACAATACCACTCATGTGGGCACCGCAAAGTCCAGAGTGTACTTCCTTTAACACCATCGCGGCCTCATTTTGGTCTAAACATCGAGAGAGAGTATCGTGATAACCCCGACGATATAGGGTATTGGCTATGATAACATAGCGGGATGATTTTCGGATGAGGTTCTGGCATTGGGTACGTGTGAGGTAAGGGGATATGATACCATCGTTAAGGTAACCATGAATCTCATGGTACCAAGGGGATTGGGGACCAACCAAGATACAAACACGGTTTGAATCCTCATTCGCATAGGCGGGTGTGAGGAGCTGCTCCACTAAAAACTCATATTGTGTAGCTGCTTGGGGAATTTCCAAGAGCGAGCCTATAGTAGCCATAGCATCTGCTGCTTTGTTCTGTATTCGAGGCACTTGTGTAAACTGAAGCTTTGTAAAATGTTGGGTTAGCTGATCAACTAGCTCTTTGTAGGGTAATAGCTTTTCATCTTTGGTTTGATATTCATTTAGGGCTTGCTTGATGATGAGCTGAGAATCGCCAAAGATTTGTAGCTCAACAATGTTCCATTCTACAGCTATCTTTAATCCTGCTATGAGGGCCTCATATTCAGCTATATTGTTGGTGCTAGGGAATTGTAGCTTGAAGGCTTTTGGAATGTAATCTCCTTGAGGTGTGACCAACAATATTCCTGCCCCTGATCCATGAGATGTGTATGAGCCATCAAAATAAAGTTTCCATGGGGGTTGTTCTTCAATTAGACAGATATGCTCATCTGGAAATTCTGTGATCAACGGATAAACATCTATTAAAGGTGCATCAGCTAGGTGATCTGCTATAGCTTTCCCTTTGATTGCCTTTCTATCCACATACTGGATGTCAAATTCACTAAGGAGCATAACCCATTTGGCCAAACGGCCTGTAAGTGCTGTTCTAGAGAGCATATACTTGAGAGGGTCAATCTTGGAGACTAGTTGGATGGTATGACTTAGCATGTAATGGCGAAGTTTTTGAGTTGAGAAAACAACTGCCAAACAAGCTTTTTCCATAGGAGTGTAATTGAGTTCATAACCAACTAGGGTTCTACTGATGTAGTAGATGGCTCTTTCTCTGTTGTAGTCATCAAGTTGTGCTAGAAGTGCCCCTAGAGCAGTAGGTGTTGCTGATATGTACAAAATCAGGGGACGACCAGGAACTGGTGGAACCAAGATAGGGGGATTGATGAGATATTGCTTGAGATGGTCGAAGCTACGCTGACATAAAGGATCCCACTTGAAGTTCTCATCCTTCTTCAGTAAATGTGAAAATGGTGTACACTTATCTGCAAGCTGGGAGATGAAGCGCCGAACAGATTGGAGCTTTCCTTGAAGAGAGCGAAGCTGTCGCAGTGTCTGGGGAGGAGGCATGTCTAAGATAGCCTTGACCTTCTTGGGGTCAATCTCTATACCTCGTTTAGAAACTATGAAACCTAGAAGCTTGCCAGATGTGACCCCAAAGACACATTTCTTGGGATTCAGCATGAGATGATATTTGGCTAACCTATCAAAGACTTTCTCCAGGTCAGCAAGATGATCCATGAAGGTATGAGACTTGACCAAGATATCATCCACATAATCCTCCAAAATGCTATGGATGAGATCATGAAAAATGGCTGTCATAGCTCTTTGATAGGTAGCCCCAACATTCTTTAGGCCAAAAGGCATCATGTTGTAGCAAAAGGTTCCCCAAGGGGTAGTGAATGATGTCTTATGCTGATCCTCTTCTGCAATCTTGATTTGATTATACCCAGAAAATCCATCCATGAGGGACAAAATTTCATGTCCAGCTGTAAGATCTACAATCATATCTATGTTGGGCAAGGGAAAATCATCTTTTGGACAAGCTTTGTTAAGATCTCTAAAATCAGTGCAGATTCTGATGTCACCGGAAGGTTTAGTGACAGGGACCATGTTGGAGATCCACTCTGAGTAGTCGATAGTTCGAATAACCTTAGCAGCTAGCATTCTTTCTAATTCAGCTTTGACCAATAATGCCACCTTGGGGTGCATTTTTCTAAGCTTTTGTCTGACGGGCTTGATCTTTGGATCAACTGCAAGATGATGAACTACAAGCTTTGGATCAAGTCCTGGCATGTCCTGATATGACCATGCAAATCAGCCAATATTCTCTCTTAAGACCTCAAAGAGGAGGTCAGCTTGGTCTTGTGATAGGGACGCAGCAATGTGAACAAGTCTGGGGATCTCTGAAGAACCAATGTTGACTTCTCGAGTATCCTCAATTAGAATAGAAGACACCTCTGGTCGATTATCTTGAGGAGGCAATGCTAAATCCTCATGTTCTTCTTGTGGCTCTAGATTTTCTTGCTGAGGGGTTCTCTTCATTGCCTTAGCTAGTCTCAGATTCACCTTAGTTCCAATTTTGGGTATATCGGAACTAGGTTGGGGATTTTCTCCAAAATACCCCTTGGGATCTAGCTTGTAGATATAGGTAGAATCTGGCTTTGTTTTCTTGTGAGGAGTTTCAGCTCCCATGAATCTTAGAAGTGCCTCCTCTGATGTGAACTCATCGATGTGTATGACACTTGGTTGGTCCCAATCTATGAGTTGTGGATGGGCGAGTGGTAGGTCAATGAGGTGGATGGATAGTTCTTGGAGAACAGAGTCTCCGAGGGAGATTTGGTCTAGGATATCGTCGTAGGCTCTCTTTTCAACTTCCTCAGGAATGTCTTCGATTTCGACAAGGTTGCGGTGAATGTTCAAAAAAGCGTGACCGTTCTCATTGGTGCCCCCAGTTGTGGATATGCCAAAGCCAAGACCTGACTTCGATTCCCACTTATGTGCGTCGATGGGGCACTGCATGCCTCTTTCTTCTGGTCCTAGACCACCACCTTGATAGTTCCATTTGTCAGTGATGAGCTTATGTTCTTGGGGATACTTTTGGCTGAAGTGATCAAGGCGTGCTTGATTTCTTTGAGGTGCATCCTTATGTAACCATTTGTTGATATCTAGAGTGAGCTCCTCATGAAGAGGGATTTTTGAGGATACAAAGGTTGTTGGGCCAAATTGTTTGTATCGAGGAGGTGGAACCTCCTTAGCTTTGTGATATGTCGGTCATCCATGGGCATGTGGATCAAGTGGGAGTGCCCCGACAACAAATGCATCTGACAGACTATACTCTCCACAACCTTTGTTATTGATCTTCACGGTAGACAGGGTAGAGGCGAGGATGGTTTCTGGGTCATTATAAGTGTGGGATGAGCTGGCGATGGATGTGCCGATATCAATTCCAGGGCAATGGTTTGTATATGAAGCTTCAATCGCATTGCAGTAAGCAAAGGGTTCTGGATTGGCATTGATGGTTACCTCAGTGCCTTGATGCGGAAATTTGATGCACTGATGGTAAGTGGATGGAACGGCTTTCATGGCATGAATCCATGGGCGACCAAGGAGGATGTTAAATGGTAGGTTTAGATCAATAACATGGCAGAGTGTCTCTTGGATGATTGGCCCAACCTTGATTGGCAGCAAAATAGTTCCTTCTGTGGTTCTTTCCAAGTTGTCATAAGCTTTGATGGTGATAACCTCACTGATGATATCTGCCTCAGTATACCCAGCTTGTTTTATGAATTTTAGGGTGCAAATATTCAAGGCTGATCCATTATCTATCATTACTCTTTTTACAGCAAAGTTGGATACCATGATGGCTATGCGAAGCGGAAGGGTGTGATCTGGCTCAACCACGGGTATGTCGGTGGGTTTGAACGATAGGGCACATGAGGATGAGAGGTGTCCAACAAGATTACAAAAATCAGTAGCATTGATATCAAAAGGGACACGAGATTCTATAAGAGCACTATCAAGGATGTTCTTGTATACAGGACTAGTGCGAAGAAGGTCTAAAATGGAGATTTGGGCTGGCATGTTCCCAAGGTGTTCCAACATATTGTACTGGCTTTTTGATGGAGCTGATGGTGTTGGTGTAACAGGTGGGCCTGCGATGTTAAATCGCGCTCTTCGAGTGGTGACTGCACACTCATTGTTTGGTCCTTGGATATTGATAACATTGACGGAAGGCTCTTTCTCGGATATACAACCTATAAGGCTACCATAGTCTATATAGGATGAAGTGTGGTCATTGTTCTTCCCATGCTGTTGGTTTGGCTGACGGTTGTTGGTGTTGTTGTTGTTGGTTTGGATAGGTGCTTTTCTAGGATTTTGGTTGTGGTGTGGAGGAAAAGCATTTTGATAGATCTGTAAGCCTGCATTGGGAGAGGTTTGGGCACCAACAGTGATTTCCTTCTGATCAATGAGGTCCTGCACATAGTCTTTTAGTTTCATGCATCTGAGGGTAGTGTGACCTTTTACCCTATGAAATTTGCAGTACTCATTATCTTTGTACCATGCAGCTTTGGATTGGCTTGGGTCAATTTGCTAGGTAGGAGGAAATTTGATGAGGTTTTCTTTGACTAATTTCTCAAAAATGACATCCAATGGTTCACCAAGGGGTGTATAGTTTCTAGGTGTAGGTTGGAATCTAGGCTTTTGTCCTGCAGCTACATTGATGGCATTAGCTTGATTGCTAGAACCTTGGAAGTTGGGTCTTGGATTGTGGTTTTGATAGCTTTGGTTATTCTGTTGTTGGTAGTTGATAGCTTGTTGATTTTTTGGTTGATATGGTGGGTTGGACTGGTTGTGAGAAGGACCAACAATATTCACATGTCTGGTGTCAGTGACGCCATCTGTTGCAACGTGCTTATTTTTGTTCCAATACCTAGACTTGTCATTGGAATGTGATTGATTTTGGTTGGCTTCCTTGTAAAGCTTGACCACACCATCTTTAATGAGTCCTTGCTCAAGGATCATTCCTTTCTCTTTGATATCTTTGTAGGTTTGCAAACAGTTCATGGTCATGTGGTGAGCCAAGCTAGCATGGGCATTATCAATAAACATTTTCACAACATGGCGTTCTGGCAAGGTGCAGGATATGCGGGTGGTAAGGGTTTGCCATCTTTGCAGGTATTCGGCAAGGCTTTCTCCACCTTTTTTCTTGGTGTGGACAAGATCAACTATTGATAGCTCTGTTTCAACAAGATGGGCATATTGGGCTACAAATGCCTCAGATAATTCAGCAAAGTTTTTAATTGTGCCATAGGGGATTCTATAAAACCATTCAAGAGCTGGTCCAGCTAAGCTTTTGGGAAAAAGGCGCAAGAGGAAGACATCATTGTATGCTACGTCTTGGCAGTGCATGTAAAATTCTTTGATATGTGTGACAGGGTCTCCTTTTCCTCTGAATTTGTCAAATTTGGGTACCTCAAAGTGTTTGGGAAATGGTGTCATGGTAATGGCTCTGTCAAATGGGTAAGGACACACATTCTCAAACTTGAATGTCTTCAGATCATTCCCTTCTTGGATGGCTTTTAGAGCTATCTTCATTTGCTCCCATTCTGAATTGATAGGTGATGGCTGGGGTGCCCCCAATGTAGGAGAGCCTTGAGGTAGGTATGTGCTGGATGGGGCCACTGAATATGGATGGCTATGAGGGATTTGCTGATAGGGATTGTACATTGTTTGGGCAGTTGCATGATGGATGACAGGTTGCTGAGGGGGAGGTGGCGCATATTGCTGCATGTGCTGCGAGGCTTGCTGTTGATATGGGATTTGAGGTTGGGATTGAGGAACATAAGCTGGCTGTGGGATAAATGGATTGCTTTGTGGAGGTAAGGTATAAGATGGTTGAGAGGCTTGGGGAAAGGATCGGGGGGCTTGTGGGGTTTGACCAATATATGTGGGTTGCGCCCCCATTTGGGATGGTATCTGCAAATAATTGGTGGTTGGCTGGGGTGGTGGATTACCTCCTAGAAGTGGCATTGAAAAGTAGTTGGTAATTGGAGGTAATGGATTAGTTGGTGGTGGAGGTGGTGGGAATTGAAAGCTTGGGAATGGAACTGATGGGGTTTGATAGCTTTGTGGTTGGATTTGGAAGCTTGGTAGAGTGGTGGCAGGGGCTGGGGTCACTTGGGAGCTTGGTAGAAAATTGGTAGTAGCTTGTGGGATTTGATAGCTTTGTGGAGTGAGGGTAGTAGCTTGTAGATTTGTGGCTAATGGTATTGAGCTCCCAAGACCTAATGGAAATGATGGGATTGTGCTTTGGGCTGTAGTGAACAAGCTGGGGGTGATGAAAGGTTGATTACTTGGCCCCATGGGTGGCATCCCTATTGTATATTGCTGAGGTTGGCCAAAGATGCTAGCACTGATTTGGGAGATGGGTGGATTTGGAAGGCTGGGTTGGGGAGCAGCAGCAGCAATAGTGAAGGGGGTGAACGGTGAGCTGTTTTGGGTAAAGGGGGTTTGGAGCGGAGAGGTATGAACCAAGGATGGAGTGGTGGTGGCTGGGTTGGCTTGCGGCATGGAGATTTCAACTTGGGTGGATGATGGTATGTTTGGGTCTGTTGGATCATATGGATTGGCTGGAGGCTCTTCTTTTGGCATATATTGAGGATAATTTGGATCATAAGAGCCTATGGGTGATGGTAGCTGCCCAAACAATGGGTGAGATGGATCTGATAATGGAGGGGGTCTTCCAAAGTCAAAGGTTCCTACATTTTCCCTTCGAAAATTAGCCATGATTGTCTCTTTGTTCTTGTCTATAATGGCATTTACCAATACTGCATTTCCTGGTTGGTTCATGAAAGCTTCAATGTCAGTACATGATGGCATAGCTTTCTCTGGGCTGAAGGATGGCTGAGTGCTCAAGGGGGGTGAGGTTGTTCGATCCAAATGATAGGGCTCCATTGTTTCTTTCTTCTTGGCTAAGCGAGTGACGGGTGGCATGAAAAATGCTCCTAGGGATGAGATGCAATAATGCTGATGGATGAAAAAGTGGGAAGGCTTCTCTATGCAAATGATTTCCTAGGTTAAGGCAAAGCTATATGACAAAACCTAAGGAGGATTGGGTTGGAGATTCAAACTTCAAAGATACGTTGCCAAAGCACGAAAGGTCTACTTTCCTATGTGCAAGCTCGGTGGTGATTGTGTCAACTTAAGGATAGACTGATGATCCTTTAGGAAGAACACGAGATTGACCACTTGTGGATCCCAACCTTTAGCTCAAGGTGATGAGGGATAACAAGTGACAAAGCTGGATTACCCTAGACAAAGCTCTGTCAAAGGGATAACCTTGGTGAGATTGATGGATTTGAAAGATTTTTAGGAGTGGCAAACTTTTGGCAAAAGTGACAACAATTTTTAAGGCTTGGATGTGAGGTTTTGATTGCTGGCTAGATGGTTTGATTCTAAATGATATGGATGAGCTAATAATGCTTAAGGGGATAACCTAAGATGGCTGGCTTTTCTACAAAAATGACTCTAAAGTGAAGCTTATCCAAGAAGATGTGGAGAAACAATGGTGTCTAATCATAGAAATCATGCCTAGTTGGTAAGGCATAAGCAGGATTAACTCTTGGATGTTGGCTAAATTTGATGGTGCGCTCTAACCAGGCCTCTTGAAGTGCTTCATCGGTAGCTTTTGCCTCTACTTTGTGGAGTTTGGCAATTCGTGGGCTTGGTGTTATTTCTTTTCTCTTGGCTGAAAGTTCTTGGTATGCTAGAGATGGTTTGAGTTTAACTTTGTGGAACTTCTGTTTGGGTTTGGGTTGCTCTGACATCAATTTCTGAATTTGCTTGGCTTTGAGAGATCTTGGTTGTTTTGCCTCAACTCATTCAACTTCTGGAATAGGCAGTGACTACGCTAAGTATGCCCTAAGCTAGGATTGACCAAGTTTGGCAAATATTTATTCAACAAATAAAAGATCAAGCAATAGATAGAAACAACCAGATAGAAGTTTTTGATTCTCAAAAAGTGATACTTGCGCCAAGGAGTGTGTATGTTCTACAAATGTTTCGATCAGTCACCTCAAACACATTAACATCCTAGATGGTTGTCTACAGGGTTGACAGTTGGCTTAGCTAAGGAGTCCTCGATATACCCAAGGTACGTGAGGCCCAAATCCGTAGATGAGACCAAAAAGATTT
Organism: Cupressus sempervirens; assembly: GCA_028749045.1. Taxonomy (NCBI): domain Eukaryota; kingdom Viridiplantae; phylum Streptophyta; class Pinopsida; order Cupressales; family Cupressaceae; genus Cupressus; species Cupressus sempervirens. The sequence continues at coordinate 702,183,633 of CM053786.1, read as the reverse complement.
CACACAGCCGAGAGGAGCGGTAACCCACTTCTCCTCTTTCACTTCTCAAGGGTATAAAGTTCCTTGAGGCTTAGCCCGAGTGACAAAATCTTGACCCCAAGAGAGGTGTCTTTCGATTCACCTTCCGATTCTTATACTCTGCCAGAACGCTGGAGTTGAGGTCATCCAAGGGGTGATGAAATCCCCAAGCAGGCCTCCTAAAAAGAAACAAGGTTTTGGATCCTAATCTTATGCACCCAAGATGGCCTCAAAAGACGACAAGGGGAGAGAAGACTTGGATGACCTTGGGCTAAAAAACACACTTGTTTTTTTACCAACTGATGCTTAAGTTTTCTGATCTAGACTTTGCAAGCACTCATGTTTAAGATACAATGTTTATTCCAACTTGAAGCGCCAACAAAAGTAAATCGATCGAAGAATGAAAACAATAAGAAGAGTTAGGGTCAACAAAAGCAAACTCGCGCGCCTAGAGGCCCTCCATGTCAAGTATCGATTAATTTTCTTTAAGGCATTCAAGATTGAGTGTGAGTTTGTTTTAAGCCCAAAACAAAAGTGTGTGAGATTCGATTTCAAGCGCGCGCTCGGAGGCTCTCCACGTCAGTTGTTGTTCAATTTTAGTGCCCAAACTTGAAGTGTGATCAATTTAATCTAGAGTTTTGATCATTTAAGAATTTTGATAAAGTTAAAGCAAACATTCAAAGACCAAGTGAGTGAGTTAGATTGTGGAACATTTAACACCTTTTTCAAGTAGACCCATCCCCATAAATGGCGCTGAGATTGCAACCAATGGTTAATATTTGATGGGTGATTAGAAAAGAGGTGAGTCCAAGGAACTACTCAAATTGATTTTTGCAAATTTGTATTTTAACTTAACAAGGTTTCTTAAATGTCCAAAAATCAAACTTTACCTAGATTGCAAAAAGAGATTTGTTTTGTTCAATTTTTAGAAGCTCCAAATGAAGTGTTTGATATTGCAATGGTTAATTGATCCTTAGAATTCAAGATTGGATTTGTTGTTTTAATCATGCATTCAAGGAAAATTTGATTTTAATCCATGGCATTCAAGAGTGATTTTAGCAACATGCATTCAAAGACAAGTGGTTAAACATTCAAGTGTTTTCTTTTGAGCATTCAAGATTGAGATTTTGTGTGTTGTTTTAAAAACTTTGAAGTGCTTTGTTTTAACCTTAGATCATTCAAGATTTTGTTTTGGACTCAAAAGTGAAAATGACTCTTTGGACTTTGGTTTTCATTCAAAATTTTGTGTTCTAGTTTGCATGTTTTAAGCCCAAAAATGATATTCCTAGATTGTTTTGATGCATGAAAATCCTAAGAAACATTCAAGATTTTGCAATAAGACATTTGTTTGGAACAAATAACAAAGCTTTTAGGACAATTTTTGGCAACCATTTAGGACTCTTAGTTTTCATGAAATTTTTTAAAAGAACTTTAGTGTGCACTTAGTGTTGATTTTGAACCTTTTGAAATAGAAACTTGAAGTTCTTTTTAAATTCCCAAAAATGAAGTGTTCCTAATTTTGCATGAATGCATCTAAAACCTTGATGTTGCAAGGATGCAAATGATTAGATTGGTTTAGTTTCACTTGTTAAAAGATTTTTTCTTTTTTGCAAATTGTTAGTTTTTCAATGGATTTAAGTATGATTTGGGGGTTCATTTTAAGCACTAAAAAGAAGTGTGTATGATTTTGCTTTCTTAACAAAAAAAATGGCCAAGATCTCCCACAAGAAGAAGAAGAAGTAGATGGAATAAGAAGAATATAGACAAGAAGAGGAAGAATAATCCCAAGTGCTTTCTCCACCTATAAGCTTGAAAAATCTGCAAACACTATGAGATTGACTATGAGTTCCTTTGTCTTCTTCATGCTCATGTAGACCTACAAAACCAATTTATACAATCCTACCAATCACAAAAACAAGAAAAATTAGCCAAAATCAGTAAATGACATACAAAACTTGACTAAAAAAGCTAATGAAGATGGCCCATGCGGGGTCCCACCGGGCGTGCCAAAATGTATATGAGAAATGTTAGTATGCTAATAGAAACCAAATTTAAATAAAGCTTCTACAAACTAAACAAAATTCATAAACTTCAAGATAGACTAAGATGAGCTCTTAATTGAGAATATGAGCCATTAATGGGCTCTCTCAATAAGAAATTCTCTTGTTGAGTAGCTTTGTCTAAATAGATAGGATGTATGCTCAAGCTTTATGCTTCAAAAAGGGCTTCAATGGATGATTGTGGATTTTTGGTGTGGATAGATGGCTTTAGTATGGATTTGGCTCTCAAAATAGCATTATAACTTTACTTCATGGATTGTGTTATTTTGCAAAGGGGAAGGATCCAATTTATAGGCAAGAGGCTTGAGGGATTGAGGGCTAAGATGCAAGGATGGGAAAAAGCTTATGGAAGGCTCAGATTGCATGAGAGGAGAGCACATGGATTGTGCTTCCTTATAGCCAATCAAGGAGTGACACATGTCACATGGTGAGAGGATGGAGGAAAGGGCAAGGATGAGTCAACAAAAGAGGCTCAAGAGATAAAATCTTCATAAAGACCCTCATAATGACTTGTAAGAGCAATAAAAGGGCTTGTAAGAGTCATTTATGACCTAGTGGACTTCATAAAGTTTTATGGTTGAGATATTTTGAGGGTGATGAGAGCAAATTCGACTTGGACTTGATTAGAAATGTTTTAAGCTTGTTTAGGCTTGTGCAAATGATTAGAGGATGGATTAGGATGGTTTAGGATTAGCTTAAGGATAGGCAAGTGGATGGCATTTAATGAGGGTGGGTGAAGGAAGAGATATTTGTTAACTTTGGCTTGGGTTAGTAAGTTTTAACCCATGTTTAGGGAATGTGACAAGGTTAGGAGGGGATTAGGATTAGGTTTAAAGACATCTTCTAGAAGAGTCTAGATTTTGGATGAGGATAAAGACTTTCTAGAATAGTCTAGAATTTCCTAGGATGAGGATGAAGACTTTCTAGAAGAGTCTAGAACTTCTTAGGGTGAGGATAAATTAGATTTTTAGGAAATAAATAAAGTTTTATTTATTTCAAGGGTTTGGGTTGAGGAGATATTTATTAAAACTTTTTTAATAAACATGAGGATTAATATTTAATTTTAATTAAATATTTTGAGTTGGGGTTAGGGGTAGGAAATGATGAGATTAGCCTTTAATCGAAATTAAAGAAGGATTAGAAGATTTTGGAAGAGGTTATTGGTCATAAGGAAATTGGCCAATTTTTGGGCAAAAAATAAATTTTTTATTTATTTTAGGATTTTTGGTCAATTTATTAATTAAATAATTAATAAATAAGGAAATAATGTTTAAATAAGATTTAAACATTTTTGGGAGGGATTCCTTAATTAAATATTTTTAATTAAGATAAAGGGATTTAATGGCATAAAAATTAATTAATTAATTAATTAATTAATTAATTAATAAATGATGATGTCATCAGGACTTTTTCAGAAAATAAAAATACTTTATTTTCTAAAGGTTTTTAGGTGTCTACAGGTAGCTCATGATTATCCAAGGCATACTTTGTGTTTCCTAGGTGTTAAATCCTTCACTAAGATAGTTAGATCTCATACCTGATGGTTTGGCAATGGACCTTTTGGTGCCACTTACTTAAATCCCATTTAGCAATGCATCCCCCTTCATCTACTCCTAAATCCAAAAAGAGTTTTTCCACGATAATAACATATTTCTTATAAAATAATCAAAAGTAATTCATAATTATCATAATGGCTAACCAAAAATACTGATGACACTATTTTTATAACTTCTTGAGAAAAGAAATAATAATAATAATTTTTAATTAATTTGTAACTAAAAACAAATAAGTCATCTTCAGAGAATCAAACAATCAAAAAAAAGTTCTATTACCCATGATCATAAAATTTAACTAATTTTAACTAATTAAATGTTAGTCACATGAAATTGTTGGAAATATTTAAGATATGATAGGTTACTGAGAGGGGAGGGATGAATCAGTAACTCAAAAACTTTAAACAATTAAGAACTTTAACCATATATACTATTCACCATTCATTCATCTAATCTACTACATATATGAGAAATCAAACACCCATAACACATGTACATAGTGATTTGCTAACCCAGACTCCTTCCAAATAGAAAGTAAAATTGGGGTGGGGATGATACCCACCAAACTTCATTACTGTAGTATGAATTTGGCCTGTTAAGGCTTACATTGACCACTTCTAGTGATCTGCCATGTTAGGAGCACAAAGGACTGCTAGGTCCACCTTGTTAGAGGATTTTACAAATATACACTAAAGTATGCACTGTATTAGGAGATTTATACAAAGACTATTAAGTCTACCCTGTTAAAGGATTTCCAAAACTAATTCACTTGTTATAATGAAATAGTGGATCTACTTACAAACTTGATTGCTGATTAGATCCTTGAAAGATAGATCACCTCTTGTGACTGACGAATCTTTACTGCTCCTTGTAGACCTTGCTGAATATTTTTCTGTTCTATTGATTCGCATTTACACTCCTCAGAATGTTACATGTCTCTCTTGATACTCTCATGCATCTATTGTAACTAATATAATACATTGCATATATACCATTCCAATAATTACAATTGCAAGGTTGACCAAAACACAAGTGAACAAAATATTACTGAGTCAACCAAATAGTAGAAAACTCAGGTTCTTCAAGCTAACTTGGTAACCTTCTGATACTACTTGTCCACTGCATTACTTGACATCATCAGGCACTTGGTAGAAGTGAAGGATCAGTCCATACTAATCACACAACGTAGCTTGGAACTCGGTAACCATTGGAAACTTGGTAGATATAGTATCACTCGATAAAAATTGAATCCTTCATTTACCTTTCTTTCACTCAATAAACACTACACTTTCATTACTCAATAAACACTGCGCTTCCATCACTCAGTAAACAGTATGAAGCTCGGTGAACACTGTATGTTGGGTAAATATTGCAAGGTTTCACACCCATTGTATGTTGGGCTTCCATCACTTAGTAAACACTATGAAGCTCGGTGAACACTGTATGCTGGGTAGATATTGCAGGGCTTCATGAATGTTTGGTATGAACTACTTGACTGTGCACTCACTCGGTAGCTTCAGGAATGCTTGGTATGAACTACTTAAGTGATGAACCTACAAGGTAACCAATGAATGCTCGATATACACTATAGATTGAGTGATGAATTTGGTAAGCATTCATAATCGAGTAAGTGTTGTCACTAATGACAAATACAATATAATTCCAATAGAAATGTATACAGCTATATAATTATTTTAAGAGACAAAATTTTGAAATGTAATATAGATAATTGATCTTAATATAATATAATAAATTACAAAAAGGAAAAAGTTTAAGTTTTACAGGTTATTGTTAGCCAAAAAGATTAACTACATCCAAAATGGAGGCCAAATTCTCTGATCTACACCTCTAAGACTATATATGCCTAAGATATCTAAGAAAAGCTTAATATGAGATTATGAGATGTAGGGGGGGAAAAGAACCAATAACGAACCTAACTGTTAACTCATATATGATAAGAAAAAAGAGTCACTTGTATAATCTTAATTTGGCTCTCTCTCTTCCTTGAATTCTTCTTCTTACTAAATTAATATGATCACATGCTTGTATCTTTTTTTATATCTAATATACTTACAAATTTGAATCTCAACTTTGACAAATAAAGATATGAATAAATAATTTCAAAATAATTTCATTAGCCAAATGATATGAGCTGTGTAAAAGGGCTTACCAATTGACAAGGAGTACATCTAAATAACTAAGAGAAAGTACATTCAAATATTCTCCTAAAATATTTTTTTAAATGTAGGATAAAAATTTGAAAAAAATGCATATCCACAACACCATAGAAATAGTTACTAAACCTAATCTCAAGAATTTTTTTCACATGGTCCTCTAGAATATGGTCCCAAAACTTCATTTTCAAATATTTCAATTTTTAAACTCCAACCTTGTGACTCCAAAAATTATCAAAATTTTTAACTAAAATAACTATAGACAAGCTAAATACATCAAAAACTCAAAAGAAAAATCATAATAATATAACATTAGGATAAGGAAATTAGATTTAAGAAAACATAAATATCTATAGGGAGTTACTAAGTTACTTTTAAGCTTATATTAATGTAAAAAAAAGTCACATCATCAATGGAGGATGCTAAAGATGAATCCACTAATTGGTTCTCAGCATACTCTTCATGAGAACATAGTCCTAAAGAGAAAATCCCTCTAGAAACATGGATGAATTCTACTACAATTTCTTCAACAATGCACTCTAGTCTTAGAGCCTATTCACAAGACCAATGAAAACAATAAGGAAAAAACATAGAAAAAATACGTAACTAAATTCATAAACAAGATTTACCATGCTTAAAAAAAATCATTTTAAGTAATTATCTTTATCAGTAAGAAACCACCCAAAATAAAGAGAAGGAATTAATTATCACCATTCTCCCCTTTCCCATTCCTAGACTCAAAAAAGCTCCAAAAATGAGGTACACCCCTCTCTAAATGCATTCTACACAACCAATAAAATATGTGAGCATTGTAGAAGCTATCTCCAAAGTAGATGTAACAGTCTTTGGTGGAGAGTGAGGAAGGGATGCAATAACTTGTGCTACAATTTTTACTAGATCTTCTTCATCTTTTTCTTCCTCATGTGCTTCTTCCTCCTTGTCTTCTTCCTCTTTCTCTTCCATTAGTGCATGTAGCTCTCCTAGAGTAACTGTGATGGATGGAGTGCTATCAAAATCATCATTTTCACTACTGTCATCATCCTTGATTTCAACAAGATCATCACTGGGCTTTTGCAAATGATAGATATTCTTCCATATGTTTGTTGAATCTCTTACAACATGTTCAATGTCCTTAATTAAAATCAAACATGTGTGAAATCTAATCATCATTTTACCTTCAATTTTCTTCATTACTACCTTTATTTGTACTTCAGTGAGACTTGATAGAAGATTCTTCAGAGATTGCTCATATATGTCTTTGAACATTTGGGTGGTTAAATCCCATCTTGGTTGCAATCTCTCCAACAGTTCTTTGGAGATTTGAGGGGCAAGCTGGTCTGGGGAATATTTCCATTTTCCCATCTTATTGAGTATCGGTTCCTCAATCTACATTTTCTCTACATCAATCCTTGTTAAAAATTTCAATGCTTTGAAATTTGTGATGCTAGTCCTCTTCCAATTGTTTTAGCCTTTCTTCAAATGTGAGTGGAGGCCTAACAAGTATAGTTTCTTGCTTGCCTTGTCTAGTTCTTCTAGAGAATACTACAGTAGGCTTCTTCTTAGGTTTGGTGATAATTTCCTTCCCTTTCTTCTTCGGAGGTTCCTCTTCTTTTTCAGATTCAAGTTCTTCACCTTCTTCTTCTTCTTCTTCTTCATGCTCACCTTTTCCTTCAGTAAGCATAAGAGGGTTGGTTGCAGTTTTCAACTTTCAACTTTGCTATCTTTCTCTTGCCTTTGCTTATAGCCTGGGGTAGCTTGATTTCAATCTCAATTCTAGTCTTGGCTTCATCATAAGTGCCAAAGATAGTAAGCTTAGGATCTATAGGTTCATTTACCAATGCTTCAATAATGTCCCTAGCCCCATCAATATTCACCTCATAAGGAAGAGGTTTCACCCATGCAACTCGGGGTCTAACTGCCTAAATGTATACCTTATCACAGTCAACCATGAAGCATACATCATCTTTGTAATCTTCAACCAGTTTGGGTGGAATTCAAAACCTATTGTTCATTCTTTCCTTGAAATCTTCAAAATAATTATCCATAACTTTTTCAAAGTTTACACCCATGTCAGCAATAAACTCATTAATCTGATATAAAATTGGAATATCTTTTCTCCATACAACTGAGCCCTTTGATGGAATTTTTTTTGAATATAGAAGAATAAAAAAATTAATAGAGAACCAAATTTGCAGGGATTATTTTTTGAAGTCCTTATGCTATCCATGTTTTTGTTCAATTGTTTCAACAACAATTCTAACAGGTCAAGTTCAAGATTTTTCTTCACAATTTTGAATGCCAAATCAATAGCCTCATAGGGCACATTGCTCAAACAATTGGAGCTATAAATTTTGTGGGAAATGATGCGAATGCCAAACCTTAATTCAACGTCAGATATAGTGCTGACCTTCAAACCTCTTCCATCCCATTTAGCTAGGGTTCTCTTCTATAACTCCTCTTGACCTAGGGTTTTGGTAGTTTTCACTTTATTTAGCATGGGGAGATCGATAATCTTATGAATTATCTTCTTGGTGATTAACACTAGCTGCTCTAACCAAAGTTGCCTATTGTGAATATGACTGAGTATGTACCTAATCCACTTAATTTGGAAACTTCTTGGCATGTGCAAGATATGGGTTAAGCCTTTGGTCTCTAGATGCTTATGCTCAAGTTTCAAAGAGCCATCAACACTCATTTCTTCTTGGGCATTGTCCATTTCTAGGTTTCCAATATCTTGAATAGAACATTTGAAATGTGTATGAATGTCATTTATGAGAAGTACCTTTGGTGGAGTTTTTGATTGAGCTCCATTGGGATTGAGTGATTCTACAATTGTTGGAACTAGCTTGAAATTTGGCACCTTCCACTCCACAACTTTAACTAGCATTTTTGAACCTCTTTTTGCCTTGGTGCTACTGCTATTCCTGGATGCCATTACTACTCAGTAGGTGTAAGAAAATTCTAAACAAATTCTCCACTTGAAAATTTCTTGAAATCACTTGGAATTTGCTTTGGAATTGCTGGAGATTTCTTAGCTCTATAGTTGCAGTGAAGAATGAAATCAAATTCTTCCCTTTTGACAAAAAAATTTTCATAAATGCTTTGTACGAAGGTAGCTGAGATGACATAGTACTTGATAGGCTATCATTCACTTGCTCAATAGAATCTTACAATTCAATGATCGAACAAAAATTTTGTTTACTCTCAACCTAGCTCGGTAAGGTCTTCAACTGACTTTCCTCATTAGATGCAACTCGGTGAAAGATATGCTTTCTTTGATCCTTGTGTATCTAGAATACTGATTTGATCATTTTTCTTTCTTTTATTTTGGAACTTCTTGAGATATTACTAGAAGATGCAATTCCATATCCTTGTTTATGGATCTAACTGGAGATAGTGGAGTCACCCCCTTCTTGAGTGACATTTCCATCATTTGAACTATCTTGCTCGGTAGATTTAGGAATCCATTGTTGCCTTATCTACTTCTAAATGTTTTTAGCTTTAGTTTTCTTTTCATCTTCAACTTTTTCTATGTTCATGTAGTTTTTAGCTATATGACCAAGTTATATACATGTATAGTAGCTTACAGTAGTTTCCTTCTTCCTTAGGTGATGTCTTGCACAGTTTATACCAATATGTCCATATTCTCCACAATAAGGACATCTGCACCAAGTATTGAAGTCCCATCCAAATATTGTTTTAACTAGTTGTTCAGCTGGATTGAATGATTTGGATTTTCATTGGAATGCCTTGTGACCATGCTTCTTGCATTTGTGACAATTTCCTTCAAATTTTGGTTTCTTCTTGCATTCATTAGCTTTATGACCATGCTAACTGCAACTATAGCATTTACCATTGAATTTACCTTTTCCATTGTTCAAACACTTGTTTGATGTGTGACCTAACCTACCACAGTGATTGCAAGTAGGTCTTTGATTCCTTTGGGCACCTTGTTTGGAGGTTTCACCTTCTTCTTTATAACCAAGTCTAGCTTTACCTTTTTGTCTATGAAGATTCTATTCACTTTGTTGATTTAATTGAGTCATGTCTGCTTGAGATTTCATTATTCTCTCATTGATTTATTTTTCAGCATTTAGTTCATTTTCCAAACTTTCATTGATTTTTCTTTTAGATCTTAAGTCACTTTGTAAGCTTTTATTGATTTGTCTTTCAGTGATTAAATCATTCCTCAGGTTTCCATTTTCAAATCTCAGATTCATAATTTCTTCATTTGCATTAGATAGTTGATCCACAAGATCTTCATGCTGATTGGATTGATTATTTCTTGTCTCTAAGTCCTCAGTTCCCTTGTTTCTTTGTTCCAAAACTTCACATAGCCTGATTGATTGGATTTCTTGTTCTCTTTTAAGCTTTCTCACTTCTTCCTATAGAGATCCATTCTTTGCTAGGAGTTCCTTGATTGCCTAATTAGCTTCATCTGAACTGCTTGATGGTAAAAGGTCTTTAATCTTTTCTTCAATGTATTGATGGTAATTCATTTGTCTTGCAAGTTCCTTCCTTCTCTTCAGGGATTGAGAAAGATTCTCCTTCACTTCTTTGAGTTGAGCCATGGCCATTTCCAGATCTAGCTTTTCATTTTCAATAGCTTTGTCAAGCCTAAATATCTCCATTGTCCTTAATCTTTGCTCAAGCTATCAAACTTTTATCCTGAGAACCACAAAAGCTCTGATACCAATTCTTTGAAATATTTAAGATATGATAGGTTACTGAGAGGGGAGGGGTGAATCAGTAAATCAAAAACTTTAAACAATTCAGCACTTTAACCATATATACTATTCACCATTCATTCATCTAATCTGCTACATATATGAGAAATCAAACATCCATAACACATGTACACAGTGATTTGGTAACCCAGAAACCTTCCAAATAGAAAGTAAACCTAAGGTGGGGATGATACCCACAAAACTTCATTACTATAGTATGAGGTTGGCCTATTAAGGCTTACATTGACCACTTCTGGTGATCTGCCCTGTAAGGAGCACAAAGGATTGCTAGTTCCACCTTGTTAGAGGATTTTACAAACATACACTCAAGTATGCACTATGTTAGGAGACTTATACAAAGACTATTAAGTCTACCCTATTAAAGGATTTACAAAACTAATTCACCTATTAGAATGAAATAGTGGATCTACTTAAAAATTTGATTACTGATTAGATCCTTGACAGATAGATCACCTCTTGTGACTAATGAATCTTTACTGCTCCTTGTAGACCTTGCTGAATATTCTACTCTTCTACTAATTCACATTTACACTCCTCAAAAGATTACATGTCTCTCTTGATACTCTCATGCATCTATTTTAAATGATATAATACATTTCATATATACCATTCCAATAATTACAACTGCAAGGTCAGCCAAAACACAAGTGAACAAAATATTACTGTGTCGGCCAAATCATAGAAAACTCGAGTTCTTCAAGGTGACTTGGTAACCTTCTGATACTCAGCATCCACTACATTACTCGGTATCGTCATGCACTTGGTAGAAGTGAAGGCTCGGTCCATACTAATCACACAATGTAGCTTGGAACTTAGTAACCATTGGAGACTCGGTAGATATAGTATCACTCGGTAAAAACTAAATCTTTCATTTACCTTGCTTTCACTTGGTAAAAACTACACTTTAATTACTTGGTAAACACTAGGCTTCCATCACTTGGTAAACACTATGAAGCTTGATGAACACTGTATGCTTGGTAGATACTGCAAGGTTGCACACCCACTCGGTAGCTTCATGAATGCTCGGTATGAACTGCTTGACTACGCACTCACTTGGTAGCTTTAGGAGTGCTTGGTATGAACTACTTAAGTGATGAACCTACAAGATAACCACTGAATGCTTGGTATACACTATAGACTGAGTGATGAATTTGGTAATCATTCATAATTGAGTAAGTGTTGTCACTAATGAAAAATACAATATAATGCCAATAGAAATGTATACAACTATATAATTATTTTAAGAGACAACTTTGAAATGTAATATAGATAGTTGATATTAATATAATAAAATAAATTACAAAAAGGATAAAGTTTAAGTTTTACAGGTTATTGTTAGCCAAAAAGATTAACTACATCCAAAATGGAGGCCAAATTCTCCAATCTACACCTCTAAGACTACATATGCCTAAGATATCTAAGAAAAGCTTAATATGAGATTATGAAATGTAGGGGGGGAAATAACCTCTAACGAACCTAACTATTAACTCATGTATGATAAGAAAAAAGAGTCACTTGTATCATCTTAATCTGGCTCTTCCTCTTCCTTGACTTCTTCTTCTTACTAAATTAATATGATCACATGCTTGTATCTTTTTTTCTATCTAATATACTTACAAATTTGAATCTCAACTTTGACAAATAAAGAGATGAATAAAGAATTTCAAAATTATTTCATTATCCAAATTATATGAGCTGTGTAAAAGGGCTTATCAATTGACAAGGAGTACATCTAAATAACTAAGAGAAAGTACATTCAAATATTCTCCTAAAACATTTTTTTAAATGTAGGATAAAAATTTGAAAAAAAAAACATATCCACAACACCATAGAAATAGTTACTAAACCTAATCTCAAGATTTTTTTTCATATGCTCCTCTAGAATATGATCCCAAAACTTCATTTTCAAATATCTCAATTTTTAAAATCCAACCTTGTGACTCCAAAAATTATCAAAAGTTTTAACTAAAATAACTATAAAAAAGCTAAGTACATAGAAAACTCAGAAGAAAAATCATAATAATATAACATTAGGATAAGGAAATTAGATTGAAGAAAACATAAATATCTACAAGGAGTTACTAAGTTACTTTTAAGCTTATATTAATGTAAAAGAAAGTCGCATCATCAATGGAGGATGCTAAAGATGAATCCACTAATTGGTTCTCAGCATACTTTTCATGAGAACATAGTCCTAAAGAGAAAATCCTTCTAGAAACATGGATGAATTCTACTACAATTTCTTCAACAATGCACTCTAGTCTTAGAGCCTATTAACAAGACCAGTGAAAAAAATAAGGAAAAAACATACAAAAAATATGTAACTAAAGTCATAAACAAGATTTACCATGCTTTAAAAAAATCATTTTAAGTAATTATCTTTATCAGTAAGAAACCACCCAAAATCAAGAGAAGGAATTGATTATCACCATTCTCCCCTTTCCCATACCTAGATTGAAAAAAGCCCCAAAAATGAGGTACACCCCTCTCTACATACATTCTACACAACCGATAAAATATGTGAGCATTCTTGAATTGACATTTACAATTATTTGACCAAATGAGATGTCTATCCATAGACATATCATGTTCTCGCAAGAACTCAAAATAATTCTTGAAACAATGTTGGACAAACTCATGAGAGTTAGATATATCATAACTCATATGGAAGTGGTATTCTCTAATTATATTTTAGTTATCTTCCACACTATCAGGGGCATGTCTATATTTTATGTGGAAAAAAATAACAATATAAAGGCAATTGTAATATTGACATTGTGTCTCATTTTGGGGTTGTAATGTGTAGCTTTCTCCAAAGTCAACAACTAATATAATAGTTCTAATGGGGAAAGTGTTCTTACACATTCTAATTATTGATCCAACCACTATGACCTACAACTATGTCTTGCATACTTATAAAAAGGATGCTCCTTGAAATCAGAAGTAAAGTCAAGCACACAAATTTATTTTGCAACCAACTCACATCTAGAGCCTTCACCTCCACTCTTAAATGTGTGTTTCACTATTTCATAAACCTTTTTTGAAAGTACCCTTCCAATATATCTTCTTCGCAACATTATGGAAACATGTCACAATTTGATAAACTACCACATTATGAAAACTTCTCATTTAAGAAACATTTCTATAAAGAAACAATGATTAGCTTTAGGAGATAAGAATTGATCTAGTAACTATCCTGATAATTTTAAAAGGCAACTAACACTACAAATCTCAAACATTTCATTAGTATGAAAATTAGAATAGATGGAGAATAATTCTTCATTGTGCATAGAAGACTCCACATGATATTTGTAACAACATGTATTTTGAATCTTAACTAGCACACAATAAAAAGGCTTCATTGATTCTAAATACCTATTTTATATATACAATGCCAGATTAGTCTCACAAAAATGTTTGAACAAAATTGTTTGACTTATCTCCAAATAATGTTTTTGATGCAGGGTATGATCTTTATTGCCAATTCTCAACTTCAAAACATCCTTCGCATTTAATGACACTCTTGAGCTAGAGTGACAAAATTGGGCAATTTGATCCTTCACACCTTTAGTTAATGTGGAAGTCTCCCACAATAAGCCCATGTACCAATTTGAAGAGGATCATCAAGTCTCTCTCTTCTTCCAAGTGCTCTACTCAAATTTGAATGACTTATGTTCAAGTCAACACAAGTTTATCTAACAAATCACACTTGTTCTCAAATGAATATTTACCAGGGAAGTTGTAATAATGCTAGGAGAAGTTGTTTTGTCCTTTTCCCTTCTATGTTTTCCTATACTATTGAGAGAATTGGAAATATTCTTCACATTAATGGTATTTTGCTTCATTTTCTTGTTGACACTAATTTTCAGTTTAGATCACATATATCTCAACTTTTGCATCCTTAACACTTGAACAAAAAGTTGGAATTGATCTACCAATGGTTTTTGCCAATAATTTGTTCATATAGTTTTGAATTCCACAATCAAACTATTCTATGTGCTCTCTTCCCTTCTAATGTGCTCAAAATGTTTTCATCAATCTCTATTAACCACTTTGATGTTCTACAAGGTTTAGGGTCAGATATTTTTCTCTCTTCACTATGTAGAACCACATTTCAATTATAACAAGGAGACATGTAAGGTTCATTTGTAGCATTTTCATTGTCATTTGTAATTGTTATATTCTCCCTTTCAAGATCTATATTTTCTTCTTTGATTAATTCATTATCATTCACAACATGAACTTGATTCATATTATCAAAATCAACATCATCTTCATTGGAACTAGTATTATAGGCTTGACCTCATTCACATTTAACATACCTTATCTCTTTGTATGATGGTTTTCCCTATCACTTTCCCTATATTCTTCAATTCCTTCTTTTTTCACCTTCCTCTTCTATTTGGACTTTCACCTACTACTACTTGCCATAGTGTCAGAAATTCCATGACATCTAATCAACTGATTAGATCACTTTCCAAAAGTATGGGCCCCAAAGTTTGTCTTTTCCCTACAAAACTATAAAACCCCATGAAAATGTGTATGGATATTTCCATATCTCAGGTAAGTTTACCATAGTCATATTTTAAAAAGAAAATCACCAGTAAAATATTGGATACTTGATAATCCCACAACCAAAAACGTATAAGAATCACATGGACAATGGAGTGTGGATTAAAAGTTGAGGAGGGCTCCTGATTATCTCCTCCACAATCCATGTGATTTCCAAATTGTGTATTTTTTTATTTTTATAAATGAGGTCTCAATAAAACAATAATATGTAGTCTTTTTAACTACAAATTGTGATATTGAATATATTATAAGATACATATATTTATTTATATATTATAATATAATATATTATATTATATTATAATATAATTTAATATATTATATTATATTTTTTAATACATTATATGGAGAAATCTCTTGACTTCCTTTATCAAGGTGAATGATTGTTTGTCAAGATTGGAATAGTTCAATTTGGCATTCTTTATTGGACAACTCATGAATGTGATAGGTCTCTTATCTTCTTTATCCTTATTTTTCATGAGAATCCTTGCACATGAGTATTCTGAAGCAAAAGAATAAATCATGAAAGTCAACTCAAAAGTACTTGATTTGTGGAGATAACTACTTTGATATCTTTGAGAGACTTCTTGATCTCAGGAACCCATTAATTTTTTTCTCTCTTCTTTTGTTAGTCATTGAGGGGGCAAGCTATCTCATCAAACCTTCATACAAAATTAATCTTCCCAAAAGAAGATTTAAGCTCTTTGCAACTATGGGGAGCTGACAATTTCATAATCACTTATATTCTCTTAGGATCAATGGATATCCCAACTTCAAAAAAAATTGACCCAAAAGATTTCCTTTGATAACCCCAAATGAACATATTTTGGGGTTAAGAGATATATCGTATTTACAACATTAGTTGAAGAATTGTTTCAGATTAGAAATATGAGTACTCTAGTCTTTTGAAAAGATATTTAGGTCATCCATATAGAAAAATATACATTTATTTATCATCCCCTTGAAAGATTCATCCATTTCTCTTTGAAATGCATTTCCTGTGTTGATTAATCCAAAACGTATTCTCTTGTATGAAAATGTTCCCCATTTTGTTGTGAATGCAGTCTTTAAACTATCTTTATCATCTGCAATCACCTAGTTATATCTTGAATATCTATCTAGAAAAGACATCATTTTAGACCCATTTACAATTTTCAATACTTCATCAAGTGAAGGAAAAGGGTAGTTATATTTTTGGGATGCTTGCTTCAAATTGTGAAAGTATACATAAAGGCAAGTTTCTCTAGTCTTTTTCCTTACTAGTACCAAGTTAACAACCCATGTAGAATGTTAGATCAGAAAGATAGTCTTAGCATCAAGAAAATTCTATACTTCTTTCATTATTAATGGCTCAATAATGGGGTTCACTAATCTTTGTCTTTGACAAAAAGGTTTAGCATCAAGCCTCAACAAAATATCATGAGTGATGATATTAGGATCATATGTCTTGAGTTCTTCATAACTCTATGCAATGACATCTTTGTACTCCCTGAGTAACTAAATCATATTTTCTTGTTCTTGGGGATTGAATGTATGTCTAGTTCTTGCCAACTTAGGGTAATCTTCCATGCCTAGATTATATTAATCACATTCTTCAATCCCCTTTTCTTCAATAGTTCTTTTACTACATGTTGATTCATCTTGGTCAAAGATATGTTCCAACTCTACCATCCCCTTAGGAATAGTATTAGTATTTCTATTTATGATTCCATCTTTGTCCTCTAGTTCATCATCTTTAGGTTTGTCATTGAGAGTATCATCAATTTACTTTCCTTTGAATAGACCATTACACATAATGAACTCAAGAATATGTTGATCATCTTGAAAGACCTCAAAGTTAAAAATTTTATCCAGAATAGATGGGGTAGCCACTAGTTCAACTAAAAACCTTTTGAGTTTCATTCTTTCAATGGGTTGTAATGCATTGGCTGAAATAACAAGGGCATTAGCTACCATATTCCTCCTTCTTGGAATGGACCTTATGTTTAGTGCTTCAAAATCTTCCATTAAGTCCCAAACTCTTTTTCAGTAAGAAAGTAGTCTTCTATCATTACAAGATTAGATTGATTTAACTAGTTTAATCGCCAACTGAGAGTCTCGTTCAATTATGAGAGCTTTTTCATCCTTCTCTAATACAAAGAGAAGCACACCTAAATTGTAAATAATATGAAACATAAAAAGTCATACCTTTGTGATTATTTAGTTCAATACCTACACTAGCTCCTAATTTTCATTTAGAGCCATCAAACCTAAGTGTCCATATTGATTGTTCTTTTAGCTTCCTTGACTTGTGTTTATTCATTCAAATCTTTTCTTTCACATGGACTTTGAAGCACTTTTTGTTTGGGACCCATTGTATTCTTTCACATGTTGGACTTGGTGAGTTACTATTGTTTACCTTTAATATGGTAATTATCTATTTTTTTAATTCATCTTGAATTTCACCAATCAATTATGTTATTTTATCAATTTGTGGTTTAGTTTGAATAGATACCAAGGTCCATCCTTGAACTTTCACAAAGCATATTTTCCTTAAAAATGTAATCATCCCTAAGGGAGGGGAAGATAGAGCTCCACCATCTAAAGAGTTGTCATTTTATGACACATTTAAATCTTCATTTTCCTCTTCTTGATTCATGATATCATACATGTATGTAGGGCTTGAATTTTGTTTTTGGCATCTCACTTGGAGTTTGACCATTTTTCAAGTGCATTATCTAAGTTAATACCCAAACAATTACTTCTTAACAATGTGAGCACTCAAATTTCAAATGGCTTACTTTGTGCAACCTACAAGATCTTAGAAGGATATAAATGTTTGGTTTTGACTCTTCCCCTAAGAATTCCAAACTTGTAACCATGATATGTATAAATTGAGTCATGATCTCCTCCCATGGGGTGGGATTTAGTGATTCTCCATTTGGATTGTTTTATTTTTCAACTGAAGTTATGTCAAGAGCCATTACCCTATAACTTCATTCAGAGAATTATTCTCTATGATCATTGTCTTTAGCTTTGTCTCAATTTCTATCTTGATCTGGTTATTCAATCCCTTCCAAGGTATCCATAGTTGAGTAAAATCAGTTGAGAACCATCCTCTTAGGCACAGGGTTCATTCTCCACTCAAAAATAAGTCGTATGCTTCTAGAATTTCCACCACATGAATCTCTATGATACCTTGAATTTAGGGGTCTTTAGTCAACTATATATGGAAATATTTCTATACCCCAATAACCTTCACTTATATATTTTCAAATTGAGTCACTATTCAATTTGTGGGCTATGTGCTAACTCCAAAATTTTTTGTCAAAATCAAATCCCTGGTTTGGAACATGGGTCACAGATGGGGGATAGTGAGGGATCTCTTGGTATAGGGGATCAATCAAAGAATGTTGATGGGGACCCAGATGCTCCCCCCAAGTAATTGGTCAAGATTCCTTTGGTTCCCAAAGTGGGTCAGCTAAAATGGTCATCTTTTTTTGGGGTTAAGCCCTCAAGTAAGTTAGTTTTCTCACCTGTTAAGACTCTCCTTCAGAATAAGAAAGGTACTTATGCCATTTCCATCCTGGATGAAATCGTGGATTATAGCATTTGATCCATGGCTTCTACCTTGATTGGTAAATTTATGGGGCCTATTTATGGGGCCTAGACCAAAGATAGATGATGTCATGACTTTCATTAAGAAGAAATGGGCTCTCAAAGGTCATGTTTCAATCATGACTATGGCCAAGGGTTTTTTGTCATTTGAATTCACATGCATCGAAGACCTTTCTAACATTCTCTATGAAGGATAGTGGGCTATTGGTTGTTCCACTCTAGTTCTCTAGAAGTGGTCATCTAACTTGAATTTTAATGACTCATTCTTTATTCAAGCCCCTA
Source organism: Cupressus sempervirens (assembly GCA_028749045.1). NCBI lineage: Eukaryota > Viridiplantae > Streptophyta > Pinopsida > Cupressales > Cupressaceae > Cupressus > Cupressus sempervirens. Next base: position 702,164,629 of record CM053786.1, on the reverse strand, counting down.
TGTGGGTTAGACTACTCGAGCTGCCATTAGAATTCTGGAGTAAAGATGTTTTTATGGGGCTAGCTAGTTCTTTTGGAGAACTTTTATCTATTGATCTGATCATAGCATCTAAAAGATGTCTCAACTATGCACGCATTTGCATAGGGGTAAGGGAAGGTACAAACATGCTAGAAACTATGGCATTTCACTCCAAACTTCGAGTGCATTTTCAAAAATTGATCTATGAAATAGTGCCTTTTTCCTATTTCCTTTGTTTGAAGTTTGGTCACAAGAAAAATCAATGCCCTAGGGCTAAGAAGTAGAAAAGTAAGGCTATTGATACTTCTACCAAAGCAAAGAAGAAATCCAAGCCCATTGGCAGTTCTATCAAGGGGAAGAAGAAATTAATTTGGAGACAAAAAACTTCTAAGTAGTCAGAGATCCAAGAGAGTAGGGAGGTTAAGAAGAATGCTATCAAGTAGGATGGAGTTCAAGAAGAAGGTAATGGTCCTAACCACCCTATCTTGGATAAGCTAGATGGAGTCTAGAGTAGTGATATAGTACCAAAGGAGCCTATTGTTGAAGGCCCAACTATTGATGCCATAGTTGTGGTGGGAGAGAATGTGTTGGTTGAGAAAGAGTAGAATGAAAGAAGGTAGGAGACCCCCCAGCTAAATGAAGGAAGGTAGGAGACCCCCCAGATGGAGATCACAAGGGTCTCTAACTTAGGATCCTCGAATAGAGGTGATATTGATCTCCTGAGGATGGAGGATCACAATCAATGTGATGGACTCACTAATCACAATCTATGTGATGGACTCACTAGTAATGGATCTAGTTAGAAGAGAAGTATTGCTGCTCCTCTCATGAATTTTCCAACATCCAAAGGTTTGGGGACAAAGCTCCTAGAGCTTATTAACAATTCCTCCCTATATCAAATCTCACAATGCAAAGATTCTATTTATAGCTATTCTCAAGACAATAAAAATGGTTGGAGTTTGGTAAGAAAAAAAAGAAGAATCAAAATTGTGACCACCCTCCACTATCGCCAAAAACAACCAAAAGTAGGGTTAAGGCTGATGTCAGCATAAAACCTAAGACTCCAGGAAGGATAAAATTGAATCAGTTATTGCAAGAAGAGACTAGGAAAAACCCGGTAGATGGGAGCCAAAGAACCATCAAGGAATACTCTAGAAGTAAGAAATGAAGATCATATCTTGGAATATAAGGGGCCTAAATGGGGCTCATAAACATGAGATAGTTAGGAATATGATCAAAGATCAAAGACCAAATTTTTTATTGATTCAAGAAACCAAGATGAGAAAATATGTGGTAGGCAAGCTCTCTTTCAATAAATTCATGAGTAGCGAGGCCACAAATTTGGAGGGAGCTACAAGAGGGGTGTTGATGCTCTATAACAACAAGGCTTATCAGATTTCTACCATCTATAATGTAGGTAATGCCCTCCTATGTAAGGTGTCTCATATTCATAGTGATGATTCTTGGTTTATTCTAAATCTATATGCTCCCAACTCTAAAAGGGAGAGAAAGACCTTTTGGGCTAAGATCTTAGAGGTTATTAGCATTAATAACATAAAAAAATGGATTATAATGGGGGACTTCAATTCACCCCTTACTGATGATGACAAATATAGAGGACTTGCCCTGCATTAGGACAGTAAGTTAGACCTTTCAAATTTGATTAACAATTTGGCTTTTATGGATGTTGATCTCTTGGAGGGTCGATTCACTTGGTCTACTAGGAGAGTTGGTGGGGATTGCATCCAGGTCCATCTTGATAGAGCCCTTATTTCCCCTATTTGGATGCAAATCCATTCCTATAGACTCTCCCTTCTACCCAGAATTGGTTCAAACCATTCTCAAATATCGCTCTTTGTTTGCCCTTTATTTATCAAAAAGAATTTTCCTTTTCAATTTGAGAAAATGTGGATTACCCACCCAGCTTTGGAAACCAAGATTGCTTCATGGTGGAACATTGAGGTGGAAGGTACTACAATGTTCACAGTAGCCCAAAAATTGAAGAATGTGAAAAGAAATATTAAAGTCTGGAACAAAATGGACTTTGGCCACTTATTTCAAGAAAAGGATGAGAAGATTGATCAACTTTGTATAGTCAAGGAAGAGATTTAGCAAGAAGGTTATAATGACCGAAATTGGCTAGAGGAAAGGTCTATTGTCTCTAACCTCCATAACATCATCTCCAGGGAAGAACATTTTTGGAAACAAAGATTGAGAGTTAATTGGCTTAAAGAAAGGTACCAAAACACCAGGTTTTTCCATTTATCTACCCTTACACATCGTGCTAATAATAGGATTTCTAGCATAAAGAAAGGATATACTTTGTTATCTAAGGATGATGAGATAGCAGATGAAGTTGTGTAGTTTTTCTCTTCTCTTCTCACCAAGGATCCTTTTCTCTCAATGCCTAATCAAGAGGACATTTTATCTACTATTTCCTCACTATTGCAAGCCCACCACAACTCTATGTTGAAAGCTATCCCATCCTCGAAGGAAATTTTTGAAGCTCTCAATTCCATTTTGAGTGACAAGGCCCTTGGCCCAGATGGCTTCCCGACCTTCTTTTTCTAGGTCTATTGGGAGGTGGTCAAAGGGGACATTGTGAAGTATGTACAAGAATTATTTGGGCCATAAACCTTTTGAAAGAGCTCAATGCCAATTTTCTAGTTCTCATACCGAAAATCCCAGGGGTAGATTTGATGGACAAGTTCAAGCCCATCAGCCTCTGTAACTCTTTCTACAAAATCATATCTAAAGTCCTAAACACTAGGATCCTCAGTGTTCTTCATTTGATTATCTCCCCAAAAAAATTTGGTTTTGTCCTAGGGAGACAGATTCTAGACTCTATTATCAGGATGCACGAGGTGATTCACTCTCTTGAAGCTAGTAAGAAGGAAGGTTTTCTACTCAAGCTGGATATATCTAAAGCCTATGACAGGGTAGACTAGAATTTCTTAATGGTTGTCCTCTAGGTTTTTAGATTTGATGCTCAGGTCTATAATCTTATCCTTTAGCTTGTCTCTTCCTCTTCTTTATTAGTTTTGGTTAATGGTTCCCCCTCAAATTTCTTTTTCTCCTTGAGAGGGCTAAGACAGGCTAATCCCCTATCCCCTATTCTCTTCATCATTTTGGTTGAATATTTAGGAAGGATAATTTTAAGGAAAATACAAGACCAGAGTCTACAAGGTCTCAAGCCTTCTTTTGGTCATTCTTCTTTCACTCACCAACAATTTGTGGATGATACTATTCTGGGGGGAGATGCTTCGGTCTAGGAGACTCTAGGCTCTATTGTTTAAGGGTTTCTTGAATTCTTACACCAAGGATTCTGGCAAAGCTATTAACTAGGATAAGAGTTTGGTCTACTTCATCAACACTCCATGGGAGAGATAGAGGAAAATTGCTCAAATCTTGGGAACTAGTATTGGGACCCGTCTAGCAAGTTATCTTGGTATGCCTTTGGGGTCCAAACCCCTAGACTCTTTTTGGAATAGCATCATTGATAGATTCAACAAGAAATTAGCTGGCTGGAAAGGTGCTACCCTCATCCATGTAGGCAAATGCACTTTGGTGAAATCTATATTCCAAAATCTCCCCACTTATGCTTTAAGTTTTTTTGGGATACTGGCTAAGCATGTTGACAGAATGGAGAAAATCCAGATGGACTTCCTCTAGACAAGGGTTGAAGAGAAGAAGAGATTTCATCTAGTTTCTTGGGACCAAGTTTGCCTCCCCAAATACTATGGGGATCTTGGTATTAGAAAAATTAGACACCTCAATAATGTCCTATTAGCCAAACAGATTTGGCACATTTTTCAAAGCATAGGGGAATGGAGGGAAATTATGATTGAGAAATACTTCTAAAGGCAGTCTCTCAGCCTCCTACTTCATGAGACTAAGATTCCTCATGGATCTCACATATGGAATAGGATCCTAAAGGTAAAATTCCTAGCTAAGTCCGAAGCTAAATGGAAAGTTGGCAAAGGTGAAAATATTTTATTTTGGCAGGACAATTGGATGAGCCAGGGACATCTAATTGATCACCTTAGTTATGGAAGATGGGTAGAGCTTTGCATAAGAAGATATGGTTTGAAAGTCAGTGGCAAGACCTGGCTATGATATCCCTGAACCTCAATATTTTGATGATTAGCCTGAATGCTATAGTCATTAATAACAAGAGGGATGAAGTCATTTGGGGAGATAATTTGAATGGGAAATACTTTGTCACCTCTAGGTATTTCTCATTTTGGGATAGAATGGAGAAACCCATCTAGGCTAAGGCTTGGACTCCTGTCATTACCCTAAAAATTAACATCTTCTTCTGGCTTCTACTCCAAAAAAAATCCTTACTTTGGACAATTTGGCTAAGAGAGGTCAAATTATCCCCAATAGGTGTAGCTTTGTAAGCATGACTTGGAGATGGTCAATCATTTATTTATTCCCTGCCCCTATTCCTCCAAGGTTTGGAACCTCCTAACCAAGGACCTTGGGATCAACTGGTATCCCCTAGCTAACTTCCAAGAGTTCTTCAGCCAATGGAAGAGATTACACTTTGGTATGACAACCCAGTTAATTTTCTCCTAGTCTCATCTGCACTTCTGTTGGAGAATTTGGAAAGAATGAAATAATCAAATCTTCAGAGCTAGGGAATTCCCCATGTTTGTTATTGCTAAGAAAATTGAAGGATTAATGAAGGAGAACTTCATCACCACAAAGGAAGGAAACATTGAAGAAGGTGGAAATGGTAGGGAAAGGAAAAAGGATAGGGACAAGAAAAGATAGGAGGCCAGGTTGTTTTTCCTCGCTGAAAATTAGCATAAAGCCAATTTTGATGGGGTGGCCAAAGGGAACCCTGGCCCTGCTAGAAGTGGAGGCATCATTATAAATAGTGATGGAGGAGTTTTTGTGGCATTCCTCTACCCTCTTGGACATCAGATGAATCATTTCATATAAGCCAGTGTGGCTAGTCACATTGTTTAACTAGCCTTGGCTTCTGGGATCAAGAACCTCTGGCTAGAGGGGGACTCTTTAAATATTATAAATTTCCTAAAAATTCATTCTATGCCTTCTTGGACTATAGTTAATTTGATAGAGGAGTTAAATTTTGACTTGGGTAAATTCAACAAGACCCATATCAACCATGTGTACAGGGAGGCCAATTCAGCTACAGATTGGTTCACAAATGAAGTGGTTGCCAAAAATTTGGCAATGATGTGGCATATTGGCGACAACTTTCTGGTGGTAGTGAATGATTTAATTCTATAGCATTGCATCCAGGGAAGCACCAATATAATCCAAAATTAATAATGCTTAGATATGCCAGATTACACATCAAACTAGGAGTTAATTAAAATCATGTGAAGCTCTTTTCAAATCATTATAGCATATACATACTACATGATTTATGGGTTGTCTTATATAGAAACATTAAAATTGATAAATGCAAAAATGTTTTCAAGTTTTCTATTTTGAAGAAGGTCAAAGTCTATAAAACTATGAGAAGAGGGGTGATTTTTGAACCAGACAAAAATATGGTAGGGGAGAGAAGTAGAAGGGAACCATTAGGGGAGGTGAAGAACTGGAAGAAAAAAATGAAGGTTGGGCATAAGCTAGAGAAGGGTGGTATCACTATATTTCTAGAGAAACTCCATCGATTTGATGTGGAGATCACTAAGTTAATGGTGGATTCCTAGAAAAATGGGAGAGTCATAATCGATGGGGTCACCCACCATGTCAATGTAGAATTGATAGTCCAAGTTATGGAGATCCTTTTGGAAGGGATCAACTTCTTTAGAGATAAGAAAATGTTGGGCAATGCTATCAAAGATTTTGTGAAGGGTGAAGATGAAAGGAAGAAACTTGTTGAGGTGGAGATGTATTACAAGATGGAGTCAATTAAAAAGCTTTGGAGGTATGTCTTAAGGGTTATCATTGAATACATTTCACTGGACTCTAGATTTGATAAGATTAAAACACATCATTTCGTTCTACTTAATCATTTTAGGCATGGAATCAAAATCTCTTTTCTTTTTTTATCTTTTTACCTAGCCCTTCATGAGGGATTACTCCTCCTTGTCTATGAGTATCTAAAGACTTAGACTAGGGGAAAATCCCTTAGTGATGCTGGTTGTGCATCTGAGGAAACTGGGTGTTCAGACTCTGGGGAAGTACATAGCATAAAATCTAATGAAGAGGATAATATGTGATATCCCCATTTCGGCATATAATAATATATAGAGTATATATTATTAATAATCAATAATTTATATGAAATATTATAATTAAACTAGACTATACATATACATTGCTATATATATTAAGTATACATATATATGAATATTATTATATATTTAACTATGTATTTATATGTCATAGATAATTAATATATATCTATATGACAATAGTATATGACATTATATCTTTATTATATATTAAAATAATATTTAATTAAAATGGTTTATATGTAATATATATAATCATATACTATTATAATCTAATCATATATAATTAATATTAATATATTATTAATATATAATATATAATTATATATAATTAAATAAGACATAATATAACTACCTTATTAAATTGATATTGATGAAAAGACACAACTCTATGAAATACTTATATAAATATGAGATGTTGCACGTTGAAGAGGACATCATAGAAAATATTATCAAAAATTACAGTAATCAGGAAGAAACTATCGAATGTCCTAAAAGGGGACATTACATAATATGTCCTCTAAAGGTAAAACCCCTAAGGCAAAAAGGAATGTCACTCCTACTACCCACATCCCCTACAGAAAGATCCCAAAAGGCTTACCCCCCAATCCCCTCAAGCCTAAACATCAGGAGGAGGAGGAGGATGATGATGAAGAAGAGGACACAAAATCAGCGAAAGAGAAGAAGGGGGAGGATAATGAGAAGGAGGAGGAGAAGGGGAGGGAAAGTGAAAAAGAGGAGGAGGTTTTAGTTGACCTGCCAGGGAATCCAAGGAATAGAAAAGAAAATGAGGCCTCACTACAAGAAGAAACCAATGTCCATATTCATGAGACTCTAGGCCCTAGCCCTTCTATTTCTCCATCTAAAGAGAAGATAGAAATACTAGTAGAAGAGAGTGTGGAGGTGATAACAAAAAATGGGAGGAGGCCTTGGAGGAATTTAAACACAAACACCAAAAAAAATGGGGATAGTAAGGGAGCTGATGAATATCCAAGTGATGGAAGACAATGATGGTAATGCCCACTTTGATGAACTCATTGATATCACACTAGTCGTAATCTCTAATAGTGCGAGGGAAACTAGGCTTATTATTTTGAACAATGCAAAGAACAACATGATAGACAATTTTTGGTCTATCAAATGGTTCATCCATGAAATTGAAGACCTTAAGGGGAAAAGAAGCCAGGAAGGAAGCTAGTGAAAGAGCAACGACCAAGGGTGCAATGAAGAGAAGAGAAGCCAGGATGGAAAACAATGGCATAGTAGCATCTAGGGACACAATACTGACTAGGAGGATAGAATCTCCAAGGTTCAAAAAAAAAGTCCAAAGGATGGAGTTCTTCCACCAGAATCTAGCTAATCAGGTGATTGCTACATTGAACACCCTGAATGAGAATATTAATAGTTTTGGGGAATCACTGATGAGTGTTGGATTAGGTAGGTAAATGATGGAGAAGGCCAACTTGGACATTAGGTAGGTTGAGGATGATCTAAAAGAGAATAGGGATTAGGTGGATGTCTAGAACCAGGACAAGGAGGGCACAGACAACTAAAAGGCTAATGAATCTCCAAAGACCTTGTAGGTTCTTGATAAGGACAACTAATAGTTAGTGTCTTCTTTTTTGTTTCATCTTTCACTAGGGTAGTTGGCTTCTTGTCTTTTGGCCGTAGGCCTATTGTTTGGTTTTGGCTTTTAAAAAAAAGCAGATGCATGGTAGCTAGACTTTATTTAATATTTCTTTTTTAAATATGTTGTAAAAACTTTTGGGTTTCAATATCCCTATAAAACCTATTTTACTTAATCAAAAACTCCCAACTTTTTAGCTATAAAAAGTGGCATGACATTGCAAGAAGCTTCTAAATCTATGAGAAAATTATGATGGTTCCTTTTGAAAATTCTAAGTCTGAGCAAGAACGGGGGCACTATGGCCTTGCCTTTATACATAGTGGATGTATCTTTAGAGGTGTTAACCTATTAGGATACTATCTTTTGATTGATTGTGGTAGGTTTTATCTTGGTATGATCAAGAGTTTTTAGTAGTGGTTCCCTATGATTAGGGTAACTTTGTAGTATATCAAACAAGGATATATTGGCCTTTGTTCTTTTTAAATCTTCAACTGCACTATATTTTTTTATTGACCAAGTAGGAGTCTTCAATATAGTATGTATATTTCCTTGGTTTTGAAATTATTGTCCAACATAGATTGCTCTTGCAGGTGCTAGGTTATTATTCTCTCTTGGATCTAGAGGCATTGGTTGCAATGTAGGAGGAATCCCATCTATCATGGGTTCCCTTCATTTTTGTAAGTTGTAAGTATTCTAGTTGTCATTCAAAAAGAGAATATCTCAGATGGTTTAGGGTCTGATTCCTAATTGAATGTAAAGATAAATTCTTCATTAACTTGTTCTCCCATTTTACTATTCTATGGACAATCATAATATTCTAATAACATAGCATTGAATTGTATTGGGGGATCATTGCTAGTGTATTGTGAATTCTAGTTTCTTTCTTGATTTTCATTGAAATATGAGATGACATCATTGGTTATATCTTGACCAGTGTCATGTTGATTGATTTCCAAAAAATGAGCATTTTTATTATTGTCTATGGGGATACTCCCATTGTTTGGATGAGTATTCCATTTTCAATTCTACCTTTGGAAACTATAGTTGTGATCTGGAGGGTTGAAATCATTCCCTGCATTGTTATTTCTATTGAAATTATTATTTTAATTTTGACCGTAGTTGCTTTTGTAAGGGGTTTCATTTGTTCTTTGGAAATTATTATTCTACCCTTGCAACAACCTGAAATGGGTTAGCTCATTGGTTATCTAAGACATGGTCTTCTTTATTTGACCTAACTCAGTTGTGATGTCATTTTCTACCTTAGTTGATGGTGTTGTCATTTTATCAAAGAAAGTAGCTTTTGGAGGTTGATATCCTAGGTAGGTAATTGCTAGAGATGGTATAGTTGGTGCCTGTTATAATGAGATCTGAGTTATTAGAATGAATTGGCTAGGCATCACTTGTGCTCTAGCAAGATATGTTGGTGTTGTTGCACTGGCTTGAGGTGGAACCATCATCCCTCCTCCATTTGGGTTATCCTATTTAGTGAAAGTGGTAGCTTCTTTGAATACCTTGTCTATTTTATTAATATTTGTAGTAGGAAATATCCTTAGGAAGATAGAAATGAGTTGGTTCATAGCATTTAGATAAATCTGAATTGTAGCCCCAATTGGTATAGTGTAAGGTGTTTCCAACTTGTGGTATGCCATATGAAAGCGATAATTGAAACATGAAATGGTCTTTTTTGGATTCCTCTTCATAGATATGAACTTGTGGTGTATCATAGCTAGATTAATGAATGTTTTGAATTCATCTAAAAACAACCTCTCAAAAGATACCCAGTTTTGAATAGATCTCATCAGTATATTCATGTACCAATTAAATTCAACCTCTCCCAATGTATATGGGAAAAAATGAAGGACCACATCCTCTTGTTGAATCTATTTTTTATTGCATAGTTATTTGAAAACCTTGATGTGATCATCAATTGTCCTCGTTTCTCCATAAATGAACCTTGGATAGAATTTCTTAGGGTTCTTGAGAAGGTCCTTGAGTGAACCTTGCAAATTGATTGGTGCATCAAGTGCATTTGTAAAGAAGTCGGTCAGTGGAGGATTAGGTAGAATGATAGTTGGAGGTAATTTTGGAGGTGGAATTGAGGAAGATAATGAATTTGGAATCGAAGTGGTAGAGTTTGTGGTATCCCTTTATCACTGGGAGGCTTGCAAAAGTGACTGGGTTCTAGGAACTCGTGTCCAACCGATGAAGACCTTAAAGCTCATTGATATGGAGATGGTGTATCAAGATCTTCTAGTTTTTATTAAATATGAAAAAATTTACCTCTGCAAATGGCGCTCCTATGCACCTTTTGACAATGACAGAATTGGAAAATTATCTAAATGTCAGCTAAGTGTAAAATTTTCAAACAACAACTTGGATTTTTGGACAAAATGGTTTTTGGGAAAAATTGAAGATAAATGTGTATGTTCATGAGGATGTCTTTACTGGTTTTAACCAATCTACATATTTTCTACTAAAATGTAACCATAAAGAGATATATTTTTGTATTTTCTATAATTATAATGAATGAAATTTATCAATGCAACTATATGAATTCCTATTTTAACCAAGTGTTTGAAAAGAAAATAACAATGATAGAGTAACAATGTATTTTAAGAAAATTGTTGAAATTGAAATTACTAACAGGTATAAGCCAAAGTATCAATAAGTTTGTGAACTAAATTATCAAAAGGATTTGATAGGAAACCAATGAAATTTGGAGCAGCACTTCCCCTACTCCATTGATGCAATTTTCTATGGGAGTTTCAATAATAACTAAAAGATGTTTCACATTTCATCAAATCCTGAGCCCACAGAAAGTGTGCTCACATGAGACAAAATGCTATATAAGAACAAAGATGATCCTTTCTCCAACTCATCACAATAGTAGAATTCCTTAACACAAGGCAAACACTAGAACTAAAAGATCACACAATCCTAACAACACAATAAAAACTTTGGCTCTATTATTATTCATGAACATGAATTCACAAAATTAACATACTCCAAAAATAATAACTTCACTTAGAATGAGAGCACCAATAGCATATATTATTGCATCAAAATAACAGCTTGGAGTACATATTACATCCATGTATTTAAAAGAATCTCATCTTCCCTTTTTTTTAGGAGAAAGAGCTCTTTTAGTGAAAACTTATGCTAAAAAATAATAAAACAAATCTAGGTATATACAAATTGACTCGCTAAATGGTGCTAAGTAGGTTTCAGCCCTTGTTTATATTGATTAATGGGTGTTTAAGCCTTTACATGAAATAAAAGAATAAAAGAATAAGAAGATAAGAAGATAGAAGCTATGAGATGATCTAGAAGTCTCTAAGAGCTCTAAAAATGGAAGCTTAGACTTCTCTAGGTGTTTCTAGGAGTTGAGTTGTCATCAAAATAAATTTCTAGTGCATGGAATGCTCTAAAATAGAAATTGGTTGTTAACTTTCAGTGTATTGCTTCTTTTTAAAACTGTCAATGCACCTCTAAGAAAAGTGCACCTGTGCACCTTGGTGATATGTTCCAGAAAACCAAAAAATCTTCTAAGTGTCAATACTAAATTTCTAGCATCTAGATTTTCTTCCCCTTTATACCAAAATGATGTTTTGATGTTTCCCTTGAATTTCTCTATTATTTTTGCAAATTCACTAGCATTTGATAATTCTAATCAATCATACTCATTCTTAACTACTTGCTAGTAATTGCTTACTTACATCCTCATTTTTGTAAAATCCTCAAGCTTGGTATCTAGGTCCAATAATTATTCTTTAGTTTTGAATGCTTGTTATACATCATCTTTTGATGAAGAATTTTAAAATGTCTATTTGGATTTTTGAACTATTGATTGCACCAAGGAAAGCTTGGTCTTTCAATCATCTTCAAATATCTCAAGGCTAGTGGCATTATAATACTCTTCCACTTCCAAAAAATGCTCTTGAGCTTTATCTTTTATTTTTTGGATTCCTTTGTGTAGTACTTCCATAACCTTAATCCCTAAGGATATCTTCTCTATCCAATCATCTAGCTTATCTAGCTCCTCTACTAAGTATATTTCCATCAACATCTGGTACCTTTTTTTACTTAATTGATATGATTACTTGTAGATCATTAGCCTAGGTATGAACTTCATCAATCAGCCCAAAATATCTATTTATAATGGAAGCCAATTTTTTGGCATTAGTTTGGATATGGTGCAAGAGGTTCAAATTTCCCAGTATTATTTGCACTCCCCTCTCCTCAAAAATGTCACACCATTGCTAACATGCATCCAAAAATGGATCCATCTATGGCCCCATCTATTTTCTTCCAAGTTCAGCTCCAAGAGAAATCTATTGGCCAATTTTTTCCTCATTCAACCCATCATTGATAACCAATCTAGGAGATCTTCAATGGGCTAAATTCTTTGCTGTGGGTTAAAAAGCTTTTCAGTCAAGTTAACATCTCGTGTTAATGTAGTTTCTTCATGTGCTAAGCTAGCTCAATTCCTTCATGTGCTAAGCTAGTACAATTCCTTCTTGTGCCAAGTTGGATCATTTTCTCTTCACGTGTCATGGGTTAATATGCATTCTTTGTTAGGGTTAACAGTTTGCACTAACCATTTTCACTATTTCAAGAAGTGACTTTTTCTACTTTTGCAAAATTGAAAAATTGTATGCTACCTCTTCTACCATGTATTGGGAAATGTGCCAACAAATGAATTAGTGATAGGTGATGGGACACTTCTTTTGGTGCACATTACTTGCTATCAGATCAAGTATCATCGACGGCCATCATTATGTCTCTACACAGAGATGCAAGGGAATTATTTCATGCAACATAGCAACATCATGCAAAATGTTTGTGTGGGTCTGAGTTTCTTTGGTGGGTCATCTTCTAGCTATGCTGACATGTTAAGGTTGTGGGCCACATGTTCTATGTTATAGCTTCTACGGTCTGATGCAAATAGATCAAGGGTGGTCATATTGTTGCTTTGAGGAGTTGCTTGTTCTTTAGTTATATCAACAAAGAGATGAATTAAAACATGGTAGGTGGGTCCTTCCTTTTTATTGGTCATGGTGTGGTGGATCTTTGCCTTGTTGGGTCACTTTTAATCAGATAGTGGTCATATTTTCACATTTTTTCCCTTTTCTCTTGCAAAGATGTGATGGCCATTAGATCCAGGTTGCATGCCAAGTGGTGGGTCCTTCCTATGTTGGGTCACTTTTAATCAGATGATAGTTGTACTATCACATTGCTTCCCTTTTCTTTTGTGAAAATACAATGGTTTTCATAGTTAGGTGTATTCTTCAAGATTCCACACTTCTCAATTGTCCATAGTTATAAAGAAAGATCTTCATCTACAATTGTGTTTTATTCATCAGTTGGGATATTTTTTGCAACGTCTGAGTCATTCATTTCAAATGAATATCTACATCAATAGTTCACATCTTTTCTATGAAAATCAAGTTTATTCCATGCAGGTCAACTCTTTTATTTTTTGACAGGTTAACTTGGGTGTTATCCCATCTTTTGTTTTCTTTAATAGTAGTATAGAATTATTTATTGTTGCCATGACACATTACAAGGATTATTTCTCCAATGCTAACCAACATTTTGGGCCCTATTCCAAATGTTTAATGCATCTCCATGCCTCTTTATTATATGCAGTGATTAGATCTTTTGGATTTTATTTTCTCACAACTAGATGCATTGATTTTGTCTTCTCTATATCACTATTGCATCTAGAATTGTTGGATTTTCCTCCAAAATCTTAACTGGTAGTGGTTGGGTTTAGGTTTAGGGAAAACAATATCTCAGTTATGCCTGAGCTATAAAAGTAGATTTTGTAATCTTTTGTAAAGGTTGGACCCTCTCTATTTCTCTAGCTTGCTACTATAAATCTCCTTGGACTCTTAACTATATGACATTTTTCCTTATCTCCTTTAGCTATTGATGTATTGTGCAAGAATTATTTTCCTCTCATTGGTGTATTGTGGATATCTACAATCTTTCATGACTATATCTCTTTTTGGCCTATGAATGATATATAAGTGAATTCTCTCCTTCCTTGTGTCATTTATTTGGGTTTTTTGATCTGTATGTGATTGTTTGATTAAAACAAGTCTGGATGTGTATATCTCTTGGTGTCATAATGGTTCAAAAGTGCATAGATGGGTATAGATTGGTTTCAATGTCTTATTTTGGTGCATCACCTCCTTAGAATATATTAAGTAGGTTTTTTTTTTTGCATCTCCTTCTCCCTTTTCCTCTCAAGAGTAGTAAGGTACATCTTGTTAGCAAAGGAAGCCAACCTTCTTTGGAGACTCAACCTCACAGCTCAAGTCCCACAACTTGGAGGTTATTTCCATTTTTTACAAGGTTTTCCTTAGGTAAAAAATTTGTACAAGGGTGCAAACTTTTGTGCCAACAAAATCATAGGATTATCCAAGTCAATAGGTTCTACCACTTTTTTCACGTGGCCTCTTAATAGCTTGTTCTTCTTTTATAACATTATCAATTTTGATTCCTCCTTATCCATGTAGTGATCAACACTTTATTTGTATTAATTGTGGGCTTTCCCAATATCACCTCCTTCATTTGGTAATCCTTTGGAGTAAGTTCTTCATTGTTGGCATGAGCAGGAGGAATGATAATATGTGCTAGAAGGTCATGATCTTGATTCTTCATGATGAAGGCAAGTGTTCTAGCATCACCCTTACGTGGCTCAGGCCTCTTTATTTATTTTATCAACTTTTTTGTTCCCTCCTCTTATATTAGTTCCATCTACTTCTTTTATCAAAAAAAACCTCCTTCTTTAGCCATAATGGTGTATTCCCCATTGGTGACATGTATTTAGATAAATAAGTTAGTTCCAAAGCAAGCTCCTTTCCCCTATTAATCCTCTTTGGAGTCTTCTCATGTTGAGGAAGATCTTTAGAAGGGGTTTATGTTCTTTTTTGGGTAAGGATATGGCCTTTATATTTGAGGGAAGTTGTGGAGTTTCTTCTGCTATTTTTCTTCTTCAGATACTTCATCAGCATGTAACTATTGATATTCTCCTTCCTCTATGTCTTGACTTTCTACTTCTTGGATCGTTAGAGGAGGTGGAGCTATTGAACCTTTATCCATTATAGTGTCCATGTCCTATATTGGTGGTAGAGGAATTCTAAAAGGTCCCTTAGGTAGATGAGGAAAATGATTCCAATCCTCTCCGAATGGCTCATTTTTTGGAGTGTCCCTTATGTTATCTCCTACCATCTCGATGCCTATTAGAATGAAATATAAATATGAGACATAAAAATTGTTGGCACCTTCACCTTCCATTTCAATTATCCCCTTTTTTTTATCATATTCTATAGTTTCAACCTAGATAGGTTCCCTAGGGGTAGATGGAGGTGTTTGAGTCAAGCTTCTCCTTCTCTGTTATCTTATCCAAATGAGTTCTCTTATTTAAGGGTACAAATTCAATTTGTTCCCCTTCTTCTTCATCCTCTTCTTTTGAAATAATTTCCAACACCTATGGTGAGGGAGTACTCTTCTTCAATTTTATCCTTTTGACCCCTACCACTATTATTCTTTTTTTGGATTTTTTAGACATCGATGGGGAGGCTTCTTCCTCTGAGGCTCTTGGAGTTGGGAAACCTTGCTCTTTTAGTACTTTTGAAATTGGCTCTAGTTGTTGCTCTTATTTTTTTCCCTAGTTGAGCTTGTTTGGCTAGCTTTAGCTCATGTTGGGATTTAGTTACTTAGGCCTTGGACACTTTCTTCCTTTCCCTAGGGTTTTTCCTTTTCCTCTTACCCTTTTCTTTTTCAACCTTGAAATACTCAACCTCTCACTCATGATGATGTACTAGAACTGGTCTCACGGGTGATTTGGTAGGGTAGATTAGTATGGTGACCTTGGTTTCTTTTCCTTTTTGGGGTTTGGTTGTAGCCTGAAGAGGTATAGCCTAGGGAATTGGATCCATTCGGAATGGTTTACTAATCCATTCCCTTATCAGTTCTACTACATGTCTTCCCCAATGATCAATGTCAAATTTTCTTACATCCTATTTCTAAATTCATAATGGGTGTATCATATATTTTATCTCTATTGTACAAGGGATCCATTATCTCAAGGAAATCCTACTCCCAACCTTCAAGGGTATGTCCATCTTAAGAAATTTACTTGCCATTTGTAGAATCATCCTAAAATAGTCCCTAATACAAATATCATAGTCATCTAATGCATTCTCTAATGGTCCTCAAGGGTTTCCTCATGTACGAACTTCTTTCTTACCAGATGTTGAACCATCACAATATTATCAAAATATGGGTTTGGAGCCTAATAGTATTCCAAGGGATACTGATCCAACTCTAAGTTGAAGGTGGAAATATCTTGTTTCTATTTTACTTCAAACACCCCAATGGTGATCAACCAAATCCATATTTTCTTGTGTTATTTCCTCACTCTGTCATATAAAGAAGTTAGTTGGCAAGATATCTCCAATAGTATTAGTTTGTAAAAGGATAACTTAGGAGATTCTTAGGGGATAAGAGAGTACCTTCTACCCAAATATATGTAAAAGTCTTCAGTTGGATGTAGTATCCTCCTACTTTAGTTATCCTCGGTGCTGCCTCTATTGACATCGTTTTGGTGTAATCACCTTTAATGAATTTGATGACAGTGAATATAAATCCATAATTCACTACCATATATTGAACACTTTATAGTGGGATCTTCTTCCTTACTAGTTGTGGGTATACCACATAGGGCCAAGCATTTGCATCTTCCATGCTTCCCTTCATATACAACCCTGAGTAGTGTATGGCTCTAGCTACCAGTAGATACACCATATAAGATATCATGTAGAAGTGTGAGTCAATCTTGACTAAGATTAGTTTCTCATCTAGGTTGTCACTTAGGATAGTGGCCCAATCAATAGGCATCTTAGTAGTTCTGATGGTCTCATTGAAGTGCATTATCCATGTTTTTAGGTGACCTTCTATAGGGAAGCCCATGGCTTTGCTAAGGAAACAAAAACATACCTAATATTATCCTTCACGTACCCCTAGGTCATGTCCACCTTTCCTACTCTCTGGACCAAGGGTGTCCTATCAATCAAGAATGTGGATTGCACCAATTCCTTGGCCTCTTTCTCATTTTCCCCATACCATCTATTGGAACCTCCATAAGATATCTAGAGGTATTGGTCTTTCCTCAGTAGGTGTAAAACCTTCTCAATATTTTGAGGTCTAAGGTTGATGACTATCCCTCCCATGACACTCTTTACAACCTTCTCATCTGGTACATAGTGTTGAGCTAGTGTTATGATTAGTTCAAAGGATTGAACTAATGTAGGGTGTGAAGAAACATTCACTAACCCACTCTAGATCAAATTTGGTATCATTTTTTATCTTCCCTTGGGTTTGTTGTAGAGTTTTAAGGAATTTTTCTAGTCAATATGGCCATGTTTATTAATCCCAGATCTCTATATGTTCATCTTGGGTTCTAGACTTCTTAGGAGCTCCTTGATATTTGAATGATACAGGTTTAGGTGTCATTTTTCCACCATAAAGGATGATGATGATGCCATTATATCTATAAAAAGGAGGAAACATTAGTAATCTAATGTAGGAAGCCCAAAATAAGAGTCAACTAGAACCCAGACTGTGGAAAAAAGAGAGAAAAACAAATCAAAACTAACAAAAATTGAGTAGAACCCCTCCCCCCCTCCCCCTCAAAAGATTATTTTGTGCACCAGTGGACCTAGCACACCTATGCAAGTGGAAAGGGTGTACTAGTGCACTTTTTTTTTTGCACTTTCTAGAAAAGTAAATAGTGGTACACATTATGCACCTACACACCTTCACAAGGTGTACATTGTTCCTTCATGGGGTGCACCTCTTGAGGCTGCATACATGAAAAAGTGCACATGTGTGCACCTCTTGAGGGTGGGCACATGTGAAAGTGTGCATGTGCACACCTCCAAGAGGGTTTTTTACCTTAGGTTGGAAGTGAGGGGTTGCAGATATTAGAGGCAGAGTAGTGTAGGTTGAAGAGGTGTGAGGGTGTACTGAAGAGGGGAGAGCAAAAGACAAGTAAGAAGTAGAGAGGAGGTTGAGCTCTATTTATAGACTCCAATGCAAGTGTGAACCCTGAGAGGGTGCACAATTGTACACCTCTAAAGAATTCACAAGTGTGAACCTCTCAAAGGTGCACAAGTGCACTTTTTAGCTCTTGTAAACAAAAAAATCCCGTAGAAATTTATTTTCTTAGCCTTATTACCTATTTTCATGTACCCAATCAAGGACTAGGGCTTGACCTTGACCAAGGGGAGGGTCCTAAATGGTCAAGGCTTTAAACTAGATGCCTCATAGAGAAATTTGAAACTAGGGGTTCCCCATTTTTTGATTCAAAATGAGGTGTGTGCTATGGTACCACAATAGGACTCCTAAGGAAATACATTTTCATGAAATGTGTCAAAAGGGGACATAGGGTATCCTATGGCTCCTTTCAACCCATCTGAACAAGTGAGATACATCCCTAGGAAACCTAGGATCCCTATGGATGACTATTGTCATAAAATGTGTTTCCACGCATATGAACAAATTAAATATGTCCTTAAGGGTCTTAGGACCCTTAGAGGCATATGTTGGCATCAAATGTGTTGAAATAGGTCATAAGGCATCTTATGGTCCCTTTTGACCCATATTAACAAATGAAATACAAATGTTGACATGAAATGTGTTGAAAGGGGTCATAGGGTATCTTATGACCCCTTTCAACCGATATGAACAAATGAAATATGTCCCTAGGGGTCCTAAGACTGCTAAGGACATATGTTTTCATAAAATGTGTTGACAAGGGTCATAGGGTATCCTATGACCTCTCTCAACCCATATGAACAAAGGAAATATGTCTCTAGGGATCCTAGGACCCCTAATGACATATGTTTTCATGAAATGTATCGAAGGGGGTAATAGGATATTCTATGATCCCTTTCAACCCATATGAACAAATGAAATATGTCCCTAGGGGTCCTAGGACCCATAGAGATAGATATAGTAATGAAATATTTTGAAACCTTTTGACACATCTGAACAAATGAAA
Source organism: Cupressus sempervirens (assembly GCA_028749045.1). Classification (NCBI taxonomy): domain Eukaryota; kingdom Viridiplantae; phylum Streptophyta; class Pinopsida; order Cupressales; family Cupressaceae; genus Cupressus; species Cupressus sempervirens. The sequence continues at coordinate 702,145,692 of CM053786.1, read as the reverse complement.
TATATCCCTAAGGGTCCTAAGAGTTGGAAATATAAGATAGGCTAAGTTACTAAGAGGGGAGGGATGAATTAGGAACCAATAAAATCAAAAATTTATCTTACTTCACCAATTAATCCTTCATAAATTATTATAATCTAATTGCATGAATGAAAGAATGAGTGCAATAAAACAATCATAACACTTTGACACAAGATATGGTGACCTAGAAACCTTCCAAATAGAAAGTAAAACTAAGGTGGGGATGATACCCAAAAGCTTTAGTATTGCAACATAAAGTTAATCTATTAAGGCTTATAATTGATAATTTCTAGTGATCTACCCTATTAGGAGCAATAAGGACTATGAGGTCCACCTTGTTAAAGGATTTACAAAGATAAAATGAAGTATGCACTCTATTAGGATATTTAGAAAGAGACTATTAAGTCTACCCTATTAAAGGATTTGACTGATGCACCAAATAGGATGAACCAGTGGCTGATCTCTTTCATTAGTTTTCTTTTCAATAGTAAGATCATTTTGTAGTCCTTCATTCTCTTTCCTTAGATTGATAAGCTCTTAATTTTCATTATTGAGTTGCTCAATAAAGTCTACTTATTGAAGGAGTAGTTGATGTATTTCATTGTCTTTTTCTACTATCACTTCTTTGGCTTTGTATTTTTGTTCCATGACCTCACATATTCTAATTGATTAGATTTCATGTTCTCTTTTTAGCATTTTAACTTCTTCTTGAATATTGAAATTCTTTTCTAATAGGTCTTTATTTTCTGCATGAACTTCATTTGAATTTCTTTCAAGACATAAGTCTTCAATTATACTTTCAAGGTAGAGATTGTCGTCCATTTGTACTACAAGATCTTTCCTTCTTTTCAATGATTGAGAGAGTTTCTCCTTTTCTTTCTTGATTCTTCCAATTCTTGAATCTAGATCCAACTTTTCATTCTCAATAGCCTTATCTAGCCTGTATACCTCCATTACCTCTAAGCTTATCTCAAGTTATTAAACTTTTGATGTGAGAACCAATGAGATCTAATACTAATTATTGGAAATATAAGATAGCTAGGTTACTAAGAGGGGAGTGGTGAATTATGAATTAACAAAATAAAAAATTATCTTGCTTCACCAATTAATTTATAATAAATTATTCTAATCTAATTGCATACATGAAAGAATGGAAGCAATAAAACATTCATAACACTTTGGCACAAGATATGGTGAACAAGAAACCTTCCAAATAGAAACTAAAATTGGGGTGAGGATGAAACCCACAATATTTAGTATTGTAGTATAAAGTTAACCTGTAAAGGCTTATAATTGGCCACTTTCGGTGATCTACCTTGTTAGGAGCAATAAGGATTGTGAGGTCCACCTTGTTAAAGGATTTAAAAACATACAATGAAGTGCACTCTCTATTAAGAGATTTAGTAAGAGAATATTATGTATATCATGTTAAAGGATTTGATTGATGCACCTATTAGGATGAACCAGTGGTTTATCTTTGATCTGCAACTTTGATTTTCTAAATGAGAGTCCTTGTTTTACAATGATCACCTAACTATGATAGATAAATCTTTGTTGTCCCTTATATTTCTTTTAGAATTCACACTCATATTCTTCTTCAATTACATACATGGATATGATACAATACTTTATATATACCAATCCAATTCATTACCTTTTGGAGTTAGCTACAATACCAGTTTCATCATAATTCACAAATTTGTCCCAATTACTATAACTTGGGTTTTGAAGAAAAACTCTATGATGCTCTGATACACAAAAAAATTGTCAACATCAAAAAACTCTAGCGCTTGACTGAACTTGAACCTTAGTCCATGCTAATCTCTTCCAAGTATCTCAAACTTGGTTAGTACTGTATGACTTAGTGAATACTAAGAAACTCAATAGTAGTTGAATCACTTGGTTGACACTACATGACTCGGTCAACATTATATTTGCATCGCTAACACTATGAGCTTGGTAGATATAGTGCAATTGTGTTAACAAACTAGAGCTTGGTTAACACTATGATCTTCTTCACTCTATTGAATAGCTTGCTAGCCTATGCTATGCTTAGTTTGCATTGTACATAGTCTTTGAAGCTCAACATACACTATGTAACTTTGTAAACACTGTAAATTGACTCAGGTGCTCAGTAGACACTACATTCGGGCTACTTATCTCAAGAGTAACTAAAACACTTGGTTAACACTATTGGATGAATGATAATCTTGGTAGCAACTGTAGAGCTCAGTAGTGATGTAACCATTCAACTAAAGGTTGAGTCATTGATAGATAAATTGACTTAAATGTCAACACTAAGATCCCTAGGGATATATGTTGTCAAGAAATGTGTTGAAAGGGGTCACATATTATCCCATGACCCCTTTCCACCCATATGAACAAATGATATATGTCCCTGTGGGTCCTAGGGGCATATGTTAACATGAAATGTGTTGAAAGGAATAACAGGTTATCATATAACCCCTTTCAACTCATAAAAAAAAATGAAATATGTTCTTAGGGGTCTAACCCCCAGTGACATATGTTGTCATGAGATGTGTCAAAAGGATTCATAAGGTATCCTATGACCCCATTTGACCCATATGAACAAATGAAATATATCCTTAGGGGTCCTAGGTCCCCTAAGCACATATGTTTTCATGAAATATGTTGAAAGGGGTCATAAGGTATCCTATGACCTCTTTCAACCCATGTGAACAAATGAAATATGTCTCTAGGGATCTTAGGACCCCTAGGGACATATGTTATCATGAAATGTGTCAAAAGGGGTCATAGGTTATCATATGGTCCCTTTTGACCCGTGTTATAAAATGTGTCAAAAGTGGTCATAGGTTATCCTATGACCCCTTTCGACCCATATGAGCAAATAAAATATGTCCCTAGGGTTCCTAGGACCCCTAAGGACATATATTATCATGAAATGTGTTGAAAGGGGTCATAGGATACCCATATGAAAAAATGAAATATATCGCTATAGGGGTATATGTTGTCATGAAATGTGGCAAAAAGGATCATAGGGTATCCTATTTTATGATCCTATAATCCATTTTGACCCATATGAACAAATATCCTATATACTATATTGAAGGATTTGATGAGAACAAATCCCTAGATCCAGTAGAACACCTACATGCAAGAACCTATCATAAAGAAGAAGAAAACAAGAGAAGGGAAGGATTTGACTCTAAAATATGCAAGAATATACTATCAAACTAAGAGAATGAATTGAAATATACAATTGATCAATTCTTATAGAAGGAGACTATAAAACCTAAAAGGGAATCCCTAAGAGGCAAAAGAAATTTAATATTTAATATTTAATTATTAAATGGGAATGCATGTGCATAAAGGGAAATCTTAAGAAGGAAGTAAAGGTAATTTAATAAACTGAAATTAAATTAATCTTTTACTCTAACACCCCCCTTAAGATGAGAAACAATGTAGCTATAAATAATGCATGAAAAAGAAAGGAAGCTACAATATTGAAAGCATAAAACGGTTCCAACAACATGGCCTTCTAAGGTACCCAACACAACCAAATATCAAAAAAATGAAGAAATAGGGAAAACCACGTGAGAAAAATCCTACCCCAAAAAGAGATATAAAAATCCTAGAACTAAAAGAAGGAATGAAAGACTCATCACTTAGACCCTCCAAGGACAACTTCCTTTGCCCCAGGCATAGAATGTAGTTGAAGATACCATTGGGATGTAAAAGGTTTAGTGAAGATGTCTGCAACCTACTTAGTAGTGGGAATATACTCTAATCTAAGAGAGCCAACCTGATTCAAATGCTTGATCAAATGCATTTGAAGCTCAATGTGCTTGGTCCACTAATAATCAACTATGTTGTAGGACATGTGTATAACACTTTGATTGTCATACCAAAGAAATGTGGAACTATTAGGGGAAATCCAAACTCTTTCATCAACTATTAAAGCCATAAAACCTCCTAGCTAGATAGCACAGCTACCTTATATTCTATCTTTGTAGATGATAATGTGTGAGCATGTTGTTTCTTACAAGAGCATGTGATAGGACTTGAACCAAGACATAAAATGAAGCCAAAAGTAGACTTTTGATCAATATCTCTAGTCTAATCTGAGTCTATATAACCAACAATGGTTGGATCCCCTAATCTATAGTGAATGTCATAACATGTAGTATCTTGAATGTACCTAAAAATACATTTGGTAGCTGGCCAATGATTCTCATGAGGATCATGTGAAAATTGAGAGACAAGGCCAACCACAAAAGAAAATATCATGATGTATTTAATATGGAAATAAGGGTTTTCACATCCTATGAATCCAACCATGAGGTCTATTTGGACTCAAAGTGCTCAAAATTTAAGAGGCCCCCTTATTTCCCAAAAAAATGCTAGATGTATTATGTCAAACCCTGATTCCTATTTTTCTTCAAATATGAACAAGCTACAACAAATTTGACTCTAATACCATGAAGGATTTGATGAGAACAAATCCATAGATCGAATAGAACACAGACATGCAAGAACCTATAACAAAGGAGAAAAAGACAAGAGAAGGCAAGGGTTTGGCTCTGAAAATATGCAAGAATATATTATCAGACTAAGAGAATGAATTGAAATATACAATTGATCAATGCTTATAGAAGGAGATCATAAAACCTAAAAGGGAAACCTTAAGAAATGAAAGACATTTAATAATTAATATTTAATTATTAAATGGGAATACATGTGCATAAAGGGAAATCTTAAGAAGGGAGTAAAGGTAATTTAATAAAATAAAATAAAATAAATCCTTCACTCTAACATTTATCATAAAATATAATATAATATAATATAATATAATATAATATGATATAATATATTAAAAAATGATGTAATATATTAAAATTTTATATAATATATTAAAATATATTGTAATATAATACAATATCATATCATATAATAAAATATATTTAAAAATTTAATATAATATATTATAGTATAATATGCTTTACTATGTATAATATAATATGTTATAAATTTATATCTTATAAACTATATATATTAAATATCATAATTTTTAATTAAAAGGACTATATATTATTGTTTTATTGGGACCTCATCTATAACAATAACAAACACACAACTTGGAAATCATAAGGATCATGGAAGAGATAATCAGGTCCACTCCTTAGCTTTTAATTCACACCCTCCATTTTTCATGTTCTTAGACATATTCAGGCGGGAGAAGATTTAGTATCAAAATTTTTGGATACCAGATATATCAAGTATCCAATTAGGATTGGTAATTGCCAAGCCTTCTTGGTCAACTCAAAAAACTTGAATTTTTAGTGTTTAAGGGTGTTATAGACTTCGACAAGGTATTCGATGACTTCTAATCTAACAAAAATTTTTGAAATGAAAAGGATTTGTAGCAAAAATTCTCAACTTTATAGCAATATAATTATTGTCAAGATATTAGTTCAATAAGTATTTATTACTTATTTTCAAATGAAGATATCTATAAGATGTTGACTTAGATACTCATTAAAAAATAACTATAACTTTCAAACCATAAAACATTTTTGAAATCTAAAAGATGCATCACATTCTATGTCTTATTTGATAATATTTTGAAGTAGTTAAGGTGGTCAGACACAAGTCTTTTTCTCTTGATAATGTTGTAGTAGAAAAATCATAATTAATCATTTCTTTGGAATAAATACACCCAAAAAATGTGTCATATCCGATCATGAGTCTACTTGTGATATCTAAAATCCTATTAAAAAGTCTTATTATTTTATTATGATTAAGGCGATTAGACATACACCTACTTATTACTTTTGTCCTAAAATTTTTGTAATATTGTATTAAAATATGAATTTTTGATTGATTAGATTATATTATTTTTTGATAAGATCTAGTGTTTAGAAACTACACTCAATTTCTTATAGATTCTACTCTTACAACTTAATAATATAAACTTCATAACTAATTGAAAATTGCACATCAAATTGACATAAACCTTATTTTTTAATTTTACACTACCACTTAAGGATAAAGTTTTTCCCACCATTATCCTACACATACCCATTTGTCAAAACATATAGTGAGATTTTTTTTTTAAATGTGGTATTTTAAATATTTTTTCTTGTCCTCACCAAAGTGTTGGAAAAATTTGTAGTGCTCCCCTTAACATTTTTGATGAGGGCTTAATTGTCTCCTATGTACTATAAGTTAAGTGGTTGTATCAGGCACTAACAAATCAATCTTTTGGTGCAATGGAAACCTCATTCTAACAAGTGGTACTAAATCCTAGTCACAAATTTGAATCCTCAAACCCTTGAGTAACACTAAGGGGAGATTGTTGGAAAAATGTTCAACACTCACCTCAAGATTTATGACAAGGGCTTAATTAGCTTCTATGTACTATAAATTGAGTGCTTGGTGCAATGAAAACCCTATGCTAATAACATAGAGTCAGTCAACACTCATAACTAATCATTCCACCAAAATATAATGTTTGATATTATAACCTGTGTTAAAAATTTTCTTGTATTGCAACGAGTGGGCATTTTTGTGGCTCAAACTGCTATTATTATTCAGGTATTAAAAATATCTCTCGATGTTATTGTATATAATAAATAATTAAAATTAAGAATGCACATGACTTGCCCTATTGGAAGGGTCTAAAGCATTTGATCAATTTGAATATGAATAGTAACTAGTTCAAAAACCTAGTACTTAAATTGCATGGAGTATTTCTATTTGTAGGTATTCAAACCAAATCATCCAATGGCCAACATTTCCTTAGCTCTGCTAGAAGTGTTGTTTTTGGCACAAGGTTTGTCATAAAATGTGTCAATTGGTACAAAAAATCTAATGTTTTTTAATGAAATCTCAATCGTTCAATCATTTGAATCAGTGTACCATTAGATTGAAATTTAATATACTTCAATTTTTGTATTGTTATGCAAGTGATGGATTATTTCTCAAGAAAATACATAGTTGATTGATTCAATGTCATTAAATCTGCAAACATGCTAATCATTCCTAGCACACATGTTAATTTTATTGTAGCCTTTTCCATCAACTATACAAAGTCAAAAAGTTCTTCATCAAACAAAAAATTTAACATTTTTACTATGAACTAAAACTACATGATGAAAATGGCTTCTTTTTGTGAAAATATTTTAGGGTCAATAATTGATATGATTTGATGTGTTTTGTGATTAACCATGCCATAGCTGATGGGGTCCTTCATGAATTTCTTGAATTTGTGGTTTGTCCCTATCTTCAGTTGTTCTTCTTTTTGTAATGTGGTGATGCCACTCCCATCATTCTTAATGACTATGTTGTAAAATCTTGACTTGTTAATCATTTTCTAGCTCCATCATATAGTTTGAAAATTCTCTAGCATAAGATTGTCAAATTTTCCTAACAATCTGATGAAAGCCTTTCTAGGAGAAGACACCTATGGACTTAATTATATGGATTTTATTTCGACAAGGATATCACATTTGGTATCAATTGGAAGAGGTGAAAAATATTTAAAACCTCATGTACATGCCAAAAAGAGGTTATGTATGTAATTGTTAAAGTTGGAGATGCTTAATCTATATAAATAACAAAGTGAATAATACAAATGTGTGATTTTCCTAATTGTTTTGATTGAAAATTGTGAGTATTTATGGTTTTAGAACTTCATATTGATTGGAATGGAATTGGATATGGTAGAGTATTTCCTTGATGTTCATGTAGTGTTTATTTTGAAGTTTATTAATTCCATATTGATTGTACAACAAACTATTATAAATGATAGTTTCATAAAGGTTTTGAGGGTCACAATAAGAAACTAACCCATTCTATTTTATGTCTTGGTTTTTTGTGATTTTCTTGTGGAATGGATCTAGGGAAATTAATTATATGTTTATCTAACTTTGGAAGTGTGATGACAACCATAGAGATGTGAAGTTAACAACCTAGGGTAAAGAGTTAGATGCTGGTCTAGCGAACCTAGGTAGCCATGTATTGGTTTGTGTATCATTTTTGAATAATAGCATATTTTTGTGATAGATTATGTTTAGTGGGATAAAAAATGTGGTGCTAGATCCATTGATTGGTTTAGAATTTTTTTGAGGCAAGATTTTGATAAATTCATAGTTTATAGTCATATTAAGGAGGATTTGGTATCTAATGATGATGACAACAACCTCTTAAAACCTATTAAATTTTTAGTTTTGGAGCTTAACAAAAGACTATTTCATAGTTGGAGTCTTGGAGATAAGATCTTAAGGTATTTTCTTTGTAAAAGAGGCCTAATTAGTTAGTTGTAATGGTTGGAAACTATATGTTTTGTGTATTGGCCGAAAGAATCAATATCCTAGAAGGAAAAATGACCAATTTTAGGAAAGGGAATAACCATTTGGACAATGTAGCATTAGGCCATGAAGAGCCATCACAAGGAGTGGGCCAACCAAAAACTAGAGAAATTGGAGACCATCTAGACTTGTGCCATAGTGAAGAGGATGAGAGACCACTCTAACCATCATTCCCACCACTAGGAGAGTGACAAGGAGCTTGGGACAAAGGATTCTAAGAATGATGAGCAAAGGAAATGCATGCACAAAGAAGAGTGTGGTTGATAGAAATAAAAATTGATGGCACTTTCGCTATTGTATATGTGGCATTATTATAGGAGCTCAAAAGCTCCTACAAATAGGCCACCCCAAGCACCACCTTGTTAGCCTACACCTAGACATGATTTGATTTAACTACCTCCATATAAAAATAAGGTCCTTTTAAAATATTTTTGGGTGCTCCTTACAATGAAAACATGATCACAAAATAAAATGCAAATCATATATATTTGAAATTCAATGTGAAGATCTTGCAACACTAAAATAGAAAAGAATCAAAATTATGTAACCCTAGTGGAGCACATACTTTGAGGCATCTTGCCAAACATTATAGATGCTTTCTCTATGCTTCCACATGTTGTAAACATGTCTACCAATGCAATTCTTAAACATGGGATATTCCTATGAATCATGTCTTTAGTATAGTATGACCAGGATGATCCATTTATTATTATTATATATATGTATATATGTATATATATGTGTGTGTGTGTGTGTGTGTGTATGTATATATGTGTGTGTGCATATATGTATATGTATACATATATATACATACATATATACACATATAAATGTATATATATTCATACATACATACATACATACATACATACATATATATATATATATGCTAAGAGTAATCCTTCTTGAGGCACATATTTTCATGTAATCTTCAACCCTCTACTATCAATTCCCTCTATATATACCCTCTAATCAACCCCTCCTCCACCCCCCCCCCCTCATTCTGTCAATAGATATGCCCCCTGATAAACCTTTATCTCTCTCCCCTCCCTCATCTCACCATCATATCATTCTACCTATCCTTATCTCTAAGATCTCTCTCTCTCTCTCTCTCTCTCTCTCTCTCTCTCTCTCTCTCTCTCTCTCTCTCTCTCTCTCTCTCTCTCTCTCTCTCTCTCTCTCTCTCTCTCTCTCTCTAGTTATGCCCTCTAATTACCCCCTCTCACTCTTCCTCTTCATTTCACTATTCTCTCTCTATATTCCCCTAATCCCTCTCACTTCCCCTATTTCTAAGCTCTTCTTCTATTAAGAAAAAATATAATAAGATCCCTTGCACCTCTCCCTTCTTGATATCTCTAGATATGGCCATTAATTGTGTTCTCTCTCTTTTTCTTGACATCTCTCTCAATCTCTCTATTGATGGCCCTAATCACCCTCTCTCACTCTCTTCTCTCCTTATTTTCACCATTATCTCTCTCACCCATCCTTTCCTAGTCTCTCTCTCTATATATGCCTCCTAATCAATCTCTCTGTCATTCTCTCCTCTTCCTTATCTCACCATCCTATCCCTCTTTGTAACCCTATCTTGTCCCCTCCCTTGATCTCATCTCCCTCTCCCTCACCCCCCCTCCATCTTTCCCCCTCTCTCCCCCTTCCCACTCTCTACAATAACATCTATCCCCCTCTCTTTTTTATCCCTTCCCCATCTCTCTCTCAATCTTCCCTTCCCTCCTGTATCCTTTTACTCTCTCTCTATATATAAACCCTACTCTACCTCTCTCTCACTCTCTCCTCTCCTGTATCTCACAATCATGTCCCTCTTTTTCCTCTATCTCTAAGCTATATTTTTATAAATAACATAATAAGATCCATTTCCTCTCTCTCTCCCCCCCTTTCTTGTGTAGTTTTTTTGAGTCAAAATCATTGACTCATATTTCCCAACTAGTGGTTTACATAACCCATCTCTTGTGAGAATGAATGAAGCACTTAACACTCATTAGATCTAGTTGATGCTCACAAAGGTGAAGCATCAAAACTTCCTAAGAGGTCACCCATCCCAATACTACTTCATCTCAAGGAAAATTAACTACAAAGTTTCCTCTATGGTTAAACTCACTCTACTTTAAACCCCATTTGAAAAACCTTCACCAAGTGTTTTACCTTATGAACCATTCATTATAAAACCCCATAAGCTCATCAATTGATAAGTAGGAGATATTTTCCATAGCAAGTCAAATTATGATATTTCTATCAAGATTTAACTATATAGTTATTTTGAGTCAAACTCATTGACTCATATTTCATGAGTAGTGGTTGAAAAAACCCATCTCTCATGAGAATGAATGGAACACTTAATACTCATTGGATCTAGGTGATGCTCATAGAGTCAAAGCACCAAAAATTCCTGGGAGTTCACCCATCCCAGTACTACTCCAGCTTGAGTGCACTTAACTAGAAAGTTTCCTCCATTGTTAAACCCACTCTTCTTGAAAACCCTTTTGTAAAACCTTCACCAAGTGTTGTGCCTTATGATCCATTCATTATAATTCCCTTTAAGCTCATGAATTGATAAGTAGAAGATATTTTTCATAACAAGACAAATTATGATATTGCTATCAAGATTTAATTGTGTAGTTTTTTTTCAGTCAAACACATTGACTTGTATTTCATGAGTAGTGATTGACAAAACTCATCTCTCATGATAATGAATGGAACACTTATCACTCAATGGATCTAGGTGATGCTCACAAAGGTGAAGCACTAGGACTTCTTGCAAGGTCACCCATCCTTATACTAATCCACCTCAAGCATGTTTAGCTATGAAGTTTCCTCCATGATTAAACCCACTCTACTTGTAACCCCATTTGCAAAACCTTCACCAAGTATTGTGCCTTATGAACGATTCATTAGAAAACCCCTTAAGCTCATTAATTGATAAGTAAGAGATATTTTCCATGGAAACTCAAATTATGATATTGCTATCAAGATTTAACTATGTAGTATTTTTGAGTCAAACTCATTGACTTATATTTCATGAGTAGTGGTTCACAAAACCCATCTCTCATTGAATAGTTAATACTCATTGGATCTAGGTGATGTTGAATACTCCATCTCAAGTGCAATTAACTACAATGTTTCCTCCATGGTTAAACCCACTTTTCTTGAAACCCCATTTGTAAAACCTTCACCAAGTGTTGTGCTTATGAACAATTAACTAGAAAGTCCCTTAATCTCATCAATTATTAAGTAGGAGATATTTTCTACAATAAGTCAAATTGTAATACTGCTATCATGATTTAACTATGTAGAATTTTTCAGTCAAACTTATTGACTCATATTTCATAAATAGCAATTCAAAGAACTCATCTCTCATTAGAATGAATGGAATACTTAACACTCATTGTATCTAAGTGATGTTTATAGAGGTGAGCACCAAGACGTCTCAAGAGGTCACCTATCCTAGTACTATTCTAGCTTGAATGAAATTAACTATGGTATTCCTCCATAGTTAAACCCACTTTTCTTGCAACCCCATTTATAAAACCTTCAGCAAGCATTGTTTCTTATGAACCATTCATTATAATCCAACTACTAAAATTAAGTCACCTCCCCTAGACGTAAATCCTAAATTGGCATTCCCCAAATGAGACAACAATGACAACCAATGTTGACCCTATGGAAAGACATATTGTCAATTAGTGACAAACCACTTAAGATATCTAGGAAGGTTTTTTAATACTACAATTGAACCTTTCTATCAGGGAGTAGATTTTAGTGTAGCCTAAGTAGATGAAGGTATATTGTGTTAACTGATCCCACACTATAAATGAAAACATCCAGTATTGTTAGTGGAAACCAAGCTCTCTATTTAAACCAAGATACCCAGACTAGGTCAATATGCTCAGAGGGCCCCAAGTGTTTCCTAAGCATCCAGTGCTACCCATGTGCCACAGTGTCACCTAAGCTCACTATATTGCCTGAGCATTAGTAGAACATCAAGTGCACTATATTATTCAAGCATCAATAATTGGACTAACCTAAAGGTATAATTTAATGCATGTGAAGATATTAATTGTGGGATCCAACTTGTTATAGAGTTATTATTTGAAGGATATATAAGGAAGAAAAATTCATTTGTCAAAAGTAAAAAGTGAAAAATATGAAAGGAGTGTAATATGAGACATAAATGAAGACAAGGAGAAAATATGGAGTAGTTTAAGTAATCAAGCTACAAGGTAATATAAAGGGAAGAGAAGAGACTCATCCATCATAGTCAAGTGATCATATTATTCAAAGATCCTAATTTAGGAAATATCATCTTGCAGATTCATCCTAACAAGTGCATTAGTCATATCCTCTAACCAAGTGGACCTAATAATCCTTTTCTAAATCTCTTAATAGAGTAGATACTTCATTGTATTGTAAAATCCTTTCACAAGGTAGAAATAATATTCCTTGATACTCCTAATAGATTAGATGACCAAAAGAGATCAATTGTAAGCCCTAATAGGCCAACTTTATTACTACAGTAGAGAAGCATTGTGGGTGTCATCCCCACCCCAATTTTTCCTTCTACTTGGAGGGTTTCTGGGTTACCATATCTTGTGTCAAAGAGTTATGGTTTTGATTTTTGATTTCTTTATGTTCATGCCTAAAACTATATTAGATAATCTAAAGAAGTAAAGCTAAAGTAATCTTAGTGAGAAGAGTTTAAGTGGTTCCTAATTCACCCCCTGCCCCACTCTTAGTCACTTGCTCATCATTACATTTCCAATAATTATTATCAGAGAAAGGTTCTCCTATTAGAGGCTTAACATATTGAGAGTAAATATCTAAGGAAATAGAAGTGTACAAGTTAGAGAAATCTATGTACAATGAAAAACTAGATCTACACATGGCTATGGAGCAAGTCAAGAAAATCAAGTATCAACTCACTCTCTAAAAGGAAGAAAAGAATTGGCTATACAGATGAATGAAAATCTCTACATAGAAGAAACAATAGAAGATCTATACAAAGAAAGAAGTTCAAAAGAGGTAGATGCATCCATGGAAGATCTACTAGTGAGAAATGTTACTCTACAAGAAGAAGTGAGAAAATTGAAAAGAGAACAAGAAAGTCACTTGATTAATCTATGTGAAATCATGGAACAAAAGAAAAAATCAATAAATGATACATAAATGGTAGATGGAGATAGAAGATTGCTTGCTAAAAGACTAGAAGAAAGGATCAATGAAGTTCAATAGTTATTTCAGCATCAAACAAGCATGGAAAATCAACTATATTATGCAAATCAAGGAATTACCAATATGAGAATAGAAAATGAGAGACTTCAAAATGAACTTAGATCTAAAAAGGAACTAAATGAAAGAAGATTGAGGTCACAAGAAAGTGTGAATCAACAATATGAGAAGACCCTAAATAGACCCAAAGGCACTATTGGCCTAGGGTATATTAATCAAGGAGATTCATCACAACAAGAAACACAAAAGAAAAAAATGCCTAGATGCAAAATTGTGGGAAAATAGGTCATACATCCAATGTTTGTTGGACAAATACCTTACAACCCAAGTTCAAAGGTCACTACTACAATTGTAACAAATATGGTCACAAGGAAAATGAATGCAGAACCAAATCAAAGTTTGAAGGGAATTGTTTCACATGTCAAAAAAAAGGTCATAAATATTCATAATGTAGATGATCTAAACCAAATAATCAACACAATGGAACCAAACAAAGAGCATTTATTGGTTGGGACTACAATATATGGGGAAGATGTCATTATTATGGAGATTATGGATACATTGGTGTAAATTATGTTGAGACTCACATCAAAAAAAAAAAAACCAATATAAGATGTTATGTATGAAAGAAGATAGGTCACTTGGTAAGAAACTATATGAATAGAGATAGAGCTAATAATGGTGAAGAAAACAAAGTCAAGTCTAAGATTGAAAAAATTTGAATTTAGAGGAATTAGAAATGGGTAAGAAAATCAGAGTAAATCCCAAGGAAAGAACGTATCATTATCCAATTTGATAAGTTGGGTGAACCATCACCATCCAACTAAGTAGTCAAGGAGATGACTGGATCTATGAAGTCAAGAAGATCTTACACCAGTTCTAGATGTGCAAGAAGAACATTCAAATTAGCATAATATGATGCACAAGAGGAGTTCTGTTTTAACCAAGTCACAACTTAGTTGTAACCAAGATTCTTGTTTTCATCGACCAAGACAAGTTAGAAATTAGTTATAACAAAGTTATGCAATGATTAGTTCATGCTAAGCTAGAATGATTAACTAAGATACTCTATGTACCACTATATAGTGCATTTAAGAGGCCCTAAATTTTGAATTTTTTTTTATAAATGGAAAAATTGTGGGTTTTATCCTTACTTTGCATTCAAAATTCAAAGTGATTTTGAGCCCGCAAGTGATCAAAGGTGTATTGGTGTTGAAGTGAAGTTACAAAATGAATATTAAGCTATTGAAAATCCATCTTTCATTGAGAACTATGGCATCCAACTCCACTTTGAAGATGAAGAAGGGTTCTAAAATATTGGTAAAGAATGTAGTTTGTGAGGCACCCAAATTCAAGCTTTATGTAGCAATTGCTAAGAAAAGGGATCCAATGGGAGTGAATGCATCTTTTCCACCAAAGTTACTATTAGTTAATGATATTAGTTCATTCTTTCATTGAATTATTCAAGAATTTTGTACATTTGAGATGAACAAAGTGTACAATTCCCTATGTGATAATGGAGTATTGAAGCACGAATATAGACATCTAGATATCAAGGGTTTAACTTGTGCCCTATACATGTCAAAGGACTTAAAAATAAAATAGATCAAATACATTTTGAGAAGAGTTCATGACATGTCTTTTTGGCTCGAGCAACATGTAAAGATCACAAAGAAAATGGTTCATTGAGTTATAGGCTACCCTATGATGGATAAACCCAAAATGAATAAAACCTTAGCTCGTAGTCAACTGGAAAATAAACCCCTACCAAAATGGGATGGCAAAGGAATGAAACTGAAGAATGTCATTGACATGGAGATCAAATTCAAGATTCAAGTCATTTCTCACAAGATCTACATTAGACCAAATAGTATCCCCTGTAAAGTTTTTGGCTTGGCTTGCAAGATGGTGAAGAATAATCTAACATTTGACCTTGCCAAGTTGCAACTCAACCAACTAGGGAAAAAAATGGAGAGCATTTGGGTATCAAAGAAGAACATGTGTAAGTTTGGATCTCTCCTCATTTTTTATTATTCTATGTTCAAAAATTATTTCCATCAAAATGAAGTGTGGTGTGGAGTAAAGATAGGCCAATAATCTATCAAATCAACAATTACATTCAAGAGTTGGGAGAAAATTTTGATGGCACAATGGATGCATACTTTGAAAAAATTAAGGAGAAAATGCAGAACAAGTATAGAATACCTCAACAATTGATTGAGCAATATGCTCAAGATATTTGTTCCTTGTTTGATTGTAATAATACTTGCATTCAAGTACTCATACCCAGGACCACATGGGTAAAACCCTTGAAATATGAAGTAAATATAGATGATACAAGGAATATCATAGAGGCTCTTATAAATGAGCCTATTGACCCCAAGGTAGTATGCTTTGGTACCTATGATGAAGCAAAGACAAGGATATCTCTAGAGATAGAGATTCCTGAAGCCTTGGAAAGAGGGAAGAAGAGGATGGAAACCCTAAAGAAGAAAGTGAAAGGTGACCCTCTCATGCTCACTAAGGGTAAAGGTGAAGATGAAGAAGAAGAAGAAGAAGAAGAAGAAGAGGGAGAAAAGGAAGAAGAAGAGGAAGAAGAAGAAGAAGAGAAGGAACAAGAACCTCCAAAGAAAAAGGGAAATTCATCATAAGAGAACCTAAGAAGGCAAGAAGGTGGTAACCCCTATAATCACAATAGCACAAAATTCCAAAAGGAACTTGAAACATCAAGATGATGATAGCAATGAAGAAGATAATGCTCCTATCATCCAAATAAAGAAGCCTCAACTATCCTTGAGCAACAAGTAAAGAGATTAAGAGAATGAAGTGGCATGGCAAGATTTGAATACATCAAGTATGAATCCAAAAGAGAAGAAGAATAACAATAGATAGAGGATGCTCTAGTAGAGAATATGGACAAATGGAAATATGATCCAAATAAGATAAAAGGCCAAGCCCCTAAAGTCCTATTAAAGGAAGTTACATAAAGATGGACAAATGATGTGAAAATAGAAAAGGACATCAGAGAGAAAACCTTGAAGAGTTTTATACCTAGCTTATTAAATGAATAAATTAAAGATGCCATGAAAAGGCATGAGAATAGGTAGACTCCAAGATTCATGGCTTTTCAAATTTTACAAACAATATTAAGGATGTTGTATAGTCCACAAAAAATTTGTGGAAAACCATTTTTAATGAAGATCGAAAAATGAAAAAGGATGAAGAGAAAGAGCTATAGACTATAGAAGAGTCTAATATAGAGATGATGGTATTTGATGTGATTGCATCTCTACCCTCCACTCCAATAAAAACTATTGCTACATCCAATGTAGAAAGACTAGAGTAGAAGAAACAAAGTCTTCCATCCAACCAAGTAGGAACCAAGTTGTTGACTTAGTCTACCTCTGGGAAAACTTTAACGGAGTAGAAACCAAAAGGATGAAAACAAGGTTGAAAAAGGAGGCAAACAAGAAACTAAGAGTCAACCAAGTGGAGAGGAGAAGAAGGATGAGGAAAAAGATAAAGCAGTCATAGTCTCTCCCAGTGCAAAAGTCAAGGAAAAGGAAATGAGCTCTGATGAGATTGACCTTGATACTAATATTGTGATTCTGAATTGGGATCAATCCAATCTCACTACTAATCAAATGTAGATTCTTAGTGATCTATGGAGCAAAAGAGAACAACAGATAAAGTTGAAGGAAGAAAGAGACAAAGGCAAAGTTTTTGAAGATATCAAGGACATTTTTGAATGTTATACAAATAGAGGTAGATAATAAAACCCCCTTTATTGAGAAATTAGTTGATATTGTATATAAATTCAATAAGGATATAAATGGATAGGAAAAATGTCTACAAAGGGTAGAAAGGATATTTGAGAATAATGTTTTTGGAGAATGTAGCAAAGAAAATTGTTATTGATCAAGTGGAACTATCCTCTCTTATTGGAACTCTTGAAGGAGTTATTTCATTGTTTACAAAATTATGTGATACTTCAATTTTCACCAAGGAAATCAAAGACAAACTGAACAAGATTGATGAAGATTTGAAGATTGGTTCTAGTTAGTTAGCACTTGATTTGAATTCTAGCTCAAATCATTTTGTGAAGGTTATATTTTTAATAGATTTGTAGGTAGACTTGTTGAGGGAAGAAGCTAGAATAAGGGAAACCATATCAAACATCTAGAGTATGATACTTCCTCACATGGATGTGATGCAGAGGCATCTGGCACATGTAAAGATGTTAGTTCATGACATCAACTTCTAAGATGCAGATCTCATGATAGAGCTATCAATTGAAATCTAGATTAAACTACACATATTGAAGGTACTACAAGAAAATTGGTATGAAACTATGTCTTTAATTTTGAAGGTGCATAATGATTTCCTTACACATTTTGGTATTATCTTGTAAGTATATGTTTTTGCATTCATAACAAAAACAAAGGGTAAAACATAGTATGTGTGTAATTAAGGGGAAATATATATATGAAAAATGTAGAAAGGAAATGTATAGAGGAATATGTATATGATGTAGGTTAGATGATTAGTTAAAGAAAAATAATTTTGTAAAATCCAAAATTCAAATAAGTTGTAACTGAGCTATAGTTTCTAGCTCAAACTAAGTTACACAACCAAGCACATGCAAAGGGGGAGTTTGACAGGAAATTTTGAAAAATATTTTTTTTATTACTAACAAAACTACTCAAGGTAAGTGCTTTTGTCAATAATCCTAAAGGGGGAAATTGTTGACCTTATGGAAAGACATATTGTCAATTAGTGACAAAATGCTTAAGCTATCTAGGAAGGTTGTTCAACACTACAACTGATTTTTCCATCAAGGAGTAGATTTTAGTGTAGCCCAAGCAGATGAAGGTATATTGTGTTAATCAAGATCCAATATAAATCAATTCATTCAATATTTTTAGTGAAACCAAGCTCTCGATGTGAACTGAGCTATCTAGATCAAGTCAATATGCTTTGAGTGCTCCAAGTATTGCATGAGAATCTATTGCTACCTGAATGCCATAGTGTCACTCAAGCTAATTATATTTCTTGAATATTAGTAGAACATCAAGTGTGGTGTATTTATTGAGCATATGTATTTGGTCCAACCTAAAGGTATAATTTGATTCATATGAAGATATCTATTGTGGGTGTTGACTTGTTATAGAGTTATTGTTTGAAGGGTATGTAAGGAAAAATAAAAATCATTTGTCTAAAGTAAAAAGTAAAAAATATGAAAGAAGTGTAATATGAGACATATATGAAGACAAGGAGAAAATATGGAGCATTTTAAGTAATCAAGCTACAAGGTAATATAAAGTGTAGAGAAGAGACACATACATCAGCATCATGTGATCATATTATTCAAAGGATCTAATTCAAAAAATTAATTTATAAACCAAAGATCATCTTGTTGATTCATCCTAATAGGTAGACCTAATTTTCTACCTCTAACTAGGTAGACCTAATAGTCCTTTGCTAAATCTCTTAACATAGTAGATACTTCATTTTATTGTAAAATCCTTTCACAAGGTGGACCTAATAGTCCTTCATACTACTAACATAGTAGATCACCATAAGTGATCAATTGTAAAATCTAACATGCCAATTTTATTACTATAGTAGTGAAGCATTGTGGACATCATCCCCACCCCATTTTTACCTTCTACTTGGAGATTTTTTGGGTCCATATCTTGTGTGAATGTGTTATAGTGTTGATTTATATATTGCTTTATGTTTATGCATGGAAGCAGATTAGATAGTCTAAAGTAGTAAACTTAAAGTAATCTTAGCAATAAGAGTTTAAGTGGTTCCTAATTCACCGCCTCCACCCCCCCACACCCCCAACCCCCCCCCCCCCCCTCCAGCACTTTCTTATCATTACATTTCCAAAAAAAAAATTCTAAACATTAATTAATAAATTCTTAGCCTTTTTGAACATTGAGGATTCACTTGTTTCTTGTAAGACCCCTCCTCATGTGTACTTTAAATATGAATTTCTCTTTTAAATACTTTATAGGAGATTTGAACAGATATATGATCATGAAAAGGCAATGTGTTAACATTAAGGTCAATTTGTCTATTAGTGACTTAACACTTAGTCAGTTGGTTTCATTACTACCAAGCTCTATAGTTGCTACCAAGCTTACCATAATTCTAGCAGTGTTAGCCAAGTATTTTAGTTGCTACAAAGCTAGTCGATCAAACTATAGTTCATGACAAGCTTAATAGTATCTACCAAGCATCTGAGATAGTTTATAGTATCTCCTGAGTGTAGCATAGTCTACCAAGCTTTCTAGTGTAAGTGATGAAGATCTTAGTGTCAACTGAGCTCTATAGTGTTAACCAAGCATATTAGTATCTACCAAGATTGTAGTGTTAACAAAGTGAATTTAGTATTGACCAAGTCATGCAATGTATACAATATTGATTGAATACCTACTACTCGAAGTGATCAATGTGGATCGAGCTTCAACATCAATCGAGTGCCAAAGTCTATTGAGTGTTGACACTATTTTTTGAGTGTCAGAACATCACTAAGTTGTCTTCAGAACTTGAGCTACAACAGTGGGTCAAATTTTTGAATTATGTTGAATTTAGTATTGTAGCTGACTCTAAAAGGTAATTAAGTGGATTGATATATATGTAATACATTATATCAATACCCAAATGTAATAAGTATGTGAACAAGTAAGAAGAAAATGAGTACAAATTGAAGAATGCTACAAGTAGTATAAGGAAAATAGAGACTTATCTATCATAGTGAAATGCTCATTTTAATTCAAGGAATCTCATTTGGTAAATCAAAGTTGTAGATAAGAGATCAATCACTAGTTCATTCTAATAGGTGCATCAGTCAATTTTTTTTAATAAGGTGGACTTAACAGTCTTATTTAAAATCTCCTAATAGAGTGCATATTTCATTGTATGTTTGTAAATCCTTTAACTAGGTAGACCTAATAGTCCTTATTGCTCCTAATAGGGTAGGTCATTAGAAGTGACCAATTATAAGCCTTAACATGCCCACATTATACTACAGTCATAAGGCTTATGGGTATCATCCCCACCCTAGTTTTACTTTCTATTTTGGAAGGTATTTGGGTTGCCAATATTGTGTCAAACTTTTATGAATGTTTTATTGTTTTCATCCTTACATGCATGCAACTAGATTAGATTATGTGGTGATGGTTTGATTGGTGAATTAAGTTTAAAGTTTTATTGGTTCCTGATTCACCCCCCATCTTAGTAACCTAGTCTATATTACATTTCCAACAATTGATATCAAAGCATTTGGTTCTCACGTTAGGATTTTAACAACTTGAGAAAATATTAGAGGCAATGGAAGTTTATAGACTAGAGAAAGCTATTGAAAATGAAAATTTGGATCTACAATTAGCCATGGATCAACTCAAGAAAGAAAAGGAGAAACTCTCTCAATACCTAAAAAGAAGAAAAGATCTTGCAGCACAAATAAATGATAATCTATACATTGAAGAAATAATCAAAGACATTTGTCAAGAAAGAAATTCAGACGAAGTTGATGCAACAATCACAAATCTACTTGACAAGAATATTACTCTTCATGAAGTTAGAAATTTGAAAAGAGAACAAGAAATTTAATTAGTCAAATTATGTGAATTCATTGAATAAAAGGACAAAGCCAAAAAATAAATAGAATAAAATGATAATGAAATTAATCAACTATCTCTTCAACAAGTAGATTTGATTGATCAAATCAATGATGCAAATCAAGAGCTTATGGATAAAAGTACAAAGTTGTGTCACTTTTTAGACTAACTTATTAGAATGTCCTAACTTGAGTATTTCTATCTAAAAATATTTTTTTTCCAAACATATGGTCTAAGTAAATTTATTCTAGCTAAGTTATATATGGTCTTACACTTTTCCAATTGGAAATGTTTATTAAATGCATACTTTGTACTAGTTTGTATCCAATTACTAAAGAAATACAATTATTTTAGAAAAGTGGTGTTTCAATAACTCTTACTATTTTTTATGATATTTTTAATAATATATAAACACCATTTTATAGAGCTCAAAATCAAGAAAATTATCATATAGAGTTTATAGTTTTTAATTAGATATATTATATTATAATTAGAAATTTATACAAGCATGTAGTTTAACACTAGAAAAGATGTCAATTTTGAGAAAGAAAAAAATATTAAGTCATATCAAAAAAATTAAAATTATATGACATTATAGAGGAGAGATTTCTCTTTTAGAATGTATAATTTTTTTTCTATTTATAATAGATTTGTTTTGAAAAATGTGGCCGGAGATGAAAACTATCAATTTCAAGTGAGTTGAAATTTGAATCATTACAAAAGAGAAAATATAGGTCTAAAGCTGATTTTTTTTTTCTAGCTATAAATTTTATCTATAGAATAGTATAATATCAAAGGGAAATAAGTTTATTTCCATCTATTTTTGTGGTGGGAACTAGACCTTTAATTTTCAATATTTTTCAGCAGCTAAAAAATTATATATAAAACTTAAGAAAATATATCAATTCTTATTCCAAATAATTATTAAAAATTATAATCCCAAACTTCATCCATTTCTACACATTTTATTAGTTTACTTCATTTTCAAATTCAAAATAATAATACCAATTTTATGTCATTTAAGGTGAACAGTTATACTTTTGTTAGCCTTTTCCTTTACAAAAGGGTGACACAGGTTTGTGGTTTTACCCTTATCAACTTGAGAATAGAAAATGGAAGATTGAAGAATGATCACAACATAGAGAACCAAATGAGTGAGATGATAATGAATTCACAAGAAAGCATGAATCAGTTGGATAAGCACACTCAATTTAGACACAAAGGCAAAGTTGGATTAGGATATACAAAAGAAAGTGAATCTTCTCAACAAGGATATCAAAAGAAAAAAAGGCCTACATGTATTTATTGTGGAAAGATAGGACATGCATCAAAAAAGTGTTGGAGAAATGATAAATCAAAGTTTAGTGGAAAGTGTTATAGTTACAATAAACTAGGACATAAGCAAATGAATGCATAGAGAAACCTAACTTTGAAGGAAAGTGTCACAATTGAAACAAAAAAGGACATAAATCTTTAAAGTGCAAGACCAAGAAATGGAACCTAGCAGAACAAATTGTCAAAGCTATATTTGGTTGGGATTACAATACATGGTGTAGATGTCACTATTGTGGTGAGTTTGGGCACATTGGAGAGAACTGTATAAAAAGTCATACAAAGAAGAGAGATACCACAAAGAGATGTTTTGTATGTATAGAACTTGAACATCTTGCCAATAACTATATGAACTAAGAAAGAATAGAAAATGAAAAGAAAGCTAAGGTTGACAATATTAGAAGTTAGATGAGATAGAAATGGGTAAGGAAATATCCTAAGAATGCAAATCAAAGTAATGAAAGTGTTGATACTTAAGCCAATGAGTTGGGTGACTCAACCATTTCAACTTAATCATCAATGGAGATTACTAGAACTAATATTTAGAAGAAGACATCCCATACTAGTTCTAGTTAGCAAGCAAAAGATACATATCAACATTGAAGATGCACAAGTATCACCAAGCTATGATGACAGTTGAAGACTTTACCAAGCAAGGTCAGGTTGCAAGACCTTACTGAGAAAGGTTGGGATGTATAACCTTACAAAGTTCTAGATGAAGATTTCAAGTTGGTGACTCTACCAACTGCCAAATTTAGACTAAAAGGTGGTAACCCTACCAAGTTTGAATTTCTCTATGAGTTAGAAGTTCCTATCGAGTCAAGAGACTTTACATAGTTGAAGGTGTCTTCCAAGCAATTAAAAAAAAACCAAGTAGAGGAAATTAGATGTTTTGTGTGAAGCATTAATTATTGGAATTCTTTAGAATAACTGGGGGGCAAATCAGTTATTCAAGGTCTAGATGTAAAAATAAAACTTTTCTCAGCTTAGTGAACCCATAAAACATTCTTATTCATGCATGCATCCATATGAATATGCAATTACCTAAAACTTGTAGGTTACTATCAAATCAACTTGTAGAAATGTAAAGAATGAAACATAATAGATTCATCAACACACTTGACACAATGTTTTATGTGGAAATCCAATTTGGGAAAAATCAGCAGTAACATGCTACTCCTTTTCACTCTTTTAAAGTGATGCCCTATGAAAGGCCAACCCTGTTAAAGGTTACAACACACAATGTTAAATGTGACTCGATTAAGGGATTTCAATCACCCTATTAGAAGTGAACCTTGTTAGAGGACTTTAGGCCATTCATTTAGAATTCCACCCAATTAAAGGATTTTCAAATGACTATTAGGTCAACCCTAATCCAAAGGATTTAACCTAGACTAATACAATTTTTAGAAAGTGACAATAGAACTTTGATCTAATACAACTTACAACTTCTCTTGTAGATTACAGATCTTTTTTTTGTCCTCAATTTTGCTTGGCTTTTGAACTTTTCATTTTTGATAGCTTGTTCACCCTTCAAGCATTCATCTCCTTAAGATTTCTTGCTTAGCATACCAATGGAGTCTCCTTTTAGGTCACTTGATGAAGCAAAACCTTTTTTTCCCTTCTTTGCACTCTCACACTTTTCTTCATGACCAAATATTCCTATAAATAGGAAATTAAGATACTTTATCATTTTCCATTTTCCATTTTAGGGTTTGGATGGATTAGGCAGGATACAATGTATCTATCCCACATCTTGTATCTCTTCTAGAAACTTCTCCTAGATTCCATTTGAATTTTCCTCAAAAATGGTTTACAACAATTTATGTTCCACTAGCTCATCAACCTTATCTTTCTCCTGGTTCACAAGTTTCAAGAAAAAAAACTTGTTTTCTTAGATTTTCTAAATCTTTTATCTTTAACATAATGCAACAACTTGGCATTATCAATCTTTTGATGCTTGGCACATATTGCGTTGCTCGACATCAACTATGAAATCACTTGGCATCTGCTAAATTTTACTGATGCTCGACATCAACTAAAATTTAGTTGGCATCAATTGTCTTGCTCAACATCCACTAGAATTTTCTTTTACTTGGATCCAACTAACTTTTACTTGGCTTGCACTAACTTTGCTTGGCTCCTACTATCTACTTGGTCAAGCTTGGCAAATTTTTTTTGTGTAACTTGTTCTTCTAAACTTTCTTAGTGTAGCCAACATTTGTAACCTTAAGTAGATTATCAATACATCATGTCATTATTGTCTTAACTAATTCTTGTACTTCATTACTTAATCATAACTCAACCCTTCATCTAGGTTCTTTTGTTACCTCTTATTGATCAAATCCTCTTCATCAATCAACTAAGTGATAGTACTTGAATCTTATAAGCAGTTGTCTTACCAAAAAATAGAAATTTTGACATCAATGACAAAAAAATGATTGAAATACATATGCTTCATCAAAAATCTCCCTCTTTCAATAATCTCTTTCAGCAATGATCTTTTTAATCAAATCTTAATAATCCCCCTCTTTGGCATTGATGGCAAACCAAAGTGATCAACTAAGTCAATAAAATGATGAACATCTTGTTCACTTTTTTCCTTCAGCTCTCTCATCCTAATGATGGATCATAGAGTGTGATCCGAAATGTTGATGCAAAAAAAAAATAAAAAAATTGTAACACAATCTACCAAGAAAAGACAGCTAAGAATTCTAATGGATTGTGGAAAACTACTATCTACAAACTGACTAAGTTAAATAGTAAGACAATACCAAAAAGAAAACTTGTGTCAAAATTTCTCCCTCTATAAGGAACTTCCATCTTCTAATTGGGTTACAAAATTATTTCTTATAACTCCCTCTCAGTTTCATAACTCCCTCTTACTAAGTACATTAGGAATTCTCCCTCTTTCTTTTGTACTGAATTGATCAACAAATTATCTTCCTTTGTAATTATATATTTTGGCTCTCTGATCAATTTCTCCCTTTTTGTTTTGACTCAATTCTTGATATCTTTCTCTAATATACTTTTCTCTTTTTGATGTGCTTTTTCTCTTTCTAATCAATAGATCTCTCTATCTGATGTTGATTAGTTTAATGTATTTTCTCCTTCTTTGACAATAATGCCAAAGACATATACCAAAAACTTGTCATCTTTAAAACATGCAAATATGGAATTTTGTAGTTTCTCTGATTTCTCCCTTTTTCACCTTGTGATTATTTTGGAGTTTCAACATTTTGATTACTTTAGGTAGCTCCTAAAGTAATATCCTCTACATTAATTTCTAACATTTTGCAATTATCTTGTTTGATGCAGAGTAGTCCTCTTGTTACTTAGATTTCCTTTAATAGGAGTATCACCCCTAATTTACCTCTTAGATATTCATAAGCATCCTTAGGTAATATTTTTGTGAAGATATTAGAAATTTTCTCCTTTGGTTAACATATTCCATCTTCACCTCTTTATCTTGAACTAGCTCTCTCAATTAATGATATTTGATTGCAATACACTTTTTCTTTGTGTGCATTACTAAATTCTTTGATATATTGATAGCACTTGTATTATCACAATAAAGTATCACTAGTTTTGTGATCTCTTCCTTCATTCCTTTGAGTAGCTACTTGATCCATACAGTGTTTGTGTATTTTATAGTAGCAACAACATATTCAACTTCAGTAGTAGATTGTGAAGTACAACTTTGTTTCTTGCTAATCCATGTAACTTGTTTTTTTCCTAAGAAAAGTGTTCCTCCATTGGTGCTCTTTGTATCATCTATGGTTCCAACCTAGTCAGCATTAGTGTAGGCTCTCTAGTCAAAAATTTCATTCTTCTTGTAGTATAGGCCAAACTCTTTTATTCCTTTCAAGTATCTCATTATTCTTTTCACATGCATTAAATGATTCTCCCTAAGATCTGCAAAGAATCTAGCAACTATCCCTATAGATAATGCAATATTAGGTATACTATGTACAACATATTGCAACTTTCCAATCATAGACCTATATAGTGTTTGATTCACTTTAGCAAAATCATCATTCTTTGAGAGTTTGTGTCCTGTCATCATAGGTGTTCTTACCAATTTTGAATCCTCTATTCCAACAGTTTTCAATATTTCCTTGATATACTTTGACTAAGTAATATATATTCCATATTTCAATCTCATTATTCTTTTCACAACCATTAAATAATTCTCCCTAGGATTCATAGAGAACCTTGCATCTATCCCTACAAATAATGCAATATTAGGTCTAATCTATACAACATATTGCAACTTTCCAATCATAGACCTATACATTGTTTGATTCACTTCAACAGAATCATCATTCTTTAACAGTTTGTGTCATATCACCATAGGTGTGCTTATTGGTTTTGAATCCTCTAGTCTAAAAAATTTCAATATTTCCTTGATATATTTTGACTGAGTGGTATATATGCCATATTTCATATGATATACTTGCAATCCCAAAAAGAATTTGATCTCTCCAAACATAGACATTTCAAATTCATACTTCATATGATTTGCAAAATCCTTACATAAAGCATCTTGTCCTCCAAATATTATATCATCAACAAATATTTCAGATAAAAAAATACCTTTTCCTTTCTCTGTCTTTATGTATAGATTCGTATTATCAATAGTCCTTTCAAATCCAATCTTCACAAGATACTTATGAAGTCTCTCATACTATGCTCTTGGTGTTTATTTCAATCCATATAGAGCTTTATGGAGTCTACATACCATGTTCTTATTGTTGTCATCAACAAATCCTTTTAGTTGTTCTATGTAAACTTCTTCCTCTAATATGCCATTCAACAAATGCATATTTAACATCCATCTAATAAACTTTGAATCCTTTTTATGTAGCATAAGCAATTAGAGTTCTTACTCCTTCCAGTCTAGTAACAGGGCCAAATGTCTCTCCATAGTCAATTTCTTCTTCTTGTGCATATCTTTTGCAGAATAATCTTTCTTTGTTCCTTATGAATTCACCATTTTCATCTAGCTTGTTTCTGAATACCCACTTGTTGCTAATCACATTCTTGTCTTTTGGTCTAGGAACTATGCTCCATATTTTGTTCTTCTCAATTTTTTCAATCTCCTCTTCCATGGCTTTGTACCAATCCTTATCTTCTAAAACATCTTTCACTATCTTGGGTTCCTTCATGCTTAGCAAACATGATTCACTTCTCAATATATTCCTTTTCATTGGCCTAGCATCATTGTTTTCAATGATTTGATAAGCAAGATGATGTCTTTTGACATATTTGGACAATCTTGGCTCAACTTTTATTTCTTCATTTTGTCTTTTAGCTGCTTGAAAGTCACTATGTATATCTTTGTTAGGTATTTCATCATCTCTTTCATGTACACTAACCTTAGAATTAGAATTTACATCTACTTCATTTTGTAACTCGACATCTGAATGCAACTCAATTCTTGAATGCACCTCAGCATTCATAGGATCTGACTTAGCAGTCACTAAAACTTGTTGTTGGTTTTCAACTTGATTTGTAGCATCGTCTTTAGAAGTAATTCCTTCATAGAAGTATACAAATGACTTGTATCCTTCTAGTTATTTCATAGGTTTAGCATCATGTACTTTGTATATTCATCAAAATTCACATTTACACTTTTCACAAATTTTTTAGTGTTAGTTATCAAACACTTGTATGCTTTACTTCTTGTGGAGTAGCCAAGGAATATACCTTCTTCACTTTTTGCATCAAGTTTTTTATTCCTAACATCTTTAAGAATGTAACATTTACTGCCAAATAAGATATCAATGGCAAGCAAGAGTGAAGGGAGCGATGTTTTTCAAAATTTGAATTTAGGAAAGGGTGGGATTTTGCAAGAATGTCGAGATCAGATCCCTGGTCTAGAACACGGGTCATAGGCGAGAGATGGTCAAGCATCTTCTGGCACTGGGGACCAATAATAGATCATGGATGGGGACCCAATTATCCCCCCCAAGGAGGTGGTCAAGATTCCTTCACTTCCCAAAGAAAATTTGCCAACAAATTGGTCTTCTCTATTTGAGGTCAAACCTTCAGGTAAGTCATATTTCTCGCCTTTTAATACTCTTCTTGAATCTGAGAAGGGTACCTATGCTATCACCATCCCAGATGAAATTGTGGATCATAGCATTCCATCTATGGACTCTACTGTGGTTGGAAAATTTTTGGGGTGGAGACCTAACGTAGATGATGTAAGGTCCTTCATCAAGAAGCATTGGGGTCTGAAAGGTCAAGTCTCAGTCATGGCAATGGTGAAGGGTTTCTTGTCTTTTTATTTTTCATGCATGGAAGATTTGTCCAACATCCTCTATGAGGGACAGTGGGCTATTGGTCACTCCACCCTGATGCTTCAGAAGTGGACCTCCAATCTAAACTTGAATGACTCTTTTTTTGTCCAAGCCCCTGTCTAGGTTAGCTTACCTAAGTTGCCTTTAGAATTTTGGAACGAAGATGTTTTTGTGGGGCTTGCAAGGACTTTTGGTGAACTCCTATCTATGGATCTGATCACTGCCTCCAAGCGCTACCTCAACTATGCTCACATCTGTATAGGAGTCAGGCAAGGCAAATACATGCCTGCATCTATGGCCTTTCATTCTAGACTTGGAGTGCACATTCAAAAACTAATTTATGAAACTATTCCTTTTTCCTACTTTCTCTGCCTAAAGGTAGGTCACAAGGCCAACTAGTGCCCTAAGGTGGACAAGTAGAAGATGATGGTCCCTATTAACTTGGACAATTCCAAGAAGCTTCATCCTCCCCCTTTCCTAGTAGCCAAGGGGAAGAAGAAACAGATCTAAAGGAGTAAACCCTCTAGGTCTTCAGAGATGCGAATTAGCAAGGAAGTTAAGCAAAATACCCCCAGGCAGATTGATACCATTTTGGAGGATCAAGCACACATTGAATCTCTTAATGTTGATCCTGTTGTGGAATCCCCTGATGCAAAGGAAGGTCCTGAGGTGGTAGGGTTAGAGAAAAATGGTGAGAGGTAGGAGACACCCTTCTCTAAAGAGAACAATGGCCAGAGGACTGAGTCCCCCTATTCAAATGGTAGGTTGGATTCTCCTTAGAAGATCTTCCCAAGGCCCAAGGTCCCCCTGACCCAACCTCTAGGTCCAGGTTTTAATCACGTAGAGACTATGCTAGCTCTTAAAGGATTGGAGGCAAAGCTCCTTCAACTTATCAACAACTCTTACCCTGACCAGGTTCCTCATTGGGAAGAGTGGATAGACAACTACTCTCTGGATAGTCTAGATGGCTGGTGTATGAAAAAAAATATCATAGGAAGCACCAACCTTGTGACCTCCCCCCCCTTTGTCCCTAGCAACAATTAGGAGCAAGGTAAAGGCTAATGTTGGGATAACTCCCAAGCAACCTGGTAGGAAGAAATCCAACCAGCTATTGCAAGAAGAAACCAAAAGAAACCTAGCAGATGAGAGCTAGAGAACCATCAAGGAATTCTCAAGAAGCAAGAAATGAAGGTCATTTATTGGAACATTAGAGGCCTTAATGGGGCTCATAAATAGGAACTCATCAGAAATTTGATCAGAGATCAAAGACCCAATTTTTTGCTGATCTAGGAAACTAAGATGAAAAGGGATTTGGTAAACAAGATTTTTTTTAGTAAATCCATGAAGAATGAAGCCACGAATTTGGAAGGAGCCTCAGGAGGGGTGATGATTCTTTATAATAGTAGGGCATTCAAGATGTCCCCCATTTTTGTTGCAAGGAATGTTCTCCTTTTCAAGGTGTCCCATATCCATAGTGATGCCTCTTGGTTCATTTTAAACATGTATGCCCTAATACAAAAAGGGAAAGGAAAGTTTTATGGGACAAGATCTCAGTGTTCTTTGCCAACTACAAAATTAACAAAGGGATAGTTATGGGAGATTTTAATTCTCCTCTCACAGATAGCAAAAAAAGTGGAGGTCTTCCCCCAGATTAGGACAGTAAGCTTGACCTCTCCAACTTCATCCTCAACCTAGCTTTCATGGATCTAGACCTCTTGGGGGGAAGATTCACTTGGTCTAACAGAAGAGTTGGTGGGGAATGCATCTAGTTCCATCTTGACAAAGCTCTCATCTCTCCTAGGTGGCTACAAACTCACTCTTGTAGACTCTCCCTTCTCCCCAGAGTTGGCTCTAACCACTCTCCTATTTCTCTCTCTATTAGCCCCTTGGCTGTCAAAAGGACTTTCCCCTTCCATTTTGAGAAAATGTGGATTTCACACCTAGATCTAGAATCTAAGATAACTTCCTGGTGGAATATTGAGGTTGAATGCATTGCAATGTTTAGGGTTTCCCAAAAATTGAAGAATGTGAAAAGAAACATTAAAGTTTGGAACAAGTCTGACTTTGGTCACATTTTCTAAGATAAAGATGAAAAGATAGACCAGCTCGGTATCATTTAAGAAGAAATTCAACACAATGGATATAATGACAAGAATAGGAAAGAAGAATGAGCCATCCTCTCTAACCTCCACAAAATAATATCTAAGGAAGAACATTATTGGAAACAAAGATCTAGAGTTAGTTGGCTGACAGAAGGTGACTAGAACTCTCATTTCTTCCATTTGAACATTCTTAAACATTTTGCAAACAATAGGATCACAAGCATTAAGAAAGGCTAGGACCTTCTATCCAAGGAAGATGAGATTACAGATGAAGCTATTCAGTTCTTCTCATCCCTTCCTTCCAAGGACCCCTCTCTATCAATGATTGATCAAGCTAAAATTCTATTGACAATCCCTTCATTGCTGCAATCACACCACAATTCTATGTTGAAAGCTATCCCCTCCCAGGTGGAAATCTTCCAGGCTCTCAACTCTCTTCCAGGGAACAAAGCTCTTGGCCCGAATAGTTTCTCGACTTTCTTTTTTTAGACCTATTGGGAGGTGGTCAAAAGGGATGTTACTAAGGATATCCAAGAATTCTTTGGGGCCAAAAATCTTTTGAAAGAGCTCAATGCCACTTTCCTGGTTCTCATTCCTAAGATTTTGGGGATTGATACGCTAGACAAGTTTAGGCCTATTAGTCTATGTAATTATTTTTATAAAATCATCTCTAAGGTTCTTACAACTAGACTCCTCAACATTCTCCCCCTGATTGTCTCCCCTCAGTAGACTAGTTTTTTCCTTGGCAGGCAGATTCTTGCCTCTATTGTCATGGTTCACAAGGTCATCCACTCTCTGAAAGCCTACAAGAAGGAAGGCTTTCTGCTAAAATTGGATATGTCTAAAGCCTATGATAGGGTGGATTGGAATTTTCTCATGGCGGTCCTTCAGGTGTTTGGTTTTGATGCTCAGGTATGCAAGATTATATCTCAACTTGTCTCATCTTCGTCTTTATCTATTTTGGTTAATGGCTCCCCCTCTCATTTCTTCTTCCCTTCGAGAGGACTGAGGCAGGGTGACCCCATCTCCCCTATTGTCTTTATCATTCTAGTTGAATTCCTAGGAAGACTCATCTAGAGGAAACATTAGGACAGGAGTCTGCAGGGTCTCAAGCCCTCTTCGGGCCCCTCAACCTTCTCTCACCAACAATTTGTGGATGACACCATCTTGGGGGGAGAAGTTTCTATTTGTAAAGCCAGAGCTTTCAAGGACATTCTAAACACCTACATTAGGGGTTTAGGCCAAGCTATTAACTGGGAGAAGAGCTCAATTTTCTTTATCAACACCCCTTTTGAGAGATAGAGGAAAATTGCTCAAATTTTGGGAAGTGGCATTGGATCCATGTCAGCCAACTATCTTGGCCTACCCTTGGGCTCCAGACCCTTGGACTCCTTTTGGAATAGCATCATTAATAGATTCAATAAGAAACTTGCTAGATGCAAAGGGGCCACCCTTAGCCAAGTTGGCAAGTGTACCCTGGTGAAATCCATATTCTACAACATCCCCACTTATGCTTTAAGCCTCTTTGGAATCCCTACCAAACATGCAGATAGAATGGAGAAGATTTAGAGGGACTTCCTCTAGTCAAGGGCTGATGACCATAAGAGATATCACCTTATCATCCAGGACCTTGTCTATCTCCGAAAATGCTATGCAGGTCTAGGTATTAGAAATATTAAACACCTCAACAATGCCCTTTTGGCCAAATAGTTATGGCGTATCTTTCAAAGCACAGGTGTTTGGAGGGATATCCTAACCGAGATATATCTAAGAAGACAATTCTTTAACTTCCTGATAAAAGAGACCGAGATTCCCTAGGGGTCCTATATCTAGAATGGGATCTCAAAGGATAGACCCCTGGCCAAGTCAAAGGCCAAATGGAAAGTTGGCATAGGGAATAATATCTTATTCTGGTAGGACAACTGGACTAGTCAAGGACCTCTTATCAACCACACCATTTATGGAAGATGGGCAGAATAGTGCATTGAAAGTTATGGTATGCAAGTAAGTGATTATAGAACTGGTCAAGGTTGGTAGGACCTCTCTGAGCTATCCTCAAACCTTATCCCTCTGATGATTTTTCTAAATGCCACCCCCATCAACAACAATAGGGACTCTATCATTTGGGGTGATAACTTGGATGGGATTTTCTCTATTGCCTCTGGCTACTTCTCCTTATGGGCTAGAATGGAGAAGCCTTTGTGGGCCAATGCCTAGATTTCTGGCCTCACTCCCAAAATTAATATCTTTTTCTGGCTGCTACTACAAGACAAAATTCTTACCCTAAACAATTTAGCCAAGAAAGGCCAATTCATCCCCAATAGGTGTAGCCTTTGCAAGCTTAACCTAGAATCAATAAATCACCCATTCATCCTCTGCCCCTATTCCTCTAAGGTGTGGAATCTTCTAACCAAGGATCTTGGTTTCAGCTAGTGCCCCCCTGCCAACATCTAGGACTTCTTTTGCCAGTGGAGAAGCCACCACTCTATTTTGGATACTCAGCTTTTTAGCTCCTGGATTCTCCCACACTTTTGTTGGGGAATTTGGAAAGAGTGCAACAACTGAATCTTTAGAGATAGAAAGGCTCTTGAGTTCATAATTATAGAGAAAATTGAAGGTCTAACTATGGAGAACTTTTTCATTACAAAGGGAGGAAACATCAAGGAAGGAGGGAACAGTAAAGCCAGGAAGAAAGATAGGGACAATAGAAGATAGGAAACAAGATGGTCATTCCCCCCTGAGGACTGGCACAAAGCCAACTTTGATGGGGTGGCTAAGGGGAATCCTAGACTAGTAGATAGTGGTGGCATCATTAGAAATTGTTTGAGAGGAGGAATTGTGGTTGTTTCTTTCCCTCTTAGTCACTAGACCAATCACTTTGCTAAAGCCAATTTGGCCAGAAAAATTGTTAAGTTGGCCCTGGCTTCCAGGATCAAGAGCCTATAGCTTGAGGGAAACTCCCTAAATATTATCAATTGTATCAAAGGACATGCCCTACCCTCTTAGAGGATTGCTAATATCATTGAGGACCTTAGATCTGATTTGGGAAAGTTCAAAAGGAATTTCATCAACCACACTTACCAATAAGACAACTCAATTGCTGATTGGTTCACCAATGATGCCATTACTAGAAACTTGATGATGACATGGATGAACGAAGATGAAATCTGGACAGCGGCAATTGAGTTACTCTGGTAGGATCAAATCTAGGGTATTAATAACAACCCTTTTTAATTATGGAAAGATAGACCAAATCACACATCAGAAGGGGTGTAATTAGAAGTCATGTAGAGCTCTTTTCAAGTCATAATCACTCATACGGATGGTAGGCTTTGAGGGCTGGCGTGAATAGAACCACCAAAAATCATAATTACGTTTTTGTTTTTAGCATCTCAAGGAAAAATGAGCTCAAAATTTTTTCTAGAGGAATAGGGTTTACAGAGACAAAGTCCAAGGATCAAAAGAGAGCCTTGGGGGGAAATAGAGAAGTGGAAGGGGAAGGAGAAGGTTTGGCACAAGCTTGAAAAAGGGGGTATAACCAGATTCATGGAGAAGCCTTATCGCTTTGATGCTGGGGTTACCAAGGGGATGGTGGAAACATGGAACAACAAGAAGTCAAAATAGATGGTGTCACCCATCAAATCACTGAGGGCTTGATAATAGAGGTGACAAAAATCCCTTAGGTTGGCATAAACTTCTTCAAGGATAAAAAGATGTCAGCCAATACTGTTAGCAAATTTGAAAAGGATGATGCTGAGAGGAACAAACTTATCAAGATAGAAACTTACTATGAGATGGAATCCATCAAAAAATTATGGAGGTATGTTCTCAGGATTCTCATTGAGTATATCACTCTTGACTCTAGGTTCAATAGGATAAGAACACACTATTTTGTGTTGCTTAACCACTTTAGGCATGCTATTAAAATTCCCTTTTCTTTCTTTCTTTTCACCTCCATGTCTAAGAATATTGAGGGTTTCAAGAGAGAGCCCATCACTAATCCTACCCTCCATTAAGGCCTTCTCCTCTTGGTTTATGAGTTTTTAAAAGCTCAAACTAAGGTAAAATCCCTTGGTGAGTAATGCTTCATAGGACACTACCAATTTGAACTCTAAGGATGTTCAAGTTGTTAAATTTGAGGATAGGGATTATTCCACCAAAGCCATCTCTACTACCCACAACCCTTACTTTCCTAGCAGAAAGAGCCCTAGAGGTCTCCCCCCCATTCTTCCCAAGCTTGAGCCCCAGGAGGAGAAAAAAGACAGTGAAGAAGAAGAGGAGATTGCGACTGATTCTGAGGATGAGGACAAGGTGAAGGGGAAGGATACTATGAAGGATGAGGAAAAGGGGTGGGAGAGAGATAGGGAAGAAACCCTCGATACCCTCAATGCTCCCCTAGATAACCCTAGAAAAAGAAAAGTGGACCAAGCCCTGCTTTAGGAAGACCCCATCACCTTGACCTTCGAGACCCCTGGTCCTATCTCACCATCTTCCCTACCTGAGGAGAAGACTATGGAAAAAGTAAAGAGGTGATAAGAAAGGATAGGAGGAGGGCTTGGATGAATTTTAACATGGATACTGCTAGGTTGGGAATCGTTAGAGAGCCAATGAACATCCAAGTGCTAGAGGACCTCGATGGTAGAACCCATTATGATGAGCTCATCGACCCTACTCTTCTAGTCTTGTCTGATAACATGCAAGAATCTAGCTTTTACCTTCTAAACAACATGAAGAATAGCTTGATAGATAACTTTCGATCTATCAAATGGTTATTTTAGGAAATTGAGGCTCTTAAGGAAAAGATTATCCAGGATAGCAGCCAGAGCCCCTGCAAAGTCCAGGAGAACATTGAAAGGATGAATGACTAGGATGAATGACTAGGATGACAGTGAGAAGCATTGCAGTAGCCAAGACTCCAAAAATGATCAGAAGGATAGATTTTCCTTGGTTGAACAGAAAGTCTAGAGGTTAGACAACATCATCCAAATTCTAACTAATCAAATTGTGGACACTCTACACACTTTGAATGAGAAAATTGTCAACCTGGGGGATACTCTTATGAGAGTTGGTGACAAGGGGAACATAGGGAAGCTGACTAGCCAAAACATTGGTAAGGAAGAGGCCGATCTGAATGCTGGCAGGGACCAGGTGGATCATTTGGACTAGGAGGAAGCCTAGAGCATTAACCAAGAAGGAGCAAACAAGCACAAGGATAATGAAGCTACAAAAACTCTCTAGGATCTGGATAAGGAGAACCATTTGGTTTGGTTTTCCTTGTCGATCTAGTGGTTGGGTTTTGCCTCCTGGCCTTTGGCCTTTTGTTTCTTTTTGGTTGTTGGTTGATGTTTTGTGTTTTGCTAGACTTTAATGTCTTAACTTTTATGCTATAAAACTTTCAAGTTTCAGGTCCCTATAAAACCTATTTTTCTTAATAAAAAGCATTTACTACCAAATACCTTAAAGTATTTTACATTGGGTGAGTATCCCTACCATAGTTCAAAAGGTGTTGAATGAGTACCTTTCTTGATTTGCACATAGTTTAGGGTATAGATAGTTGTACTAACAACTTCTCTCTAATATTTTAGAGCAACATTCTTTTCTATCATGAGGGTTCTAGCACAGTCTATTATTGACCTATTTCTCCTTTTAGCTATTCCATTTTGTGGAGGGGTCCTAGGGGAAAATTTCTATATTTTGATTCCTCTTCCATTATCGAACATCTCAAACTCATTTGATGTGAATTCTCCTCCTCCATTTGATCTCAAGAATTTAATACTTTTACCTATTTCCTTCTCAACTCTTGCTAAGTACCATTTAAACATTTTAAAAGCATCAAATTTCTATTTTAGAAACATGACTATCATCATTCCAGAATAGTCATCAACAAATAACATAATCTACTTATCTCCCTTGTAGCTTTGCACATCAATTGATCCACACAATTTAGTATGAACAATCTTTAATATTTATTTAGAGGTATAAGCTTTACTCTTAAAACTTGACTTTGTCATTTTGCCTAGCTAACATTATTTGCATATCATATTATTAGGCTTTTTCAACTTAGGAAAACCTCTAATTTTCTTCATGTTACTGATACTTACCAAGTTATCAAAATTAACATGACAAAACCTCTTGTGCCAAAGCCATACATCATCAAAATTTACAACAAAATAAGTAGCATCCTCTATATCAAGATAGAATAGATTATTTCTAGTTTGATCACCTTTTCTAATTAAGTTTCAATTTGTGTCATATATCTTAGTAGTCTTGTTTTCAAATTCAACCTTGCATCCCAAATTATTCAATTGTGACACACTCAACAAGTTATAATTTAGTCCTTCAACATAGTAAGTATTGTCACATAAAATCTTGTTTATGAGTTTGATAGAACCTTTTCCTTTTATCAAGCATGGTGCATCATTACCAAATCTTACACAATTTCCATCATAACAATTTAGGGTAATGAACTTACTTTTTTTTTTCAATCACATGATGTGAGCATCATTTGTCAATGATACATCTATCATTTTTGTTCACATAAGTCACAAGTGTAGTTGCCTCATCTTCATCAAATTCATCCTTCATTGAAACATAAACTACTTCATCATCATGTTCATCAGAATCATCCTCTTTATAAATGTAGCATTTGTTTCCTTTTTCTTTGAAATTCGTGTTGTCTTCATTTCTTCTACCTTTGAATTTATCACTTGCTCTCTAGTTCTTCTTCTCTGGACATCTAGTAGCAATATGACCAATCTCATTGCAATTGAAAAAAATGATAGATAAATTTCTTTTGAACTTTTCTTTACCTCTATGGAATCTTCTTGCCAATAGTACTTTGAGTTGTTCAACATCTTCTTGATCTGTATCAGTATCACTAGACATATGTTTTATCTTTCTTTTCTTCTTCTGCTTCACTTCATCAAAGTCCTTCAATGAAAACTTAGCTTTGAAAGTAGATTCAAGACTCTCAGGTTTGTAATTATCAAAGTTAGATAGCTCAAAAGTAGTGAGTCTACCTATCATACCTTCAAGGGTTAGATTATTTCCTAGAATACATCTCAATTCTTGGGTTGTAGAAAATCTAATAGCATAAATAGGTAGTGGTGTTTTTAAGACTTTTCTTAACATAGCATCACCATCTATATGATGAGTAGCTCATATTATTGCACTAACAACTTTTTTTATTCTAGCAACATATTGAGCAATATTCTCACCTTCTTCCATTCTCACATCATCAAACTTACCTCTAAGACTCTTAGATTTATCTCTTTGAACATTTTTGTCTCCTCCATAGATAGTGTGTAGGTAATCCCACATTTTCTTTGTAGTGTCACATCCTTTGATATCATCAAATTTGGTATAGCTTAGATAAGAGACAATCTCCAACATTGTCTGGTTGTGTTCTTACTTTTTCTTCATATCTTCAGTAGTAGGACTTCAACTAGATCGACATGTTTCACTAAGATGGTAGATTGTGCATGATCTCCAAGTCATCCAAGTTTTAGCTTCATCAAAGTTTTCCATCTAGGAAAGTTATCTCTATTAAACTTGGGCACATCTCTTTTCGACATCTTGATCTTTGTATTTCTAGTACCTTCAAACTAGTCCTCTTAAGCAAATGGCTCTAATACCAATTGTTGGAATTCTTTAGAATAATAGAGAGGGGGGACTAAATTAGTTATTCAAGGTCCATATGAAGAAATAAAACTTTTCTTAGCTTAGTGAACCCATAAAACATTCTTATTCATGCAGGCATCCATATGAATATGCAATTACCTAAACTTGTAGGTTATTGTCAAATCAACTTGCAGAAATATAAAGAATGAAACATAACAGATTCATTAACACACTTGACACAATGATTTACATGGAAACCCAATTTGGGAAAAACCACCAGTAACATGCTACTCCTTTTCGTTCTTCTAAAGTGATGCCCTATGAAAAGCCAACCCTATTAAAGGTTACAATACACACTATTAAATTTGACCCAGTTAAGGGATTTTAATCACCTTGTTAGAAGTGAGCCTTGTTAGAGGAATTTGTGTCATTCACTTCAAATTCTACCCGGTTAAGGGATTTTCAAATGACTATTAGGTCAACCTTAATCCAAAGGATTTACCGTAGACTGATACAATTGTTAGAGAGTAATAGTAGATCTTTGATCTGATATAACTTACAACTTCTCTTGTAGATTACAGATCTCTATTCATTCCTCAATTTTTCTTGGCTTTTGTACTTTTTAGTTCTGATATCTTGTTCACCCTTCAAGCATTCATCTCCTTAAGCCTTCTTACATAGCATGCCAATGTAGTCTCCTTTTACATCACTTGATGAAGCAAACCCTTTTTCTCCCTTCTCTACACTCTCACACTTTACTTTATGACCAAATATTCCTATAAATAAGAAATTAAGATACTTTGTCATTTTCCATCATCCATTTTAGGGCTTGAAAAAATTAGGTAGGATACAATGTATCTATCCCATATCTTGTATCTCTTCTAGAAACTTCTCCCAGATTCTATTTGAATTCACCTCAAAAATGATTTACATCAATTTCTATACCACTAGCTCATCAACCTTATCTTTCTCCTGGTTCAGAAGTTTCAATAAAATAAACTTGTTGGCTTCAATTTGATAAATCTTCAATCTTTGACATAATACAATAGCTTGACACTATTAACCTTTTGATGCACGACACATATTGTGTTGCTCGATATCAACTATGAAATCACTCAGCATCAATTAAAGCTTACCGATGCCCGACATCAGCTAAACTTTACTTAGCATCAACTGTCTTGCTGTACATCCATGATATTTTCCTTTTACTTGGCTCCAACTAACTTTTTGCTCGAATTTCACTAACTTTTCTTGGCTCCTACTATCCACTCAGTCAAGTTTGGCAAACAAGCTTTGTGTAACTTGTTCTTCTAAGATTCTTTGTGTAGCCAACATTTGTAACCTTAAGTAGATTGTGAATACATAATGTCATCAGTGTCTTAACTGATCCTTATACTTCATTACTTAATCATAACTCAACCTTTCCTTTAGGTGCTTTTGTTACCTCTTGTTGATCAAATCCTCTTCATCAATCAACTAAGTGATAGTACTTGAATATTATAAGCACTTGTCTTACTAGAAAATAGTAAGTTTGACATTAGTAACAAAACAAAGATTGAAACACATATTCGTCATCAACAATCTCCCTCTTTTAATAATCTCTTTCAGAAATGATCTTTTCAATCATATCTCAACATTAATGGTGATAGTAAAGACTAATTTTTATTAAAAGAAGGAAATTAAATGTATTATTTGACCATAGATTTTCAGATCTTAGAGAAAAGAGTGATTTTAGAGCCCTCAAGAAATTCAAGTGATTGTTGTTGGAGATTCTCTCATGTTTGAAACATTACCAAGTGAATGGCATCTTCTAGTAGCAAGGTGAAAAAGGGTTCAAAAATGTTGGTTCATAGAGTTGATTGCAAGGCTCCTACATTCAAGTTGAGTCTAGAAATTGTAGAGACACTTGACACTCCTAGATTGTAATCTCATATTCCAACAAAGGTACTTCTCATTCATGACACTAGGTCATTTTACCAATGCTTAATTCAAGAATTGGGAACCCTATAGATGAACTAGGCATACAATGAGTTATGTGTGGATGGTGTTTTGAAACTAGAACATAAAATTTTGGAGATGAAGGGTTTGATGCATATTCTACATATGCTAAGGGATTTTCAAGGAATATATATTAGATCCATCTTGAATCAAGTCCAAAAAATGCATTTTTAGTTGTATCACCCTATCCACATTACAAAGAAGATGATCCACAAGATAACTGGGCTACTAATGTTGAACAAGGTGAAGACCAAAAAACCCCTAGGTCAGGTTGAACTAGTTAAAAGAACTCTTGTTGAATAGGATGGCAGAGGAATGAAGTTGAATGGTGTCATAGACATGGAGCTAAATTTTGGCATCCATGTGATATCACATAAGATATACGGCTCGAGCCATTTGAATAGTGTATCATGGAAGTTGTTGACCTAGCGTTAAATATGATGAAGAATAACCTATCTTTTGATCTTGTTGAGATAATGTTGAACCAATTCAATAAGAACATGGAGAGCATTCAAGTCTTGAAGAACAACGCATATAATTTTGGTTCTTTATTAACTTGTTTATGCTTATATGTACAAAATGTTTCCCCTTCAAAAGGAACTATGATGTGGAAAAATGATACCCTAGTGTTATATCAAATCAATGAGTTTATAGTAGAGATGGGTGAAAATTTTGAAAGTATAATGGATAACTACTTTGAGACCTTTAAAGATAAAATGAAAAAAAAATTCAAAATACCAAGGAAGTTGGTAGAGGACTATGAACAAGACATCTATTTTATGGTGATTGTGACAAGGTTTATATCTAGGAAATAACTCCTAACATAGCATGGGTTAAACCTCTAAGGTATGAGGTTAACATAGATGATACCAAGGACATCATTCAGGCTTCTTGAATGAGCTAGTAGACCCCAAAGCACCTTATTTTTCCACCTATGAGGAGGCTAAGGCCAAAATAGAACTTGAAATCAAGATACCTCAAGAAATGAAAAGAGGAAGGAAGAAGGTAGAGAAAATATTAAAGAACACCAAGTCATCAAGTTCCCCTCTCATGCAAACTAAAGGAAAAGGTGATGACCTTGAAGAAGATGAAGGTGAGGAAGAAGATGTAGAGGAAGGGGAACCTA
Organism: Cupressus sempervirens; assembly: GCA_028749045.1. Classification (NCBI taxonomy): domain Eukaryota; kingdom Viridiplantae; phylum Streptophyta; class Pinopsida; order Cupressales; family Cupressaceae; genus Cupressus; species Cupressus sempervirens. The sequence goes on along the minus strand of CM053786.1, from coordinate 702,103,968 downwards.
AAGAGGAAGAGCCTCCCAAGAAGAAAGGGAAGGTAATTATAGAAAAACCTACAAAATCATCCCCTGCAATATTCACTAGGAAAACCAAGCCAAGAAGGAAACTTAAGTGTGGAGATGATGAAGATGAAGTTGAACCAATAATATTTTAGAAGATTGCCCCTACATTTGTAATTAGATTAAAAAGATTAAAAGGAGGTTGCATGGCATACTTCAAATTCTTAAGCATGACACTAGAAGTGTAGAGGAGAAGAAACAGATTGAGAATGCCCTAGTGGAAAAAATGGTAAAATGGAAATACTCTCCTGATGAATTGAAACCTCAAGTTCCTAATGCGATTGTCAAGGCAGTTGCACTAGTATGGGAAAATGTAGTAAATGTTGCAAGAGACATCAAATAATATACCTTGAGACAACTCATGTCAAGTCTCAGTGATAAAGAGGTAAATAAATCATTAAAATAAAATGAAACAAAGATGACACCAAAATTTAATGCATTGTTGATCCTATCAAAGGATATTGAGTTAGTTGTGAAGCTGAACACAATAGCATGGAAGAACATCTATGGGATGCAAAAACCTAGTGATGAAGTTGTGTAGATTGATGACAAGGATGATGATGAAGAAGATTTGATAAAAGATAATGAAATGTCAAAACACAAGATGAGGAAATAGAAAATGTAGAAGTAGATGATGCTAAAGAAGAAGATGATAAGGAAGTTATAGGATAAGATCTTCTTGAGATTCAAAGTATTCACAAATCTAATGTATTGAAGATAGTAGCTAAGGTTATGATCTCCTTTCCTCATCCTTTAAGAAAATCCTTAGTGCAACCTAGCTCTACGAAGGGTTTTACCGAGTTGGTTGAGGAAAAAGCTTCATTACCAAACACTTAACCAATATTTGCAGCAACATTACTGAGTATCATGGTGAATGAAGCTTCCTTCACTTCATCTACTGAGCAATAAGCTCCAATCACTCCAGCATCAGGCATTATTGAGCTACAACAAGGTGTTCCTACTGTTAGTATTATTTCTTCTACTTTTGTTGTTGTTTCTACTAATTCAACTATTGTTTCTATATCGAGCGTATCCATAATAAATGCAATGATAGTTGAGGTCAATCCTCAACCGAGCAAAGATTCTTTTAGAAAAGGAAAAGAAATTGTTCCTTTGTTGTCTAGAAGGAAAAGTAAAAAGTAGAAGCATCTACTAAAGAAATTGATCTAGAGGAGAACATTGTAATACCATCTATTGGGATCTTTCCAATCTAACTTCTAATAAAATGGATACCTTGGGTGAGCTATGGTAGAAAAAGGGGTAAACTAAAAAATCTTAGAGAAGAGAGGAAAAAGAAAATCAAGTTCTTGAAGATATCAAGGGCATATTCATTGATGCACTAAGTATTGAGGTTGATGAGATGCAACTAATTTTGGAACAACTTGTTGAAATTGTTCACAAGTATAATAAGGATTTGAATGGACAAGAAAAAGTACTACATAGGGTAGATAGTGTTAATGTTTGGTAGCTTCTCTTGGATAGCTCTATGGTTATTCATATCATTATATATGAGATATATTATTATGTGATATATAAGCTTATTATATATATATATATATATATATATATATATATATATATATATATATATATATATATATATATATATATATATATATATATAATTAAGTTTGTATTATTAATTATTTGTTTATTGAATAGACATGTCTATTCATTCACCCATGCTCAATATAAATGAGAGGATGTTGCATATGGAAAACGTATACCTGATTACAAGGCAATGCCATTACATTTGCAATAGATCCTGGAAACGAACATGGTATCAAAGCAGGAATAGAGAGAACAATAAATTGGTGGTGGAATGAAGATCAAAACACTTGTATTGATCATAGAGAATACATGTACAGCTGATGCACATGAGCAACTTATAATACTTATTGAAAAGGCTTTGTATTAGCATGGAAGTATCCCAAATACATGTATATTGAAGCAATTGACCACTGAATCATTAGAACCTCTAGTTTGATATTTTGTTGTGCTTTGTTGAATTGAATTGGAAAGCCAATGTGGTCTACTAAGGAACCAACCATTCGCATCATGATTGGAGCAAGATAGAGCAGATTGTCCTCACATCTCCTTGCATGGACAAGGCACACTAGAATTAGATGGAAAAGGACCCTGAGTGGCAGGAAGGGAGGATGAGCCAGTCCCCAAATGCTTCTTAGGCATCCATCATGTAGCTGTGTGATAGAGCAATCATTTCCATGTGATGAACGAAGATAGAACTTACCATTATGCTCGATATCTAGATGTTGAAGCCATTCACCGAAGATGAAGCAAGACATATGAAATTAGGGCTTGGGTGAATGGAAAGAACCTACAACCTAGTGGCCTACACATTGTCAATAATAAGGGACCGCAAAAACATTGTTGAAGAGGGGTGTCCAAGCTGGGACAAAATGAAATATGCATGCAAATTTATTAGCCTCGCACAAGATTATGGAAAAGAGGAGTAAAAACAATAGAGGAAATTGTTGAGTATTGCGAACCATATATTTTATTTTAGCACACAAATATGCTCAAGAATAAAATTATATTTTCCATTGAAGGGTAATAATATTTGGTGGTTTGTGTTAGAAATGGAAAAGAAATCTGTAAATAAGCAATACCAGGAAAGAATCTAAGTGAGTAAATGCATGAAAAGATATTACCATAAAATAGGAGAGAGGAAGCTTCAAGCTCCAACACCATGAGACAAGATATTTGGAAAGGGGAAAGCAAATAAAATCCCTTGTGACATTATGAATGAGGCATGAAAAGCCTAAGAAGGAAGAGAGAGAGAGATAGAGGGCAATGCTCATACAATATTTCAGAAGAGGAAGAAACCTCATTGTTAAATGAGAGAGGAGGGTCATCTCTTAAATAGAGATGAGAGAGAGGAGTTAGAATGTAACTCCCATGTCTATGAATGCCACCATTCATAAGTTTGTGAGGCCAAGTGTGAGATTCCTCTTAAGGAGGAATAATCTAAAATTAGAAATTACAATACATATTTATCCTCACATATTCCACTAGATGACAAAATAAGATGTAGTGGAAAAAGGACAAAAAAGAAATATATTAGGATACCTTGGCTTATATCCTAATATATTATAATAATAAATAAAGGAGGTCTAACCTTGGTTTATAAATACACCAAGGAAAGATTACAACTTCTAACACCCCCCTTTAATCTTTACTTGGGGTAATTACATCAAAGGGTATTAAACCCATAATTTACAAAAATCTGCAATTTAATCTTCAATATGAAGTAATTTGATTGTCTTCAAGCCATTTTTAGGGCCAAGAGAAGCACATGAGTCCTTTGAATGTGGAAGCATAGACACATCTCCAAGAAGGTTCTTTGATGGATTACCTGAAAAAAAAAGAGAACAAGAAGACAAATATCCACAAGTAGAATGTCATCATATATGAAAATTAGAAATCCTTTTGAATAAGGATAATAAAACTCTCATAGAGAAACAATGAGTAAAACATGTTACCACAAAACAATGGAGATAACCTGATATCAAGATAAATTATATGCTCAAAAATTGTCAACAAGGATAATTTGAGTAAAAAGCTTGATCAATGCTCTCATGAAAAGTATATTATAATAATGCACAAATGACCACGGACAAGGCCAACTAATGATACTTGCATCAATCTTGCATCAATCATGCGGATATAGACAGTCCACTTAATGAATCATCTCACTGCAAGTTAATGGGGGCATCCCTCCATAACATGCATGACTCATGATCTAAGCAATAATGTATGCAGATCATTATCACATTAATATATGAAAATAACATAAAGGAGAGACATGTTGATCAAATTAGAATTATCAAAAGAATGGATTATGAGGATATAACAACATATTGCCTTCAAATTGGATCAAATCATTTGAATTTGGAGAGAAAACTCCAATAATAATATCCTCTTCATTGAGGAACAAAATCATGGAGGGAAATTCCATAAAATATTATTCTATCAAAATGGAATAGATAGGATCAAATGGAGGGAAACTCCATATAAATGAGTGCATACCAATATAGGATGGAGGGATACTCCATGGGCTAGATAAGGAAACTATGTATCATTTATACTGAGGGGACCTACATAGTTATCCTTGAAAAAATTGGCTCCCTATGCAACTCAAAACAAATATCATATAAATCATGTAGATCAATGGTATAAAACCATAAAGTGCCAACACCGGTATAGAACAATGCTATAAAAGCATAAAAGTGAAACTATGGGCACATCAAAATATCAAAATGAAGGCAAATGTATAAGATTACTCATAATCCAATTAAGTAAAATGATTTAAGGAAGATCAACTAAATATAGATATCAGGTATAAAACTCCATTAAGGGTAAACATGAGTATTTAATTCATTTTGCAAAGGTATATATTAATTTTTGAAATATTATAGTCATAAATTATATATTTATTTGGGCATATATGTGGGCCCCCATATATACTCAAATAAATATACAAAAATAGATTGGTTAAAGAAAATAATCACCTTTCCATACTTAATATTTTGGAAAGTCACAATAAAAAGTCACAATATTTACCTTGGTTCAAAAACATAACCTCAAAGTAATAAGAACATAAAGGCATGGGGCAAAAAGATCTCCCCATTTTTCTCATACTATGCCTTCAAGATGGAAAGTGATTCAAAAAGAATTTTTTGAAATAAAACATTAAGAAAGATATAACTAAAAAAAATTTAGTAATTAATGATAGAGGTCAGATCTGGCAGATAAGAATATACTAAAAAGAGTTTAAAAACTTTTCTAAAAAAAGTTTTAATAAAAGTTTGTAATGAGAAAGAGAGATTTAAAATAGAATATTGCACTTGTCTGACAATGAATGATTTCATGCCAAAAATAGGTTGGCAAAAGGCAATAATAAAAGCAAAAGATACCTCTGTCTAGAGCTCAAAAAAGAGAAAAGAATCTTGAATGAAAAGACAAAAAAAATGTTACTAAAATAATAGTTTTCAGAATAGTAAAGATTTGTTATAGCTGCCAATCTCGTCATGATATACCAAAAATAGTAGAGATAGCCATGTCAATTTTTAGGAAGCTACTTTTTGGAAATGGGAGAAGGGCGTTCGATCTCCCCTACATGCAAGCCAGTCTTCCCTTCAACAAAAGCAGCCATGCTTTCAGTCGTGTCTCCTCTCGACATCTCCATTGCGGGAGAATCCTTCAGATTAGCATTGCCTGGACTGACAAGTTGGATATGAGGCAGTGAATTCATGCCCATGAAAGCAAAGATCGCTTGGGACTTCTTGAATTCGATGTCGCAGAAGAAAAGCTTTGTGAAGCTAGGGTTGTTATCACAGTTGTGAAAGAAAAAGGAATGTAAACTAGTAAAGCCATAATGAAGACCTGACTTGCTTTCATGTAGACATGCTATTAATAAATTGCAAGTCAGAGCATTTATTCCAAACAAACCAGAATTTAAGATGTGGGGCACCAAACCTTATGATGTGTCATGGACGGCAATGGTAGCCGAATATGCTATTCATTGTTGGGGCAAGGAAACCCTTAAATCTTTGAGCAAATGAAACATTGTGGCATTAACCCAAATCATGTCACTTCAATTTGTGTTGTTTGCATGCTACCACTCTGGTCTAGTGGAGGAAGGGCACATCTATTTCAGTGGCATGTATGAAAATTACCACATTACACCTACAATGCGTCACAATAGCTATATGATGGCCTGCTTGCCCGAGCTGAATAATTGATGAAGCACCTGCTATTATTAACAAGATGCCAACAAAGGCTGATGTTTCTATATGGAACTCCTTAATTGGAGGATGTATATTATATAACAATGTAGAATTGGGACAAACTTTCTAGAAAGAGTGACATTGAACAGCTAAGAAAAAAAATTGAAAGACAATGAACTATGAAGCAATCAAGAAAGCTAAGATAAATTTCGAAAGACAAAGAAGTATGAAGAAAGTTGGGTGCTATTGGATTGATGTCAATAGACATGGAAACCAATTTCTCTCATGGACATTTGACATCCAAAATAAATACATGAGTTCTCAGAGAAAATACAGAGTAATAGAAAATATAGAGTAACAGCCATAGAGTCATTTTTTTAAGCAAAAAGTTTTAGAAAACAAAGTGTGAACACTTTCTCTCACTTGAGCGTGAATTTCTGCCATCGTAAGTAAATGTTATAACCATAAACAAAATAGATTAGACAAAACAAGAGTAAATAAAATTGATATCTAGATAGGAAAACCTTTTGGCAGCAAGCCTGCCAAAGGGGATTAGATAAAAAAAAATAAGAAGTAACCTGCACAAATTAGAGCAAATAAAAGTTAAACGGGTTTGGCAGTAAACCAACCAAATCCAAAAAAAATTCAATTTCTTCCATCTTAAAAAGATTAAAGAAGAAATTAGTGAAATCTCTCTCAAGAGTCTCCAAGAATCGTACCTTCATGAAAACACTCAAAACAAAGATTAAACTGCTCTGATACCATGTTAGAAATGGAAAAGAAATCTGTAAATAAGCAATACCAGGAAAGAATCTAAGTGAGTAAATGCATGAAAAGATATTACCATAAAATAGGAGAGAGAAAGCTTCAAGCTCCAACACCATGAGACAAGATATTTGGAAAGGGGAAAGCAAAGAAAACCCCTTGTGACATTATGAATGAGGCATGAAAAGCCTAAGAAGGAAGAGAGAGAGAGATAGAGAGCAATACTCATACAATATTTCAGAAGAGGAAGAAACCTCATTGTTAAATGAGAGAGGAGGGTCATCTCTTAAATAGAGATGAGAGAGAGGAGTTAGAATATAACTCCCATGTCTATGAATGCCACCATTCATAAGTGTGTGAGACCAAGTGTCAGATTTCTCTTAAGGAGGAATAATCTAAAATTAGAAATTACAATACATATTTATCCTCACATATTCCACTAGATGACAAAATAAGATGTAGTGGAAAAAGGACAAAAAAGAAATATATTAGGATACCTTGGCTTATATCCTAATATATTATAATAATAAATAAAGGAGGTCTAATCTTGGTTTACAAATACACCAAGGAAATATTACAACTTCTAACAATTTGTCTGGAAATATTATGTTCAAGTGATGTATGTTGGCTTACAAATACGTCTACTTATACATCTTTCTAAATAATACTATGCCTAATTGGAGAGAATGATGGTACTAAGAAGCCTTAAAGTTTGTTGAATTGACAATGGGTAACATTGGAGTAGTTCATATTGATGACATATGTAATGCTCACATATTTTTTATGGAGCATCTTAAATGCACAAGGTTGTCATATTGTTGCACAATTATCAACCACCAAGGTAAGTAGAACTATGTTAATAGTTATTTAATAATTTGAATTATTATAAATATTATGACTTTCTTAATATTGTCAAATTAAGAATATATAATATAATTATAAATAGTGAATATGATTAATTATAAATAAAATGTCACTTGAACATTAAAATAAGTATTACTTTGAGGGATGAGAGAATATTGCCTTATTATGATTTTATGATAATTGATTATTCCCATTATTATTATTATTATATTTGAATATAGATTGGGAAATTTGTCAACTTAGATTATTATGTAGCATTAATAAGAAAATGATATGTTAAAATATAGATTAAGGTAGATCTATATTACATTGAAATGATTTTATTATGGAGAATTATTATTCTTGAGTATTTTACTTAACTACTAAAGTCTCTCTCTTATTTGTATTTATATATATAAGAGCTATGTGCCTTGATCTTTTCCTCTAAGAATGTTATTGCAAGAAAAGGGAGATTGAGATTTAGAAGGAGAATAAAATTTCATTTAAGGAAATCTTGAAAGAGAGGGAGAAGACTGAGGATGCTATTTGGTTCACCTTTAGTGAACCCAATCTTATTGATTGAGAGGGAGTAAACCATGTTGAGCTGGTTTCTCTAACATTCAATAAGTTGTCACAATTATGAGGACTGTGGCTATGTATGGGCCTATCCCCTATGTATATCATGAGGAAGTGATGACTTCCAAAATGATAATCACTTTTTTTTTGGAGAATTTGTTGTAAGGTGATGATCTTATAATCAACTTGTATTATGAGATCTAATAAATTGAGTAAATGGTGAATGTCTTATGTCTCAACATTCTAGGAGGCCATTACTCTTAGAGTACTTGGTGAATATCATTGATATTCTAGGAGGCCAATACTCTTGATATCAAATGTGATATCTAAACATTTTGAGTAAGTGGTGAATATCATTAATGTTCTAGGAGGCCAATACTCTTGATATCAAATGTGATATCTTACCATAAGTTTGAGTAATTAATGAATATCATATGTTGATATTCTAGAGATCAATACTCTTGATATCGTATGCGATATTAATGATGGAAATCTTCTGAGATATTACCAATGGTGTAATATTTGTCTTGTGTTTATCCTCCTTTCCTAAGAGGGAGTGTTAATGTTTGGTAGCTTCTATTGGATAACTCTATGGTTATTCATATAATTATATATGAGATATATTATTATGTGAGATATAAGCTTATTGTATATATATATATAACATAATTAAGTTTGTATTATTAATTATTTGTTTATTGAATAGACATGTCTATTCATTCACCCATGCTCAATATAAATGAGAGGATGTTGCATATGGAAAACATATACCTAATTACAAGGCAATTCCATTACATTTGCAGCAAATTCTGGAAACTAACAGAAAGAAAGTTTATAAACAAATTTTTGGAGTAGATAGCACAAAAGATAGCTATTGACCAATTAGAATTATCTACTATTCTTGCTACACTTGAAACTTATGTAAATAATGGTGTTTCTTTATTTTTCAAGTTAAGTGATACATCTATCTTCACTAAGGAAATAAAGGATAAACTATCCAAGATAGATGAGGACATGAAGGAAAGTGCACAACAATTATCACTTGATCCTAGTTGTAGCTCTACACATTTTGTGAAGATCAAGTACTTGAAAAATCTTCAAGTACAATTATTAAGGGAAAAAGCTAGGATTAGGGCCACACTTGCAGATATTCAAGACATGATCCTTCCCAACATAGATGCACCGCAAAAGCATATGGCACATGCAAAGACATTGATCCATGACAATAATTTCTCCATAGCTGATCACATGATAGAACTTTCAACAAAAGTACACATAGCCTTGCATACATATAATATATTGCAAGAGAATTGGGACAAGGCCATGACAATTATTTTGAAGGTACATAGTGATTTTTTCCCACATTTTGGTATTAACTTGTAACATTTTGCACCTTTGGAATTTATGTCAAAAAGGAGGAGAAGATAATGTCAATATAGAAGAAGAATATTATCTTACTCTAGATATATATATATGAGGGAGAGATATATGTATGGGGGAGTAGTAATATGAAAGGAAACACATGTATAGATAGTAGAAAATATGTTTACAAAAATAATTTTGACAAATCAAAAAAATAGAGTAAGAGGTTACTGAGTTGCGGTAGTAGACATCAATCAAAATTGAGTTGAAGATTCAAATTTTTGATAAGGGAGTTTTGACTTGAATTTTTGAGAATTTAGACTTTTGGTATGATAAGTGTTGTTGTCACTAATATCAAAGGGGGAGATTGTTGACATTTTGGTCAATTTTTCTATTCATAACTTAACACTTAGTTGGTTTCATTGCTACCAAGCTCTACATTTTCTACTGAGCTTACCATACTTCTAGTAGTGTCAACCAAGTGTTTCATTTTCCACCAAGCTAATCAATCAGACTACACTTCATGATGAGCTTCATAGTATCTACTAAGAATCTGAGATAGTTTATAGTATTTCTTGAGTGTACCATAGTCTACCAAGATTTCTAGCATAAGTGATGAAGATCTTAGTGCTAATCAAGCTTTGTAGTGTTGACCAAGTATGTCAGTATCTACCAAGCTTGCAATGTTAACAAAGAGAATTCAGTGTTGACTGAGCCATGTAGTATCAATTGAGTAATTTAGTACCTATCAAGTTTCTTAGTATTCACTGAGTCATATAGTGATAAATAAGTTCCTATTACTCAAAGTGATTAGTATGGACCCAGCTTCAATGTCAACTAAGTTTTAAAGTTTTTTGACTATTGACAATGTTTATCGAGTGTCAAAATATTACCGAGTTGTCTTCAGAACCCAGGCTAAAGTAGTGGGACAAATTTGTGAATTATGATGAATTTAGTATTATAGCTGACTCCAAAAGGTAATTAAGTGGATTGATATATATGTAATACATTGCATCATATCCAAATGTAATAAGTATGTGAACAAGTAAGAAGAAGATGAGTGTGAATTGAAGAAGGCTACAAGCAGTATAAGGAAAAGAAAAGACTTATCTATCATAGTAAGGTGATAATTATAATTCAAGGAATTTCATTCAACAAATCAAAGTTGCAGATCATAGATCAATCACTAGTTCATCCTAACTAGTGCATCTTTAAAATCCTTCAACAAGGTGGACTTAAGAGTCTTATTCCAAATCTCCAAACAGAATGCATACTTCATTGTATGTTTGTATATCCTTTAACAAGGTGGACCTAATAGTCCTTATTTCTCCTAACAAAGCAGGTCATTGGAAGTGACCAACTATAAGCCTTAATAGGCCAACTTTATACTATAGTCATAAAGCTTGTGGGTATCATCTCCACCCTAGTTTTACTTTCTATTTTGGAAGATTTCTAGGTTACCAATATTGTGTCAAATTTTTATGAATGTTTTATTGTTTTCATTCTTTCATGCATGCAACTAGATTAGATTATGTGGTGATGATTTAATTTTTGAATTAAGTTTAAAGTTTTATTGGTTCCTGATTCACCAACCCCCCCCTCCCCCCACCACTCTCAATAACCTAGTCTATATTACATTTCCAACACAATGGTATGGGGAAATGTCTTTGTTCTTGCTAGAAACCATGTAGAGGACATCATGATAAATTATGGCTATCTTACATATAATTATTATGATGATGGGTATGAATTAATGTTTTATGGTTTAGGTGTCCTAATGGAAATTGAGATCAGTTGATACGTTCAATTTTTGATACTTTGTGATTCAGAACTTACTACATCATGTTTGACTTTTTAAACATTGAATTGTACTAATGATGATATAAAGTGTTTCACCTTATGATGATGTTAATTATGGTACCTTAACGATTAGGATATATGCATTCAGATAGTTTAATATGCTTTATTAATGATGTTCATGATGTTTTTGGTATACATATGTATTATGATGATTATTTCAGTATTTTAATTTTAAATGATGAATATGTTATGTTGATTCAATAATGAGATTAGTGATGAGTAAATTTGTGCAAAAAATGAGAAAAGATATTCAAATGAAAGTTTTAATGTTTTGAGCAATATGATTATGCAAATTCGGTTTAAATATATGAATATAATTTTATCAAACCATTAATATTCAAATTTAGTGTGCATCATAATTAACCATAGAATTAATAGGAGAATTAGTAATTGACCCTATATACAAACTATAAGACTAAGGTTCAATCCAATAAAGTGATTCAAAACTCATTGTCTAGCATTTAATTTGTATTCTAATATGAATTTATGTGTATTATTATGTATTTTGTGATGTGTTGAATGTTATGTAAAAGTAAATCTTCTGGTGTCACTTGACACTCGCTATATGCATATGTGTGCCAGCATGTCAATTTAGGGTTAGTAGAGTAACCCATTAATCTAAGACTGATTAGCTAGTAACCTAAATTAGTTTCCCTTAATTAGGGTTTAGTGGAAGGGTTACATCTTTAGGCTATTTTAGAGATAAAATATTCCAAGCCACTTGTATAGGTCATAAATTGATCCTAGATTCCAAATTTAATGTAATTCAAGTGTCCAAGTGGTATGTGTATGGGTTAGGAACATTTTTCACCCTTCTAGAACTTCCTAGCAATATTTATGACCCCTAAAATATCTCAATTTCCTATTTTTGCGAAAATAGATCATCACCATGAGGTTACCCAAGTTTTCACTCTTTCTAAAAGGTTGTCTTTATGATAGGGGCAAGTGGGAATACCATAGGAGATTTAAGGTCAAGTTTTGAGTTATTACTATTTTGAGTAGATAAGTTTGGAGGCTATTTAGAATCCCTTTGAAGAGTTGAAGGTTGTTCACCCATTCTCTACATTTAGAGAAGTCAATTTTTGGAATTGCTAGAAGACAAAGATTTAGCTCATCTCAAAATTCATTGCAATAACCTTTGTGAAGGTAGGTTCTTAATTTCCATGGTTATGTCTTGTTGTTCATTGCTTGTATGTATAAAATTTGTGCATATTGTATTATGTGTGTGTTTATATCATGTGATGGATGGGTATTGTTGAATTTTACTTGCTTTGTTTCATGTTTCTTCTCTTTTTTTTGTTGGGAAAACTATGAAGGGCATGTTAGCATTACTCACCCTCAAATAGGGAAGAAGTGGCCATGTACAGGGGAAGGTCTTACTCGGCCTCCAAGTTAGTGTAGAGTCTCTTCTCATGATGAGAAGAGGGTGGAAGAAAGGTGTTATGGTCCCTTTCTTGTCATTGCAAAACTGCATTTGTTTTGGGGAAATAAGGAAAGGAAGAAATGAAATTTTATGTGATTTTGTAGCCTTGGAAGAGGCATATAATATGTGTTCTTCATTGACATCTCCCACCTAGAAAAATCCACCTTCTCCATAGTCATAGGTTCATTATGAAACATATTGTGCATACCTTGGATGGGAATTATATGTTGATTTATGTCATTGTGTTTAGTTTCTAAATGTCACCCAGTCGTTTAGTGGTTCTCTTAGCTTGGTGGGTGGTCTTTCAAGGCTTAGGATTGGAGGTGATATCTCCATGGTTGTTCTTTTTTGTTTTTATGATTGTCTCAATAGGTCCTCATGATGGAGCAATCCCAATTTTCTTGCGGCACTAATGGTGTTCTTGATGTCATGTTATTGAAGGTTTCTCCATTGTAATACCAGCACCTATTGTGTTGTATATCCATATTGAGAATGATCATGAAAGAGATGGTCTCAATGTTGTAATTTCAATATTGATAAATCAAAAATTTAGTTAATATATGAAATAAGCAAGTATGTGATCAAGTATCATTAGATTGTAAATCATATCTTACTTTCAATTATATTGCTTTGCAAAAAAATTTGAGTTGAAAACTCTCTACCTTTTTCTGTGAAATCTTTGTTTCAATTGATATTATTCGAAAGCTCTTATTATAGAATATATGGCTATGAATTATTTAATTGATAGATGCAATAATTCATCCTTAAATTCATGCTATATAATTAACGTTCATTTTAGATATGATCATCCTACTTGCATCTTAAAACCTTAGCTTGTATAAATTTAGCTAAATCAACAAATTTTACCTTACGCAGTAATATATGTAAACCATCTAAACTCACTCCTAACTTGGATATAAAATGTATATCAATATTGCATTTACATTATAATTACACTATGAAACTATACAAATTTCTAAGAGGGAACCTAGTACTTTAAAAAGAGAAAGGAAAACTTAAAATTTTTATCTACTTGAAAGAGCCAAAATGCTCAATGGAAAATACATGGAGTAAATTCTAATTACATTCAAAGATAAAAGTAAGAAAGAATATTCTTTGAAAATGCCTTCAAATGAATTACATAATTTAATTCAAAAAAATAAAATTTAACATGCAAAATATCTATGTTGGAAACAATCACTCCCCACCCAAGAGTTCCCCACCTATAAAAATTTATCATTAACTAACATCCTATCCACTCCCTCATGTGTTTGAATTCCCTTTGTTGAAATCATCTCCCCTCTCTCCAAAGTTGAATGTAGCATATAAAAAAAGGAAGTAAGGTACATTCAAAACATTAAATGATAATCTTTAAAATAATTAAAACTCATATTTTTAGCTCTCACATCCCTTGTTTCATTTAAATTGGAGTTAGGAGTTCCAATGATGGGACACCTGTGGGCCCCATGTCCCCCTCACTTTTCCTCTTCCAAAATTTTGGATGCAACATTTCAAGGAGAGAAAGGCATTGTAATATTATATGGCATTACCATATTAAGTCAAACTCACCTTTTTAAACCCAAACCTTCCTCTTCTCATGTGTTCAAGCCTAGTGGGAGGACAACATTGTAGTCTTGGGCAGCATGGGAAGTCCTTGGGGACTGCCCATGTCCCTGGATATTGGAAGGGATAGGGGGTAGGCTTAGGGGTTAGGTGTTAGGATAGTTGATTAGTTAGTTAGGGACTAAGTTAGCTTGGGTTTTGGTGGTTAGTACTTAAGTAGGGATTAGTTAGTGTCAATAATGTTAGGATAGATGTTAAGGTGTAGGATTTAATTAATAATATTAGTATTAAATTATTAGTTAATTTAAATGTGTTAATAAAGGTAAATTTTTAAAAGGATGGGTTTGTTGGATACAATTATCCAATTGTGTGTTGTCTTTGATGTTACACAAATGCCATACCAGTTGTCTGTCAGTGTCCACCAAACTCAGTTGGTCTACAAGATGATTTTCAATGTCTACCAAGAATTTTTGGACATTACCTTGCGTAGACAATGTCAACTGAGTTCACTTGAGCATCGAAGGAAAATATGGTAGAAGCTAGTGCTTACTGAGCTCGCAAGGTTAGCAAAGAAAAGTTAGTATTTATCGAGTTCACTTGGTCACCAAAGGATTTTGCATGGTTCATAGTGTTAACTGAGCTTCTGATGGTTAACATAGGAAATCATTTCTAGAACAGTGTTTACCGAGCATGGTCGGCCAATGAAGGAATTTGTTAATTTGTAAATTAAGGCTTAATTGTTTTAAGTATTATTTCTAGCCAACTGTGGTAATGATTATTGGTAATTGTAACTTGTAAATGAGCTAACTTGATAACCAGAATGGTATATATGAAAGGTCAAGTTGTGAATTCTAAGTGGAAAAAAAAGAGTGTAAAAGTGAATGAATGAATGAGCAAGCATGCAAGTGGATTGACTGTTTGTAAGAGTGAATTTTTAAGGATGGTCAAATATCTTTGGGGAGTAGCAAATATATATTCGATCAAAAAGGATCTAATGGAACAGAATAGAGATTTGTAATCAGCAATTTCAGTTGCATCTCATTCAGGTCATTTCATTGTTACTTTCTAATCACAGTATGAGTGATTCCAAAATCTCTTAACAAAGTTGGTCTAATAGCAATTTTGTAAATCCTTTGATAAGGTGACAATTTTGTTGACTTGTTCTAAAGACTTCTAATAAGGCCACTCCTAATAGGGTGATTAAATCCTCTAACAGGGTCTCACCTAATAGTGTGTTTTGTAACCTTTAATAGGGCTAGCTCCTAATAGGGCTCACTTCAGAAGAGTGAAAATCAATAGCCAGTTACATTGGTGGTTTTTCCCATATTGGATTTCCATGTTAAATCTAGTGTCTCATGTGTTTGTGCTATTTCTTTTATGGTTGCAAGTTATTTTATGCATGTTAAGATATGCTAAAGTTAACATTCACTACATTTACTAAGTTATGACATTTTTATGAATGTTTACCAAGCGACAATAGTAAGTAGATTTATTTGATATCTAAGGGATCCGTGGATTTTTTTTGTGGTAACTAATTCACAAAGGCTTAACAGGGACAACTTTTTAGCATGGTAGGGACTTATGAGACTTCATCTAGCTTCTATTGGTGATACAAGATTAAAATACCTTCATACAAAATATGTAGAACCTACTGGCACATTATTTGTCAATGACATTGCTGAAAAGAAGACTCATAATACCATGATGATAGACATTGCATCTGCCCTAAGCTATGAAGAATTTGATGAAGTCAAGGACTGCAGAACTACTCATGCAATCTAGAACAAGCTAAAAGAAATCTATGGAGGTGATGACAATGTAAGAAGAACCAAAGTAGAAAGCCTAAGAGGACAGTTTGATCAAATGAGAATGAGAGAGGATGAAAACATTGCCAAATATGTTGAAAGGATCAAAGCAAGTGTTAGTGCAATCAAAGCTTTTGGAGGGAAAATTGAAGAAGAGACTATTATAAGTAAAGTTCTCAGAACATTACTTCTTATTTATGCAATAAGAGTTTTTTCTATTCAAGAATGAAGATGTGAAGAAAATCACAAGATAAATCTTGATGCCATAGTGGGAAGATTGATAGCACTTCAACTAGATAATTATGACAACTATGTTCCAGCTTCCAAGAACATTGAATCTACATTTGAAGCCAAGATTTCACTCAAACAAGAAGATTAAGGACATTTTATTAGAAAGTGAAGAAGATTCAGAAGAAAGTTCTGATAGTGATCTTGAGGTTGTTGAAGCATTTCTTGCAAAGAAATAATCAAGAAGCAAAGGAAAATACAAAGGTAAAGTTCCCTTAATATGTTTTTCATGTGAAGAAATAGGTCATATTGTAGCTAGGTGCCCAAACAAGCAAAACAAGGATGAGAAGAAAGGCCACAAGTGCAATGATAGGAAGAACTTCAAAAATCACAAATCATTCAAGGACAAAGGTAAGAAGACATATTTTATGGCTAAAGAATCTAAAGATTCAGATAGTAATGGGG
Source organism: Cupressus sempervirens (assembly GCA_028749045.1). Taxonomy (NCBI): domain Eukaryota; kingdom Viridiplantae; phylum Streptophyta; class Pinopsida; order Cupressales; family Cupressaceae; genus Cupressus; species Cupressus sempervirens. Next base: position 702,087,274 of record CM053786.1, on the reverse strand, counting down.
ATGAAATTATTTACATTGTTGTAAAAGATGAATCTAATAATGATGAAGAAGAAGATGAGATGGCACTTATCTCTCATGTGAGAAAAAATGATACATGGAATATAGATAGTGGATGTTCACATCATATGACTGCTGACAAAGAAAAATTTGAAAACTTTGAAGACTATGATGGTGGTAGTGTAAGGTTTGGAAATAATGAACCTAGTTGTATAAAAGGAAAAGGCAGAATTTCTTTAACCAAAGAGCTTGTATTTGATAATGCATATTGGGTTGAAGGACTGAAACACAATTTTTTGAGTGTAACACAACTGATCAACATTGGATTCAAGGTGGAATTCATGCATGGTAAAGCAAGACTAGTGGATGACAAAGAAAAGTTGATTGGATCAGGCAAACAAACAAAAGGTAACTTATTCTATCTTGATCTTGGTAAATGCTCATGCTTTATTGCTCAATTTGAAGAAATTTAGTTATGGCATAGAAGATTTTGTCATGTAAATTTTGACAACATGATGAAAATAAGAAAATTCAAGAAAGTAAGAGGCATTCCTAATTTAAAGAAACCTGATGTTAGTCTATGGAAGAATTGTCGGGTTGGTAAAATGGGAAAGACTAGTTTTAAGAGTAAAAATTATCAATCTGAAGATATTTTAGAAATTGTGCATACTAATTTGTGTGGACCCATAAGAGTAGAAAGTTATACTGGAGAAAAATTATTTATTCTTTTTGTTGATAACTACTCTAGAATGATGACTATTATGTACTTAAGAGAGAAGTCAAAGGCATTTGAAAAGTTCAAATGGTATTTAGCAAGAGTGGAAAAGGAAATAGGGAAAAGATTGAAATGCTTGAGATAATACAAAGGTGGTGAATTCATCTCAAATGAATTCAATAACTTTTGCATTGAAAAAAGAATCAAAAGGCAAGTATCAGCTCCTAGAACTCTCAAGAAAAATGGAATAGCTAAAAGGAGAAACAAATCTATCATGGATTGTTCAAGGACTTTAATGATTGAAAAGAACATTGCTATCAGATACTAGAAAGAAGCTATCAGTATTGCAGTTCATACCTTAAACCAAGTACAATTGAAGAAGGACTCATTCAAAACCCCTTATGAGTTATGGTATGGCTATAAACCTAATATAAGTTATCTAAAAGTATTTGGAAGTAAATGTTACATTTTGAAAAAATTTAGAAAAGGAAAATTTGATGCTAAAAGTGATGAAGGAATATTCTTCCAAAAGTAAGGCATATAGATGTTTAAATTTGTCTACTCACAAAGTTATAGAAAGTACACATGTGAAAGTTGATGAGTTTGTAGAAAAGATAGAAGAAGAAAGCAAGAAGGCACCTAAAGATTAGAGGAGATTTGTTTTAATTGATACTTTACAAGACTCATTTGTCAACAAAAAGATTGTATCTACTAAGCCCAACATAGCTACCAATTTGCAAGAAGTTCAAACTTAGTCACAAGGATCTGAGTCATAGTCTGAAGCTACCAAGCCAATAGCTACCATGCCTGAGCAATCAAAACCTAAAGTTGAAATTCAAGATGATAACAATGCAATTAACTCAAAAGGAAAGGAACCTATGTTAGCAAAATGTGTCAGGAGGCATCATACACCAGATTAGATTATTGGAGACAAATCAAAAGTTACCATAACAAGAAGTAAGCTAAAAGGTACATGTTTACTTGCTGATTTTGAACCTAGAAATGTGAAAGATGCATTGGAAAATAAAAGTTGGATTGAGGCTATGAATGAAGAGATAGAGAAAATAGAAAAGAACAAAACCTGGACTCTTGTACCTAGGCCTAAAGATAAAAATGTGATTGTAACTAAATGGGTATTCAGGAATAAGTTGAATGAAGATGGATAGAAATCAAAGAACAAAGCTAGATTTGTTTGCAAAGGATACTCTCAAGAAGGTGTAGATTATGGAGAGACTTTTGCTCCTATTTCAAGATTGGAAGGTGTCAGGACACTTCTTGCATTTGTAGCACATAAAGGATTTAAAGTATATCACATGGATGTCAAATCTGCATTTCTCAATGGTATTCTTAAAGAAGAAGTCTACATTGAGCAACCTAAAGACTTTATTGATCCAAACAAGAAGGACAAGGTTTGTAAGTTACAAAAAGAATTATATGGTCTAAAGCAAGCTCCTAGAGCATGCTATGAAAGATTGCATAACTACCTTATTTAGATTGGTTTTCAAAGAACTAATGATAAGAGTGCTAGTTTGTACATCAAGCAAGGACCAAATAACAAGATTTTTTTGGTAGATATCTTTGTGGATGATACTTTGTTTATAGGGAATGATGATCAATGTAAAGAATTTTTAAAGAAAATGAACAAAGAATTTGAAATTTCTATGTTTGGAGAGATTAAATTCTTTGCTAGTGTTCAGATTTAGCAGAGCAAGAATGGTATCTACATCACTCAGTCAAATTATATCAAGGAGATACTCAAGAAATTTGGTATGGAAGACTCTAAACTAGTTGGAACTCGCATGTGTATAGGACTAAAGCTTCCAAAGTATGATGATTCAAAAAAGGTAAATCAAACCTTATATAGATCAATGATTGGAAAATTGCAATATGTTGTTCATACAAGGCTTGATATTGCTTTAGCAGCTAGCATAGTAGCAAGATTCTCAGCTAAACCTAGAGAAAATCACATGATGGTAGTAAAAAGGATCTTGAGATACTTGAAAGGAACTAAAGACTATGGATTATGGTATAAACTTGGAGGAAATCTAGATTTGAAAGTTTTTATTGATGTTGATTGGGTAGAGAACATTGATGATAGAAAAAGTATAAGTGGTGGTGCATTCTTTCTTGACAAAATATTGGTATCTTGGACAAGTAAAAAGAAAAATTGCACATCCCAATCTATAGCAGAGGCAGAGTATATTGCAGCAATGGTGAACTATTCTAACATTGCTTGGTTTAAACAATTGTTGGAAGGCATGAAGGTAGAGATCAAAGAACCAATTGTCATGTTTTGTAATATAACTAGTGCAATTAACATTTCAAAGAATCCAGTGATGCATTCCAAACCCAAGAATATTGTTATAAAGTATCACTTTGTCAGAGAATTGGTGCAAGACAAGGAAATCATATTGGAATATGTCCATACAAAAGAACAAATTGGTGACATATTCACAAAGCCACTAACTAAGGATGCATTCTTGTATCTAACAGGTAAGTTAGGGGTCATTCCCCTATCTGAAGCTCAGTAAAATAAAGTTTTAGTTATCCATCAATAGAAACTCAATTGAAGATCTATCAATTGATGTAGTAGAGTCAAGGAAACATTTCATATGAATCAGTACTTGAGGTGCATTGAAACTCATTTGATATGTGTTGTCTTTGGCATGTGTTGTAAAAGAGGGAGATTTTACTATCATACTTTATTAAAATTTGTCTGGAGATGAAGGTAAAAAAAAGAACTTATTGCTATATCTTTTGGGAATCAGTCAGAGGGAGAGATTACTAAGAAAGAGGCAGAGTTTACTATCATAGAGGGAGACTCTTGCAAGATAACTAAAATTTGAGGTATAAAATCTAAGAGGGAGAAACCTTCTATCAAAGAAAGTCTTGTTTTCAAATTTCATCATGCTATGACATGTGTTTCCATCAATGCCAAAGAGGGAGATTGTTGGATACAATTATCCAATTGTGTGTTGTCTTTGATGTTACAAAAATGTGATACCAGTTATCTATCAGCTTCTACCAAGCTCAGTTGGTCTACAAGACAATTTTTGGTGTCTACCGAGCATTTCTAGGCATTACCTTGTGCAAACAATCTCTATCGAGTTCGCTTAGGTTTCAAAGGAAAATATGGTAGAAGTTAGTGTTTACCGAGCTCGCGAGGTTAGCAAAGAAAAGTTAGTGTTTACTGATTTCACTTGGTCACCAAAGGATTCTGCATGGTTGGCAGTGTTAACTAAGCTTCTGATGGTTCACACAAGAAATCATTTCTGGAACAGTGTTTACCGAGGAGGGTTGGCCAATGAAGGAATTTGTTAATTTGTGAATTAAGACGTAATTATTTTAAGTATTATTTTGAGCTGACTATGGTAATGATTATTGGTAATTATAACTTGTGAATGAGCTAACTTGATAATCTGAATGGTATATATGAAAGTTCAAGTTGTGAATTCTAAGTGAAAAAAAAGGAGTGTGAAAGTGAATGAATGAATGAGCAAGCATGCAAGTGGATTGATTGTTTGTAAGAGTGAATTTTGAAGGATGGTTAGATATCCTTGAGGAGTAC